>JAGMWT010000021.1:0-425539 GCA_020744415.1 Dendryphion nanum | reverse complement strand
GGTCGTCCGCCAGGCCTTTTGAGGGTGTTACCGCTAGACATGATGGATGTGAGCTGGGTAGTGAAAGGTCTCCTGAACAACAGCACCTGAATTCTGAAATAGCCTCAACTTGGCTAGCGTGGTGAAGCCACATCACATATCACATCACTTCATCACACTGTTCATTTCCGACATTTCGCAGATTCTCATTATCACCGCGATACTAGGCGCTGCATCTGAGTAGATTAATACTATCTTATGTAGACATGATATTATATGGCGCCGGCGCTGCCTATCTTTCAACGTAAGACGTGGTGTGGGATTCTGAAAAAACCCTAATTCGGCTAGTGTCTACTGATGTGCACCACCACTATCATGTCCGTCACCAAGCACTGAAACACACTGAGTAGTCTATTTCTGTATTACTTGTGGAGTGCTGGGGTGTTTTTCTAGGCTATGCAGTTCATATTACGCAGAAAATAACATACTAGGTCTTACTTTGCAGGATTCTGAAAAAACCCTAATTCGGCTAGTACGTTGTGCGAACTGACCTTGCCAAATCGGGAACCCAAACACTGCGGAACCAACCTTTCAACCACAATATCTCCACCACCACAACGTCTAGATCTAAGCGGTTAGTGATGCGCTAATTTTGAGCTGTCTTTTCATCATTTTCACAAACAAAACTCGCTATTTTGGTTCTGACCTTATGGCTGGATCTTACCTTCAACTACCTAAGGCCTCTTTGTAGACCTTGTGATCCTTACACTCTACTACTATAATATTTAGATCTAAGTAGCTAGTAATATACTACTTTTAAGCTATCTTTTTATTATTTTTATAAACAAAACTTACTACTTTAGTTTTAATCTTATAGCTAGATCTTACTTTTAAATAGGCTTAGTTTTAGCTTATATAGAACACACGCTAGCACTATAGAATACTAAATAAAAATACTTATAATCTTAATAAAATAGGCTTTATAATAGGTATAGCTAGAATATCTAAAGTAGTTACTAGCTCTAATAAAGTAGGTTAAGTAGTAACTATTTAACTTAGTAACTATAACTAGATTATAATAATAGAAAGCATTAATATACTAAGGTAAGCTATTCTACTTTTTATTATTCTATCTAGAAAGCTATACTAGGCAAGCTAGTATAGTAGTATACTTAGTAACTAAGTACTTACTATAAGTAATAATAGCTAGATAATAGATAAATTAGGCTTTAACTAGTTAAAGTATTTTAATAGATATACTATATTTTATATATCTAAAGCTTACTACTTACTTATTCTAGATAGCTATAGTAGCTATGCAATACTAGAATTTAATTAGTACTATATAGAGTATAAAATAATTAGAGTCTATATACTTGCTTATATATTATACTTCTTATAGCTACTTAATATTAGCTGCTTCTCTTTTCTAAAGTATGTATATAGCTATTAGATCTAGGAGCTAGCACACTAAAGAGTTTTTTATATTAACAAAGAAGAGTTTCTTTCTATATACTTAGCTATCTAAAAAATAGGCTTAACTTATTTAGGAATTGCTTTAGCATTAGTTATAAAGCCTTAGTAGTTAGGCTATTTAATAGCTTATAAAAGAATGCTAACTAGCTATGCATTTAGCTACTATCTTTATAGAAGAGAATATTAGGCTTTGTGCTACAAATAAGCATTGCTAGCGTAAGCAGACACAGCGCTAATAGTATATTGCCTCTAAAGGCGCTCTATAGGCTTAGGAAGGTTAATTGCTTGCTGCAAAGGCTAACAGAGTAGCTTAAGAGAGTAAACAGGTTTGTCTACTAGGGCGCCCTTAAGCGCTACTAACGTGCAGCAAGTATTATGTGCAAGGACATAAAAGGACTTAGTGTACAGTCAGATAGTGCGCATCAAATACACTCATTTTCTATACTATATATTTTGTGGTTGTGGAGCTATTCACCCTAGAAGCGCATGAATTTTGATGGGGAGGCCGGATAACTAGTGGAACACGTTATAGCCTCTTCTTAGTAAGGTTAGCGAGGCATCTCCTACAACACCTGTAATATGTGCGTCTGCTATTTTTAGGCTAGTCGTCCAACAGCTTCCATGTACTTGCAATAATTCTGATAAGTTTCTGATGGATAACGAAGTAGATTGACTTTAGCAGACGTCTCAATGACGTTCGTCCCGCTGGCGTTCGGCCTAATGTTAGGGTCAGGCACAGTGTAATTGTACACTTCGTTATAAACGGAAGGTTGTTTTAAATTGCTCTTGCCCGGATCGGGTTCTGGTGAATTGCCCTTGTCCGGATCGGGTTCTGGTGAATTGCCTTTGCCCGGATCGGGTTCTGGTGAATTGCCCTTGTCCGAATCGGGTTCTGGTGAATTGATCTCGCCCGGATCGGGTTTTGGTGAATTGCCCTTGCCCGGATCGGGTATCACCCTGTTCCTTGGTTTGAAGAGGATCGCGTACGCAGTTTTATCAAAATTCTCAAACCAGGCTACCAGAAACGAGATATTTCCGCCCGGAAGGTAGCTGAGAATGTGTTCGTATATGTCTCCAGTACCAGTGCCTCCCGAAGTAATTCGTATTTTGATGTCGGATATCACTCTGGTGATGTCGCGCTTATTACCAGCCATGTCATGTTGGATGATCTCTCCACCTCCTGTTGTTTCGATGCTTTCCAATACCCATAGCAGGACAAGATCCGCAAGTTGCTCGTTCGGAACGATGGTTTTGCTGAACATGTTGAGTATTGGAAAGAGAATTTTTTCCAGTCTACTGCCTCCTTCCCGAAGGAACTGGAACTCCTGCCTTGCGATATCGTAATGGCATCCCGGGAACCACTTTTGGTGGATCTCTAAATCTCCTTTCTTGTTGTTTTTGCTGTTCCTCGATACTAGACATGGTTGAAATGCCCAAAACCGATCGTGAGTTGCAACCGCATGGTAGACCTTCTCTACCTCGCTCGAGACATTCGTGTCATAAAACTCGGGCCACTCGAATCCGGTTCCAGTGTGATAGTTCAGTTTTGGTACGCCTCGACTTCCGACGGTGTCGAATAGTCCCATGAATTTGATTGGAGGTTTCGACACCTTATAACTAACTTTCTCTCTAAACTCAATCATCTCTGCTGACTGCGGTTCGTGGACAGGATATGGGCTTCGGTAGATATCGTAGGCTTGATCGATTAAGTCTTTATTTTTTTTGCCTTCAATGATTCCGCAGTTATTGATCATGCCGGCAACGGATCTGACTATGTAGGCTCCTCTGCTGATCCCGAACATCCACACTTCCGTATGCACCTGTGGGTTCGAAGCGAAATTATTCGCTACAAACTTGTAAACCTCAGTACACTCTTTTCTCGCCTGAGTCGCAAATGCACCGTTCCAGATGTAGCTCATGAAATCCCCGTCCAAGCCAACTCCGTCGAAATATCTGGCATGGATATTCCCCGATGACGATTCGTATACCGCGGGGTTTCTAAGAAAATTGACCCCGATCATTTTTGCAAGGAAATAGATGTTGCTTTTGGTGTTCGTTTCTCGGCCGCACCAGGTTCCATCGCAGAGCACGATAACTCTTCTAGTTGTTGCCATTTTGACTTGGCCTTGTGAAGATGTGACAATGTCAGTAGAAAGAAGAAGGCGATGTGAGAATTATGAGGCCGGGCTGAATGAAAGAAATATGAAAATCCATGCTGCTCATCACATGTTTTCTTCTCATGGAACTTTCCACCGTTCAGGCCGCATATGGTCGTTCTTGGGGTAGAGCTGAGGCTGCTGAAAGACTGACGCTCAGCTTGGTCTCCATTGTGGGACAAAGCAGCCTCTCAGCCAGTGCCAGTCATGGACAGACTTGAGATCCGTTTCATAGATTTCGGTGGAATCAGGCAGAGCTCCGGCGTTGCAAGGCGAGTTGCACTAGCGGATAGTGGAAAGTTCTGCATCACGGTCAGGCTAGCCGCCTGTAATATGAACAAGCAAAAGGAGCTATTGTAAGAATGCGTACTTCAAGCTAAATTACGGCCGAACTTCCTTCTCCTTCCACTTTCTATTGTGCGAGAAAGACATGCTCTCTGCAGGTGTGTATGGAACTAGGGCAGCAAGGGATAGTATTAGGCGATGCGAGGATAAGGATCATAGTAGGCAACGGAGACCTATTCACTTGCGAAATCGTGGACAAGAAAAGATTTACAAATTACAAGCATCAAATTGTGATCATGACTAACTACTAAAAGATGGGGTGCAGGGTAATGATGAGTGATAATGGGTGATGGTGGGAGGACGAAGCCTTCCCAGAAGTGCCCAAAAGATCTCAGGCCACGGCCTATCTCCGGCTGGAATACTTCTGGAAATAGGAAAATGCTAAATGAGTGCATATACCCTGACACAATATATTGCTGATTGATGAAAAATCGCTTCTGTAGGGTTGCGTGATCCCGTATCCTCTTCAACAGCCAGCGCTCGTAACCGCCGAGTATCTCTTCGTTCCGCTAGTATTGGGGGAAGCTCCATCCCGTGTCACGTACTGTAGAATCATCTTTAATCCTAGAGAGACGTAAATGCGGTAATAGAGCTGTCCGGCTATCCGTATCCCCATGTGGGAGCAAGAGCAGATCGTGGAGCTGGTCTTGACCTTCCTTTATCTGATCACGAAGAAACCACCGAAAGCTTTCCATAGTGAGTTCAAGGGACTTCACAAAGAGACCATTCTCGTCGCCTAAGAATAGGTAATGTTAAGGAAAAATTAGGGCTTTTGTATGATAGTCATACGACACGTGCGATTAGTCTGTACCCCACCTCATTAACCTTCAACTCATGAACACAGGCACTAGCATAAAGTGACGTACTACTGCATACAGGATCTAGGGATTGGGAAATCTCATGTTTTCAGCCTACATCCTAGATAATCAGCAGGCCTTCTTTGATATCGCATGTACGATGAGATTCCCCATAAGGATTCGAACCTCTCGCCCATAGATACAGACGTCGGTCTAGTAGATCTTCTACTTTGGAAACTTTCTGCAAGACCTATTATGTAAGCTATATGAAGTTGGTACTAATGATGAGTCGTAATCCTATTAGAGGAGGGACGGGACCAGCTTCATATTGAACCATTGTAGATTATCTTCTATTATTCCTAGTCTATATTCTATACCATCTTCAAGTAACTCTTCGAAGTTTTGTATTTAAACATTTGTTTCGCACTCCGCACCTTCAAACTCGTCGAGTTCTTTGGTGGCAAGCTATCAAAGCTTTTCGCATATGTTGCAGTTACATGTGCAATCGCGCGTGTCATTACAATCCATGCATCGTAGTTCAAGTTATTCGCTGTGTCGCCATCTTCATGGTAATTCACATCATATGGAACGCCAGCAGCGCCACCGAACATAGCGAACTCTTCGTCTGTCTTAATTCCCTCGGCTCCACATGCAATACCACCGGCGGCGATTCCAGCCTCGAGGAATGGCCCGTAGTCGGAACGGCCATCGAATTCAATTTCAGTATGATTAACTTTGGCAATGTCCTTGAAGTAGTGCGTAAACTCAGCCTCGGCTTCCGCAGATCCGGCCGGCCCGGTAGAGTTGAAGGCTGAACCATCGCCGTCATAAATCTGGAATGCGTAGTTGGGGGACGCCATCATGTCGAAATCAAGGAACAGGCGAATCTTGTTCTTCTCTGCTTGAGAGAGCGACTTGACGTAATGCTCGGCACCCAGAAGTCCCTCTTCCTCAGCGGTCCACCAACTGAAACGAACTGCATTCTTGACAGTGAAATGCGTCAGTTGGATTGCAACCTCCAGAATGGAGATCGACCCGGAGCCATTGTCATTAATTCCAGGTCCGGCTTGTACGGAATCCGAGTGGCCTCCAACATGGATCACATTGTTCTGGTCTCCGCCTTTCGTTTGTGCAATGAGATTGTACGTGATGATATCGCGAGAAGATGTCGACAATGTAACATTCGTCGTCAAGCCTGCCTCGTATAATGCGACAAGACCCTGGCCCAATCCCTGTGAAATACCAGCTGCAGGTACGTACTCAGAGCTGTTAAGTGGGACCCTTTGCAGAGAATATCCGCTCAAGGTGCCTTCGCCGTTGTTGTAAATAATGACTGCACTTGCGCCTTTTGATTTGGCGAGCAACACCTTCTCACCAGAGACGCAAGTTCCACGGCTGATCAGTGCAATCGCACCGTTCAAACTCTCTGGGAAATCATCCTATGGATTAGTTAGACTATAATGGTTCCCAATGATCAGAAATAAGTTTTATGGGTTGAACTTACTGCTTTGCATCCAAGGTTGGAGATTGCAACCAGACGACCAGATGCCGTTCCACCAGGCGCCAAACCAATGGCATACGCAACATTTTTCTTGCCATTGATCGTCAGATTCGCGCTGACTCCAACAGACAAGGGCACCGGCTGTTGAGTAATGGTATAGTATTCGGGATACTTCTTGATGGTTTCGGTGATGTAGTTCACGGTAGCTTCGTGGCCCTTGCTACCAATAACACGGTTCTTGTCCGGAGAGTCGTATGCGAATCTCTCGAAGAGATTTGCCTTCTTCTCCAGCGCTTCACTTTTTATGAGCTTTCGCAATTGTTCCTATGCGATGAGTGGTAAGCAAACCAAATGGGATCGGAACTGAATAGGGTGAAAACATACAGAGCTGACAAGGTTGGTACGAGGATCCAGGACAGCAGCATGGGCAAATGCCGCTGTAAGGACCGTAAGCGTCGCAATGGACTTCATGATGTCGATTCAGTATTCCTTGAGTCCGGGCGTACCTGAATAAACATCATTGCAGCTCGAAGGGATTTCCGATCTTTATAGTGTTTTGGTATTCAGGCACCGTGGCCTCGTGTTGCACGTCATACAGCCGACTACCTAGAAATGCACTCTCGCTGCGACCGATACCGTGTGCCGGGACTACGTACCTAGGTCTTGCGATAAGAACCACTGAGAAAGGTTGTTTGAAATTGGCATGACGCTAATCCCGTGAGATTGGAAGAGATTTCGTGCACCAAGAGACAAGAGATGCTTGCCATCTTGGAAACGGGCATTGCCAAGAGAATGTGTTGCTGATGACGGGCGGGGTCATGTGCATTCACCTGCCTGTTTAGGCAGCTCGATAGATTGGCTTATGGGCCCGATCCGCCTCGGCTAAGATAGCTCTAGGAAGGCGGCATTAACGGGTGACATGACGCGAATGAGAAGGAAGAAGGAGTGAAAAGGCACCAGATAATCGTATTGCGATTAAGGTAACTGCTAATTATGCTCGGTGTTGATCCTGGTTGGTGTTAGTTAATACTGGTTTTGATGCACAAGCCTCGTGGACTTGTGTATTAGCCTCATACCGGATGGAATCCTTATTTTTCGCTACTCCAAGTAAATGCATCGCTGAGTGCCAGCGATTGCTTACCGCACTCTGGAAAACATAGAAACATTTGGATGGCGTAAGAAAGTTTGTAACCCATTTGGCGTGTTGTGTTTTTCCCGACGAAAGCGACTCTTATTTCCAGTCTCAACCGATCGAAAACCTTGATCAGGGCGGGCACTTCGTATCTAGTCCAATCCTTTCGAGGGATTTTCCTTCAGGCGGTACAGTAATACCAGAATGCGACATACTGTATCCACCATACAAACATAGAGCAGCGCCCAGATTTGTTCCTCTACCCACACCTTTGATCTCGACTTGCGCGCAGCTTACACAAAATTGTGGCTTGGCAATGTCCAAAGCAACTGAAATTGACTCCCCACATACAAGATCAAAACCGTTCATCTATGGACATCAGATGTTGAGGACAAAATAGTATTTACCTTGCTCAATAGCTTACCCATACGATACACCTAGTTAGTTCGCCAAAGCTTTTCATAGTCTGCTCCCCTTAAGTGCAAGGTAGTGATCGGTTGCTCATTGATTATCATCAATGCATTCGAAATCGATGGGTGTGGACCTCGTTGTGAGGAATAATAGGCTTTTTGTAGAGCTCGTTCGTGGATGCAGGGAGGACTAAGTAGAGACAATTAATCACGTGAAAATAGGTAGCTAATGAGAAACTAGGGAGCTATTAATTAAAATATGCTAGCCGATTACGTGATAAGCTATACTCTTTTAACAACTTTATTCACCTAATCAGGAATGTCCCCTATATGAGTAACTACTCTATAGAAGTGCAAAATATGTGAGACATTCTGACGCTATGCCACAACGTTGATGCTTTTCCTAATTGTAGCGCACAACGAATATACAATCCCACAATTCCTGTACCAGTTTATAGGAGAGTGATCTTGCTAAAACCTAAGCTTGCTTCATGCCTTCCCGACAGCAAACCTCTATAGATCCCCGCTAGCGTAGAATTGCAACAATCTACGTTTTCAGAATTGAGATAGTACATTAGTGAGAGGACATTGGTGCCAGTGAGCAATGTCTTGTTTGCGCAGAAATGAGGCAAGCTGCCTAGGTTTGCGTCTTGATATAGCGCATGAGGCTTCGCATTCTGCACACTACTTTTGATCCATGAATCATTTCAGAAGTTGATTGCCGCTGTTTTTGCAAAGAGACTACCAGATAAATGAGAAATTATCAGCGGTATACATTTTTGGTGTTTTCGTTACCATGATTCTCGGGTGGCAGAGGATATAATTAGTGATTGTTCAATGCAAAGCTTAGGAAATGCTTCACTTGCGTTGCCAAATTCGAGATGCATAACTAATTTTCGCAGATCTAACAGGACCATGACAATGCCTGTCTTGCTTCAATCTTCACATGCTTGTTTTGTCTCCTACAATATCGCGACTCATCCATCAATTCTCCGCATGCGCACTGATATTTCCCTATCTGGCATCGTCTCCGCCGCAATTAATATTCCGCCCGCGCACTACCAGCTTCCCCGCAATTTCTACGTCCGGGGAAGGTTGCTAATGAAAGTATAATTCGAGGACTAAATATCAACGCTGACAGTGCATTATACTTTTGACGCGTAAACAGGTCAATGCTCCGAAGAGGGCTTCCAATGCAAGGCTGGGATATCAATGTCAAGACTGACCAACCTTGATTCTGACGCAACACAAGCAAAGAAACGTCGGATAGGCATGTGAATTGGCGGTTCGAATATGCTCACAGTTCCGAGGTACGGCGAAAGGCCTTAGAATTTGTCTTTCGCGGAGGAGTTCATCCTTGAAGTACTCGGGTGGTTACCTGAGTCGAGTGAGTATTCCGTTCATAAACCGGCGATGCAATGAATTGGAAACTTTGTTGCGCACAAAAGCCGAGGTAACATATATGACCACAGGACGTGATGTTTTAATGGATCGTGGTGTGAAAGTATTGCTCAGAGACATTGAAAATGGACTGTGAAGCATATCGGAGACATAGTTTCCGGACCAGGGGCATCCATCTATAAGATGAGGAGATTCCCATAGAGTTCAATCGGTCTTTTTGCATCACCTCCGAACAGAACATTATTCTAACACAGTCCGGAAGTCCTACTCACTAGTTTCCTCAACCTTATTCATCATGAAGACGTCTACAATCATCACCACCATGGTCTTTGCTCTTTCTTCTTCGGTCTTTGCACAGACAGCGTGCAATTCTGCAGCTGCCGCAATCCCGACATGCGGAGTAAGTGTTTCATAACACATGACGACCTGTTTATTGTTCTTCATAAGCTAAACAAAACAGGTTGGGTGTATTCAATCTGCGGCATCAGTAGTAGGATGCGACTCCACCAACTACCGTTGCCGCTGCTCCAGCTCGTCTGCAATTCAGGCGTCTGCTCAAGGCTGTGTTCTTAATTCTTGTGGCCTTGCTACCGCTCTGGCGGTTCAAGCCTCCGCCAATGCTGTTTGCGCTTGTGTTGCAACTGCTACGGGGGCATTCTAGCCTGCGCTTACCAACGCTAAATGGATAGTCAAGAAGTATTTATTTTCTGCCGCAAACAGAAATTATTACTACATACATATCTCACTTATCTTTGAATTATGTTGGGCTGGAAATATAGCAATAAACTTCATCAAATTCTTATGCTATTGTGGTGAATACATAGCTAATACTCCATCAACCTTAGAAGAAAGTGTAATACTTCATCTTGATCTTGTAGTATTCATGGCATTCACGCAACCAGGTGAAGATTTTATCAGGCAAATGGAGGAAGTATGGAGTTCTCAAATTCGGCGAATATGGCTACTAGGTCAGCACTCTGTCATCGATATAGTGTACGGACTTTATTGATGCATAATATCTTTGAGATATATGCTAACTATAGCGAAATACTAAAGAGAATTGTTGAAGATTTCCTGTCGTTATTCTGTCCAGCCGCTACTTCAGTGCGTAGTGTTCGATGAAACAGTCTCCCACTCTTTCAAAAGCTCCAATGTCTTCGTGCATTTATTTTCCATAACAGTAATAGCATCTGAGCCGAGTGCAAGGCTGACTGGAAACGGCTTCTTAGCTGCATCTCCAGCAAATGTAATTACATCTATAACGCGCGCGACACCTTTGGCAGGGTCTCCTGGTTGCTGATGGTGTGCATCCTTGAACTGAGTAAAAAGCGTCTTGGTGACAGGCTCATAATCCTCAATCTTCGTGTCGATATAAACCGTATTACTAGGTTTGAGGAAATCCGTGCGAAAGAATCCAGGCTCGACAAGGAGTGTTTTAATGCCGAGTGGGTCGAGCTCGAGACGAAGAGTTTCTGCAACACCTGAAATCTGGTCAGTGCTGCGGTACAGGGACACTCTGATGACATTGAGCTCACTTCGAATGGCAGACTTTGATGCGCAATAAGCCCCTAGAGTAGGCATTCCACCCCATGCAGCAGTCGAACCCATGAAAACAATTGTTCCGGATTTTCGAGCTCGAAAATGGGGTAGAAAGGCGCGTGTAATGCCTATGGGGCCAAACACGTGTGTTTGAAATTGCTTGATCCAATCGTCGCGACTAGACTAGTCAGAAATTGTTGCTGTAGTAGGATATTTTGGACATATTTGTACCTATCATCTTCAACAGTACCAAAGTGTGCGTAACCAGCATTGTTTACCAAAACATCTACCTTGCCATAGATTGCAATTGCATCCGTCGCCAACTTATTGAAAGCTTCCTGGCCTGAGGTGAGGTCCAGCTGCAGCACAGTCGCTCCCTCTTCTTTGAAATGCTGTATCTTGGAGATGTCGCGGGCCGTTGCGATGACTCTGTCTCCTTTTCTAATAAGTGCGTTAACAAATTCAGCACCAAAGCCAGAACTACTACCCGTAATTAACCAGACAAGAGGATTCATGATGTGTGGGAATAAGATGAAGCGGGATTTGAAAAATGTAAGATTGGTATGTTGCAAAACAGATCTCCTTGGATGCGTATTATCAATGTATTTCGGGCGTTACAGACCTTCTAAGATTTCAACGTTTTTAGTAGCAACAGTATAGTGATTTGATATTACAAATCGAAAATTGGTGAGTTCACAAGCACCGCTAATCTCCGATTCCAATTTACGTTCCGATGAATTTCGGCACTACAAATAGACTAGCTCGTAGCCATTTTGCCATCTCCGCATGGGCCTTCCAGGGAGAGAAAAATAGTAACATTCGAATTTGAATACAGATCGCTAAACATAGTTACATAATGGAAGTAATTTCAAGTTGGTATATCTGCATGTGAAGGGGAAGAGGTTGACTAAAAGTTTCCGAGTCTGGAATTGTCTATAACTCTTATGGTTCGGTGGAAATTCCATAGTTATGGAGTATATTGTCCCATGATGGTGCTACAAAATTACTCACTTTGTTACGCTTAAATGTATATGAGCAATTGTGTAGATGTGCGAGACGATGACAAGCTCTTAACTCCGTTTCGGTGGAATTGGGGCTAAGCTTGAGAGATGATCTCGGCAACATATAAACACCCCGAAAATCGTCGGAGTGACCAAAACTAACAAACCACATACGTTCCCAAACAAATTGGAACGAGCTAGAGAAGGGCATGGCTTAATGTCGGAGAAATGTGTAATATTAGTCTCCCAACCTATGCTCACTTCGGTCCAAGACATCCATGGGTAGTACCAGGGATGCTAGCATTCTCAAGCTTCACACCTTTTGATGATCCCACTTGGTTCATTGAGTGTTCTCGTTCGGATATCACAGGCACATACTATAAGAGATGATAATTTTGCTGCATATCTATTAATGTGAGTTCTACAAGAGACGACGACCTAGCACTGGAACGTGCCCAAACATCAAGTCTTCTTTCTTGTATCCCCAACGAATGATACACGTTGCGCATATGACGCCTGTAGTGACTAATGTTGCTGCCGCGAGCACTTGAGGTGTACCCTACCACGTTGCCCAGCACTGCCAAGATACTTTGCAAGCAACGCCTGATCGATGATGAGAGAGACCGTTCAACGCAGGGAAATAGGTTGATTCTATCGATTATGCATTGAGTCCCAGGTGAGGGTTATCTTCGGCATACCAAAACGTACAAATCTGCCACTACCGGGAGAGCCCAATCGTGAACCGCGAATAGTAGATCTGGAAAAGAATTGAGACTGTAAACTGGGACGCTTTCAGCCTCTATTTGGTATAATTGATCCCGATCCTTGCTTGCGTGTACGTACGCCTGCATTGAGCTTTGCGTCTACACTTATCAAGCTCATAATTAATAAGCACATGTCTCCTCAATGTTTGTTAAATCGACGGGATATAGAAAGAAGCAGACTATCTCTCCTGGCATCACAGTACGACACCAACAGCTTTCAACCAATTTCTTTCAAACAATTGTACTATGCAGCCTATTCAAATTATTAAAGGTGGTATCCATCTTGCTGGTTTGCTTTTCCAGCCGGACAGTGATAACAAAACACTGGAAAGTGGGGTCAACAGCACACTCCCAGGCGTGGTTGTGATTCATCCAGGTGGTGGTGTCAAAGAGCAAGCCGCCACCGTCTATGCCCAAAGACTGTCCGAGCAAGGTTTCGTCGCCGTTGCTTACGATGCCGCCCATCAGGGCGACTCTGGGGGTCTACCTCGTTTCCTCAAAGACCCCAACGCCCGAGTCAGCGACGCATCTGCGGTCGCTGACTACCTCGAGAAACTTCCCTATGTCGACTCTGAGCGAATCCTCGTCGTCGGTATCTGTGCAGGCGGCGCATACGCAGCGGCCGCCGCCAAAGGTGATCACCGCTTCAAAGCCGTAGCTATGGTGAGCGCAGTCAATATAGGTGATGGAACCCGGCTTGGATGGTATGGAACTGAAGATGCACTTGGAAAAGTCGCATTGCTCGAAGAGGCTGCGGAGCGCATCGCGAACGAATCTACCGGCGCCGAACCTGGCATTGTCCATTATGTCCCTCCCAAACCCGACGAGAACACTCCATATGATCTCAGAGACGCATCTAACTACTATCTCACACCGCGTGCCCAGCATCCAAATGCTCAGAACAAGATGATCGATCGGTCTACGCCTTTGCTTGTGGGTTTCGACGCATGGATTTACACCGAACTTTATCTCACCAATCCTGTCCTGATCATTGTAGGTGAATTGGCGGAAAGCAAGTGGCATTCCGACAGAATCTACAATAAGCTGAACGGTACAAATCCGAACGTTAGGATGATCACGATGCCGAACGGTCGCCATATGGATTTCTACGACCAGGACGAATACGTCAATCCTGCTATTCGGGAGATTACCGACTTCTTCAACAGAATCTAGAAGACGTTTTCATCAATGAGGGTTAGCACGATGAGACAATTTGGTGGTGGTTCAAGAATCAATTCCTAGTTCATTGAATATAATTCATTGCTTTGTTTTGGATCGCCACATCATGTTTAATATTTTCTGATTTCTTGGGTGCACATGGTTACATGAATTATTCTTAGTAGTTCTATAGATTCGAAAGATGTTATTCTGCTAGAGTAACATATCTTAGTCTGCATTGGCTTCGACATCTTTTGTGTGTTGTGTGCAAAGACCCGAGCCTTTCCAATAATCGTTTCTGTCTAGAACCTCCTCTTCGAGTGATTGGCATTGTCAAGTTTGTTTGAAAACAATTGCCGTAGTTCATTTCAAACACTACAGTAAACCAATCTGCCATCAACAACAACATCCAACCACCCTATCCAATCAACACCTGAATGGGAAAACAAACCGAAATGCCAACATAATACCCGGTGAGTTGAGCATTGAAGACTTTTGTTTTTGCGGGACCTTTCAGGATTGTGAGAGTGACTTATTCGCAAGCCTTATAATTTGAATCGTTCTCTGGGCAGGTTCACACCAAATCGAGTCGGATTATGCTAATACATGGTGCATGTAGCTGGCTTAGGTCAGCAAGGTTTTGTTGCTTTCGTTGGAACCTGCGCAATCTCCCCCTGTCGCCCGTTATGTTCAACCTCTTCGAATAGGCCGTATGTGCATCGCGTAGAAACTGCTCAACTTATTCATTTTGAGGCCTAGGGCTCGTTCACCACACCCTCGCCGGTATGAACCCGCTCCTCTACCCGCAATGTTGGTCGAGAATCACCAACCTTGACCGAGAGCACATAGAATCCAGGACCTGCCAGCAGTACACAGACGGCGGGTATTAATGCGAGCTCTTTACTTTGAAATCGCAACTGCTATTCGAATATTTCATGATCACACAAAATTGTCATAGATACGCACTCGCAATCGAGCTCTTTTCACTTCCTTCTACCCCTACTTCTTCGCGTCGCGAATCCACCTCTCACTCCACTCTAGTTTACGGGAAACAGGTGCCTCAAAATCATGCCGTACACCTCGGCCGCCTCGACCAGATCCCCCTGACTGATCTCCTCCAAGGGCGTATGCGCAATTTGAATCGTGCTCGTTCCATACAAATACTTCTTCTCTACCTGTGGCAGACTCGGGATGTCGGTCCCATAGAACACAGGCGCGACTTCGAGGCCCGGCACATCGGTGTCCAGAATGACCGCCGCATACGGTGTTGCAGCGTACGTCACGTTGAACACTGCGCCGGCACCTTCGGCGCGCTTCTTGATAACAGCGAGGGATTCTTCGACGAGGGTGCGGATCTCCTCTGTTGAGTTGGTCGCGATGCGGATTGATGCGCTGGCGTTGGCTGACTCGGGAACAATATTCGTCGCGATGCCGCCGGAGATGCGGCCGATGTTCAAAGTTCCAGCGCCGAGCAGCTCACTGGATGGGAGATACGGTTCCAGCAGGTTCAAGGCGACCATGCCTTCGATCAGCCAGTCGATGGCACTGATTCCTAGCCAAGGGTAGGCAGAGTGTGCAGGGCGTCCCGTAACTTCGAGGGTGACACTGTGGGAGCCCTTGTGTCCACTGGCAAGTTTACCTTCGGTGGGCTCGCCGAAGATGCCAGCGCGAAACGTGACATTACTGGCGTATGTGGCGAAGGCTTTCATGCCGTCACCACCGATTTCCTCGCCAACGACAAAGAGCATCCCCAGGCGAGGAGTCGTGGTGGAGTTGCTGCGGGATTGGAGGAAGCTGTGAGCGGAAATAATCATGGCGGCAACGGGTCCTTTGGCGTCGACGGTACCACGGCCATAGTGGTAAACCGTACCATTCTTCTCTCGCCGTTCGAAGGGAATAAATGGGGCGACCTGGTTGTGTATGTTAATATTGTCGCGATCGGATCAGTCTACTTCGCATGGAATGCCCTTACGGTGTCAAGATGGCTCGTAATGAGCACATCTGGCCATACGCTTTGATTCCTCAATTCCTGCGGGTACGCGAACACATTGAATCGACCCGGCCCCACATTCACTCTCTCGACATAATAGCCAAGGTCGGAGAGATACTCGTGAACGAACTCGGCACACTCGGTCTCGTTCCTGGATATTGAGGGAATGTCGACAAGTTGCTCGTGAAGGTCGAACAGTTCATCCTGCTCGGTTGAAGTCAAAGAGACAACCTCCCCGGTTGCGGATGGGGTGGGAACCACCGATGCCGCGCACGATGAAGGTGGCGATGGTCCAACCTGAGGTACAGCCTGCGCCAAAGCTACGCAAAGAAATAGACTGATGCTACGCGTCCACAACATCTTGAGATCTGGTTGAGCAATTGTCGTTTTGCAGTAGCTTTAGGAATCTGAACCTGCGGTATGATTCGGTACTTTGGACCATTTTATACACCTGTTCCATGCATCTGCCGTACTTGTTTAAACTGCGTCGGAAGCGCTTGAGGATCTGCAAGACGCTGTCGGATGCCAAAAGCCCACAAAAATCATACGTTCGACCGTCCGCTCCAAGCGAAGTGACGATAGGCGACTTGCAGTTTACATTTCCCTACTCAGTATTTACGTAAATTCCAATTTTCTCAAGCAATGCATGTCGGGGCGACATATCTGAATGCAAAAGTTGCCGTACTCGGGATCCTCATGATGACGTTTGTGAATGGGCGGGCAACGCGGACACGCGGACATGCGGGCACGGCGGGGTATGGGGAAAATGTTATCGATACATGAACGATAACGGCCTTCTTGGCGACCACTCGGAACTCTAGCGTTGTCTTGGATCTCTTGTCCTGGCCGAGTACTAAGATAACTGCTGTATAGCATCCGGCCTGACTGTCCGTTATCGCAGTTGACTGGAGTCTGTAGAGCGAAGGATCTCCACCTAGCCATTTGGACATAAGCTGGTACGAGACCTGAGAATGTATCCACGCGGGATGTGTTGGGTTTTTCGAGGAACAAGTATTAGGAATAGGTGCCTTGCCACAAGTAGCAATGGTTTTATCATTCCGCAGATGGGCGTGGGGTGGTAACACGCTGCCCATTGCGCGAAGTACAACACTATGTTGCAAGGAGCATGGGCTGCAAGGCTCTTAAAGTCCGAATCCCGAGAAACTCATATCGAAACTCCCAGAATCGAAGTGTAGGAACGGTGTAGTGGAGAGCGAGAAGTCTTCATCAAATCCGTTCAGCATAAGACCTCCTCCAAATGCACTTTCTGTATGCAGCGGTGGCGGGAGCGTATTGCTCGGTTCATTGGAAAAATACAAGCCTGTTTGTCCTCCGTCGGGCGTAGCAGCAGGTGCTATGGCAGAAGGCTTCATCCTTGACGCTGCCATCTTCTCGAGCCCGCTTGCTATCTGGTGACTGAGGTGCCATTTGCTGACGCCCGTTGATCTGAACTGCTCGACAATCTTTGATGTAAGATCGAGCACTACGGCCTCAGCGATGTACTGCCCGCTATATATTGCAGTGACCTTCAGCAGGAAGACGCAAGCAAAAGAGATCATGGATTGGATGTAATGTGGTATGCCCACGAGGCCGTTTCGAATATCGGGATCGGTCAATACAAGCTCCACCACCGATGTTGCGGCTGACACGGCTGCGGCTGCATTTTCTTGGAAGTGTGAGGGTACTTGGCGGCCCTGAAGTCCCCTAAAGACGTGTGAGTGAAGGTGAAGCTTTGCGAGGTAGTGATGAAGGATAGCGCCTTTGGTTGGGAATTCGCCGATAAATTCATGTAGTTCTGTGATCGTAAGTAAATACCGTACATATATCCCGCGGAAAACTGACTGAGGAGTTCTGTCGACCAGTAACCCATCCATAGATCGATCTGTCGACTGAAATTCGAAAGATGGGCTACAAATGCCCGAGGAACGGGTTCTCCATTGTCCGCCCCAAACAGCTCGCGAACATTGCTCATCAGTATGAGCAGTGCCATTTGACTTACTAGTCGTTTGTCTGCTTCTGTAAATGCCGGAATCTTCATCAACTCCTCCCACCTAGCGATGGATGCATCTTCTCGGATTAGTGGGGGTCGACCATAAAGAATAGACAGGTGATGGTCGCATATGTAGAGGATATACCATATTCTCATGCAGTCCATGGCTTCTTCATTGCCATCATTCATGGCACGTTGGTAGCTATTGCTCAGATTTACTTCGGTAGCACGTCGAATTGCATATCCCGACAAGGTCCAAGACATGTCATGCAGCCAGTATGCGCCTATACACATCGCCCGGAGGTGATCTCTGTCAATACGGCGATCGAACATGGATGCAGCCATCAATCTGCGGAACTCCCGGCTGCAGACACCATACAGATGGTTACTGGCGGGATCATGGAGGGCAGCAACGGTGCAGATGCACGCTGTCAATATTGGTGAGCCACAACGGAGTGATTGTATGTCACGATATTTCCCGCCTCCTATTGCGTACATGAAATGATCGATTCGTTCCAAGTAAAGGTTGACCAAACGCTCTGCATCCTCGAGACTGATGAGCCCATTGGAGATGAAGTCACTCACGGTTTGATCCGAACCCTTTCTGCTACCTCTTTGCGTATTCTCTGCCGCATCATCCGACCGAAGCGCACGCAACCGCGTGATCTCGTAGAGTGACTCGATCGGAACATGAGGCAGCTCGTGAGTCTTCGGACTTAGTCGAGGGGAGTTATCTCGGGACGGACCTCGCTCGTCTTGATCTACGGAAGGTTCATGGAGCGAAGTCAGGGGACCATTCCCGCTTGCCGTGAGCAGAGGAGGTAGCGACGGAAGAGACAGTCGGCTCAAGACGCCCTGGAGGGCAACATGCATATGCTCCAGGTCGCCGCCCACGGTGTCTTTCCATCTAAAATTTCTCAGCCCAGGCTCAGATATCTCGCAAAGAACTTACTTTGAGCGTTCTTCGATCAAGGTCTGTAGGCTTTTGTTCAGCACACAGGACAAATTTCGCTCTGAACATCTCTTGCAGGGCGGCCCACTATCGTCCATGATACATTTGATCTAGGAGGCATGTGAGCAGTCATGTGCATCTCGAATAGCGGTCCATCTACCTTCTGCTTTCTGCAAGAAGCGCAGGCTTTGACTTTGCGTGAAATAGCTGGCGCTGCCATTTCGGAAGTCAATTCCGATGACTCTGGACGAGCGCCCGGCGACTCGGAGAAGCTGGACATCGAAGCATCGCCGTTGGCCTGCGACCATTTGCGTTTTGACATGTCGAACTGCGGGTCCCAAGCACATGGGTTTGACCTACACCACGGATACTGGAGCGGGCGACGGAATTTGCGTGTTTTGCTTTGGTTGGATGACTGTTCTGGTCTGGTCTGGTCTGGGGTTTGACTTCGGGCCGATCTGCGCCTTGCCCTGCATCTAAACCTCCGTTCAGGATAGCTTCAGCGGGGATAGCGGCGGCGGTAGAGGGGGTGGAGGGTTGTTGGTAGATGCCGACGCGGTGATTGGCCCGGTAAGTTTTCAAAGTAACGCTCAGATCCTCCGACAATGGATCGGTTTCGGTCATTACGGAGACATTCACTGCTGTATTTAGTCAGGAGAGAACGTTGAAGATGAAGATGATGAGAAAACACCTCTCTAGCGGTTCAGAGGTGTGTATGTTGTACTGTGTAGGTGGTTGAGGCGGTGAAGGAAAGACGTTCGGTCAAGGTTGAGCCGATGCCGTGGAAATGAAGATGCAAGTGGGGCTAGCCGAGACGAGGCACGTGACCACTAGCGGAGTTTCTCCGGGGCCCTCCAATTCAAACCCACGAAGACGTCGCATGTCACTTCCTCTACGGTCACAGAGGACCACTATTGTTCGACAGGCCTAACGGCTGGTTTCCTTGATCATATCATTTATCCAGGAGTCAAAATGTAAAGTCACCCTGCAGACCCGTGTGATCTACCAGCGGCGTTTGGATTGTCAAACCTTGAGAGAGACTGCGTATGTGCGTCCATTTCCTCCATTTCCTCCATTTCCTCCATTTCCCAACATACCTAGTAAAATACTCATACTTCTCTCTTGTCAGTATATTGTCAGAATCGGCATTGAATGACTGACATGTCCGTACTCACAACGTTGAAAAGTTTCCGTCTTCTCCACGAATAGCATCCACGTACGTTGGGCGTCCCGTTATGACGTCAGCCAGTCGGACGCCAGGTGACCGCTGTGAATGTCTCATCGCTCTTTACAGTTGTCATTTCGCCCTACTGCTCCTCTTTGTATCTTTGATGCTCAATCACAGGGGCTTTCCTGGGCTGTGTGATCCTTTCTCGGGTGGCTAACTTGCGGAGAGTTCGTCCCAAGGTTGATTTCACGGCCAAGCCACCCACGTTTCGCATGCTCACTGTGGCGCTTGCACTAATCAACACCAGGCTGTGCTGTGCTGTGCGGCGTCTTACCCTGGGGCCAAAATCCCGCCGACATTTGCTCACCATCTGCATTCTTGGGAAGCTTTTCTTCATCGCAACGTCTCCTTTCCCATCTTGAAGTCGCGTGCAAGCCTTCTTTGAATAGTTCATGAGTTAGGGGTTGATTGACTAATTAATGCCCATCGGTTGCCATCATCATCATCATGGCTCCTCCTATCGCGACTTCAATCTCTCCAAGTCCAGGTCCACCTACATCTCATCGTCCGCCGCAATTGATTCCGACGGCACAGTCACAAGACAACCGGTACTCATATTACGATCCTCAATATTTCGACCGCAATCTATCCACTCAACATATTCCTCCATCAACGTCCATCATGCAACATCATGACGCCAACGCGCCCGTTTTGGCAGAACTGCCAGCCCCACCGCCTCCAGCGCCGCCAACCTCAACTCCCGCAGAGCAATTGAACGAGGATGAACTGTTGGCGCATAAGCTGCAGCAGATGGAGGTTGCCGAAGCCGAAGCCCATGCAAGAGTTCGATCAAACAGCAGTGTTAGCAACCCTTCATCACAATTTACTCTGACCAGTTCGACCGCATCCACACTACTTGGCGATAGTCTCCAGCAGCCAACAACAGTACGACCGCATTCGTTCCACGCCAGCCCGTCGACGTCGCATGACCCAAACTACTTTGCCCATGCTTCGCAGCTTCAACTCTCTTCAAATCCAAATCCAGCCAACTTGGCGCCAGAAGTGGTCGTGTCACAAGCCTTTCCGTCCGGGCAAACAACACCAACAAATGCCTATCCGTTCCCAACTCTTCCAACTTTGCCATCTCCGCACCCAACAGCACATCTGCCTCCCGCGCCAGAAGATCCGGTCGAACTTGCAAGATATCTTGAAATTCATCGCCAAGTGCCCTATCCACCGCAATGGGCTTTACCCCCGATTGTCGCCACCTTCTACCAGTCCTTCGTCTTCTCGCGCAAAACCACATGGCTCGATCCCCTTCACTCCGTCTTCTGGCGCAATGTGCGCTTCTCCGAAAATGCCCGCAATCCTGTCCCACCTGTCTTCAAACTAGGCTTCTACGCCCGAGGAGGACACTTCCGCGATCCACGATTGACCTGGGTCATGACCAACCCTGCAGCACCGACGCGGTCCGAGCAGATGCGAGAGCTATGGAAATACGAGCTTCGTCGCGATCTCACCACCTACGAACGGAAAACAGAAACCCTTCGACCCGGAAAGGGAAGAGAAATCCTCTGCACGTACGTCCACGCCGCGAACTACGACAGTCTCAACTTCATCGGCACCGATGGCCGCCGGTATAAATGGGTGACTCACGGCCCTGTAAGTTCTGTTCATGGCGCGCGATACGATACTCTGCGTCACGCCCTCTTCGTCTCCACACAACGTAACGGCAACCAAGATCCGCTATATGGCCAAATTGTCGCCGACCACACCTACTGGGACGGCTTCATCGACCACAAGGAAGTCCACGCAAAAGTAACTTGCACGGGTTGCGCCGCCTTCCCCCTCATCGGCCTCCGCTGGAAATGCAAAGTCTGTCCCAGCCACGAGAGTTGCGATACCTGTCGTCTCACTCAAGTCGGTGTCAAACCGACCTGTAAATTTACCCTTGTCTCGCTGCCCGACGAAGCCCTGTACATTCGGTCGCCCACCGTCGATATCACCATAGTCATCGCGACGTTGCAAATCATGAAAGATTGGGAGAAGTACTCCATGCAACGGCAGAAATCGCGCGATCCGGCTGGTTTTGCGTTCACCGAGGACATGGCGCGAGCGAATGATTTGGGTCGGATTCGCTATTTCCAGGCAAGCGACTTCGATGGTAAATTGAGGGCTGGTGACGATGGCGCATGGGATGATTGTCATGGAACTATGATCGCGGCGTTGGAGGGTGCGAAGAGTGCCGCGGAGAGTGGCGGTAGTCAGGTCGGATTTGGGAGTGAGTATAGCGTGGGAAATGGTAGTAGCGGTGGGGGATCTAGTAGTGGAGGAGATAGCGGCGGGAGTAGTAGCAGTAGCAGTGGAGGAGATAGTGGAGGAAGTAGTAGCAGCAGTTAGCGTTATGGTTGGTTGGTTTACTCAATGTCATTGTACGAGAGGTGTATTGCCAGGCCTTCAAATATCTAATAAGCTTGAATCTAGCATTGAGTCTAGAAAAAGTCGATACCGTTTTATCCAAGATGTTCGCAATTATTTGTGGTTCAGTGGATCATTTTTCAATGATCTTTCTTGAGTGCTGTTCAGCTTTCGTAACATTATAGCCCTACAACCATTTGCTAATATCATCATACGTACGAACAAATTCTCCCACCTTCAGATGCTCTTGCGCAGATTATAATCCCCGTAATAGGAATCGCCATTGCTGGGGTCTAATTGTGCGACATCCTCTTACCTCAGGTGCTTTCATCCTCAACTTGTTGAAGACAAGTTGTTTGCGACAGCTTTAAAAAAAAATTGCATTGCGCGTTATGGCTAAAGGAACACTAGAAAGGAAAATCGTTCTCGCGCAATTGCGCAGTACCCGTTGAAAGCTATTGCTCTCCCGTCTCACCATATTTGCGGGGTAGAGTTCCCAATCGATTAGATCCATTCAGCCTATCGTTGATTCGTGTTCCTCTCGGTTACTTCCCAGGTTCGTTCGCGGGCTGACAAGTTATAAGGCTACAGCCCCGATCTCTCTAGTTCAACTTTCTCAAAGCCTAATCATCCCATTTTTACCTGGAGAAAACATGGCTGGGTACCAACCACTTTCTCAACCTCTCTCTTCCCGTTTTCGTTGCGGCTTTGAACCGACCCGTGAACCGTCGGAGTTTCTGAACATACCAAATCAAATCGAGAAGGGCTGCGCGACATGGAACATGTTCTTACAATCGTCCCCTGAGCTTGATGTCCTCAGAGCTTTCGCGATAAGCCCATTGTCCTCGTCACCTTTCGAGTCAATTCCCATGGAAATTATCCAAAGGATCACGGAATTGCTAGTTCACAGTGGGCCGGAGAAATCACCTTCTGCCACGAACTTGAAGGATCTTTTGGCTCTGCGCGAAACTAGCAAACGATTGTTATCTGCCGTATCATATGTGTTTACCCGAATTCCAGCGTGGGCTCGGAAACTGCGACATGTGAGCTTTATGGTATCGCGATTCAGTCTCCGTACTTTGGCCGGCCTTCTGCAGCATTCAGATTTTGTGAACCAAATGATAACAGTATCAATCACATCGCATCGAATCGTTACCAACATAGACTCAAGATACTTCTCTTGCACCGATGAGGCGCTGCGTGAACAGATGTTGGATAGCCAGATGTGGTTCGAAGAGCATGAGGCGTTGCCATTGCTGGTTGAGATATTCGAGCGACTAAAAGACGCGCCCAATCTGAAAGAGATTCGTGTCGGGGCATTGTCATCAAGCAGCTCTTTCATTTCGAAGGAAAACAATGACGATTGTCCAGAGCCTTGGGGAATCGATCATCTCTGGCTGCTGTTACAACGCGGGAAGCCCCTAGAGGGAGAACGAACATACAGGAGAAAGAGTCACTACAACAAACTTCTCGTATTCGCAGTCACTAACAATCATGAAATAAGAAAGACAATGCCGATCGTTTTAGCAGCTCTACACAATACACATTTCAATCGCAGAATTGTATATCTTCGACTTTGTCCCGAGTTTGCTGACGTGGAAGGATCGTTTCAACGACTGAACCTGTCCGAACAGAAACAGCGATATCTTTATGAGACAGTTGTGAAGGGCGTTTCAATTTCTGCAACTGACACTGTCTCTTCTTCGATCTTTCATTTATTAGAGACAGCGAGAAATGTGGAGAGTATAAAAATCCAGGGTTGCCCATGGTATCAGCGATGCGTAGCCTGCACAGATCTCGCGACTCTACTATTCTCCCAGGACTATTCACACTTGGAGCGCCTACACATTTCCTCTCTCAACTGTCCGAAATTAGAACTCGTTTCATTCCTGGAGAAACACCGAAGAACAATGCAGAGAGTTCAATTGGAGAAGATCAGTCTCGATTCGTCAACAGAAACATATAATACTCTAGATCATGAACTCGCTTCTTTACAGGGCTTTCGTTTTGTCCACATAGGTTACCGAAATTCGAAAATATGCTCGCACCATGGATCTGGCTATTGCATATGCCCAGGACCGGTGGTACGAACACCATATCTATCGATTCCTTACTGGCAATACAGTACCGAAGAAAACGAGACCGAAGGAAAGAGTTATGTATGTTTACACTAGCAGCTATCCTTGCATAGATCCAAATCACTGATCTTTGACTCAGAATTGAGCCTCGATATCCAATCATTGCCCCGGACTTTTGCCAAACGATGGCACCTTAGACCAAGGCACTGTTCTAAGAGAATTTATATGGTCACGCGACGGTATCAAGGTGAAAGCATATGGCCAGAGCCTGATAATGTTATTTACCGTGTGTTTACTATCAATGTATGATAAATAGCTATCCCGAACGTCTAAATGGTTTGGCTTTCCAGTATCAACAGTTTTGATTCCGATACGGTCTACTTCGCCTATAAAATGAAAGCACACTCAAGCGCAGTATATTTACAGCTCACACCAACAGGCAGGGTGTTTCGAGATAGGTTTCGCTGCTATTTACAGCAGCGGAGTTTTGGAACGCGGGCGTAAGACCAGGGACAAAGAAGACCCGCAAGCTGGTCCTCCAAGACAGTGCCAGCGCCGCATAAAATGACTTTCCTATAACGATTCCAATGGAGACTTGAAATTGCATATTGATCCCTCGCTTGGACTGTCGCTTAGTAGGTCAGCCTTATGGTGGCCGATGTTAAAAACGTCAGCGACACTCGTTCGCAGACAGAGGACAATATAACTCAATAATGGCCGACCAAGCCTCCATCTTCTTTGAGAGCATTTCCACTTGGATAGGTTATGCCTTCATTTCTCCATTGTGGGCGAGCCCATATTCCTCATCTTGAGACACGTCTGCACCATCACCGACCAAAATGCCTAGCTTAAAGTCCAGCCCGTCCTTCCAAACAGTAGCCATAATTGAACTTCCACGTTTCCACCGAAGGATACTGAGCTATCAAGAATGGGTTGTATCGCAGACGGAATGTGTGAGACTATAATTGCGTTGAAGCCGCTCCACACCTGAGATGTTTCTCAACAAGCGGCAATCTGCCTAGCGAAGCGGGGACCTCAAGAGAACATCTTCTGGTTCTGTACTGTGTCCCATGAGCATATGGGCTGCGGGTTCATCGCGCTCTTTCGCTGCGAGAAGCAAACCTTCATCCCTGTTGGCGCCGTTCTCGATCGGATTATACAATATCCCAATTTGACAATCTTCTTCGGAAACCTCGCAGAAACAATCCAGTTCTCGAGTATCTATCCCCCATTGGACTTCCGATCTCGATGAATTAATGCAGACTGTCTTTCTAACCAATTCTCACGTCCACATGTACCAGCCTCTGCCGAATCTCCGGTATCACTATGTGCAACATTGTGATCTTTGGCGGGTTTTCATCGAGAAGTCAGGTACGTGAGCATTGGGGATAGTAAGCCTTCTCCGAAAGGATGTTGTTCGTCTGGTTTTTTTACTTAAGTTCCTAAAATCAAGGTCGTGATGATTGAGGCGGTGCGATTGGTAATTCCCACGTGCAGTGAGCCACTTGTACGTATACAGAAAGAATACAAAGTCACCATGCTTAAACCTACGTGTAAAATTGCAGTCATTGAAATACGGGCCTAGCGATGTTATTAAGACGACTGGACTTGCACGGTGCAACTCCTACACCTTGAAAAATAAATTTTCTCCTATATACAGGAATACTTACGTTGATTCATATTCAAAATGCAGTTTGTTGCCTGTGTGGGAAATAATACCTGATTCTCAGTCTGGATGAATACATCCTACTCGCAGGAAAACATTGAACTAACAGAAAATAAAATTATCACACAAAAACGCCCAATTCTCCCTCACCGCAATTATTTCTTCCTTATTTTTTTGTCAGACCATTGGATCGCAAGAAGAGCTAGAATGCTTATTTCAAACTCACAAACACTTGATCCCATATTCTATTTCTTATCCAATTGAATTACAACGTCGTAATAGGATTCCCCATCTTCTGCTTCATCAATGTTGCAAGTCCGAAAAATGTGAAGGGTTTTAATGCGCAATTCTTCCAGATCCTCGTGATAGTCACCTAACATGCGATTAACTTGATATCCATGAATTGTTCCTAGGAAAGCCAGATAGAAATCTAATTCTTCGCCAGTAGAGCTAGCCGCGACTTCGAGACTTTCCACTTTTGTTTCTTCGACATCTTTAGTCGTCTTTGAATCGGAGAGCTTGAAGATGCTCTCGAGAACCGAGAAACCTGCAGAGTTCTTCTTGATGTTCGAGTGAATGACATATTTCAGACTTTTATAGGCCTCCGCGTCCCCATCACATGTCTTCTTCCAGGTGTACATGACCATATCTGACCAACGGGCGACCTTTTTAGAGTCATCCTCAAGCTGATCTCGGCCCTTGACAATGCTTTCGTCGACTACGATTGTTTTGAGATCGATCTGTTGAGACGTGCTGAGGATGGGGTCGTCTTCCGAGTTTCCGCCAGCTTTCTTACTATTGCGAACCTCTTGTTTTGTCCATTCATAGTCGTCGGTAAGGATAGGCCCCAGGTCGGAAATATCTTCGAGCCATTTTGGTTTTTTTGAGTCAAATGCTTCTTCCACCTTGGTAGGTGTGTCTTTGTAGTGTTCATCAAAGTTTATATCAAAATTCTTTTGAGAATTCTTGATAGTATCGCTGAACTCTTTTACAGATTTTTGACCGCGGACTTTCAAAGCTTTGATGATGTTGCGCGCATCTTCGTCAGTTTCGATTTCCCTATCGTCTATATTTTCAAGGTCCCCTGGTTCTTCTTGTGTCTTGCAGCGCTTGTTCTTTTCTCCTGTTTCCTGCGGACAGTCTACATCAGTAGTAGCGGAGGAAGAAGACGTAGCCGAAGCAGAAGATCTAGTCGAAGATGTAGCAGAAGACGTAGAGTTTCTAGAAGAAGAAGAGGCTGCACTCGATGACAACCGGGTAGTTGATGATCCTAAAGTCTTGGGAGTTGTCGTGGCTAGAACTGTGGAACTTGGCGAAGAAACAGGTTTGGATGTTGTAGTTGGAGGACTGGAAGGCGTAGCTGAGACCTTGGAAGACTCTGGACGATTGCTAGGTTGTTCTGGACTTTTGGATGGTGGTGGTGGTTGCTGAGAAGTTTTTGGTGGCTCAGGACTTTTGGACGGTGGTGGTGGTGGTTGTTGAGAAGTCTTAGGTTGCTCCGGACTTTTAGAGGGTGGTGGCTGTGGTTGTTTGGAAGGCTTCGGTGGCTCGGGATCCTTTTTTCCCTTGTCCTTGCCTGGGCCCTTGAAAAGATTTTTTAGTCCTTTGCCTATTTCTACAATAACTTTGCCGATACCCTTTGTTGCCTGGACCGGAAGATTATCTCCGTGAGGGTCACCTTCAAGAGGTTCAGCTTTGAGAATTTCAAATTGAAGACGTTCATTTTCAACGAGGTCAAGTTTTATATGGTCTCCTTCCAAAACATTAAACTCAAGGAGTTCAACTTCTTGAGATTGATCTTTCTCTGGATCGTCTTCTTCCAGATCACCGTCTCCAGGATCCTCTTCTTCGGGGTCCTCCTGTTCCGGATCCTGTTCTTCAGGATCCTCTTCCAGATCACCTTCTTCAGGATCACCTTCTTCAGGATCACCTTCTTCAGGATCACTTTCCAGAGGATCACTTTCAAGCGGGTCACCTTCTAGAGGATCACCATGAAGAGACCTTGGGTTTAGGTTATGGTGACTGCCAGAGATTAGGTCTCGGCGAATACAGTGATTTCCAGAACCTGTCACAGATGTTAGAATATTGTAGCAACAAACCTGAATATCTAAATACCCACAAGACAAAGTTACTGTAGTTACTGGAGCAGCAACACCAGGTGTTGGTATCTCCGCGACAGCACAGAGAAGTAAAAAATACTTGGAGATGTCTCTCATGATTGATGCAAGTAAACAAAAAGGAATGAAATGTTTTCCTAGTTGAAGTCCAGCTTGAAACTAAAGGTCAAAGGAGAAATGGCTGAAAAGTGTATGTGCAGCTGATTGTTCTGATCAACGACATGATATCATGCTTATTCTGATGCTTTATACTCAAAAAAGCAGTAGTGAACACGTATGCAATCTATAGATAAAGCCGAATTTATTTGTATATCCATCTCATCGTTCCGCGTTATGACAGGAATTCATAAGTTCCTTCTCGATCATCAATCCCTATGGATATCCGACTCGTTCATCCATGACTCCGTCTTCCTTCACATGATGCGGGAGAGAATCCCATGGGAATCAGTGCCGAGCCTGAGAATCTGGCAGAATGAGAGACATGTAATTTCCGATCCGCTGTGCTGTGCCCTACGAAGCAAAACGTCCCTCGGCCAGGCTGTCAACTCCGTTGATCGCGCTGATTTGCCGCCGAGGGTATGTCCTCCATAGGACAACTTCGCCAATAACTCCAAAAATATACCAGAAGCTAGGAAATAATCATCGAGAACCGTCATGCCGTCGGAAGAATGTGACCAACTGAACATAGCATGGTGAAGATTCATTGCCAAAGGAACACAACTTTGGAACGCATACTGTAATTTCTGTCCGTTGCAGACCAGAATCTTGTACTTGACTGGTTCTTGAAGTCGTTCGGAGTTTCTTCCCTCGTCAGATGATACAAGGATATTTGGCATATACTTTGGCTTGCTGCGGTCTGCAGGCGCGGCTGCGGCACGGCTTCGTCAACACGGCAATCTCGAACAGCATCGAAACATCGCCCGGAAGACAGATCTTGCATCTTAAACAGCTTTATCTCAAACTAGTGAAAGCACCCAAAGGACACCTTAGGCGCCTATCTAAGGCTGTGGAGAAAAGTGCGGCATTGACGGAGAGGAAGTAAGGATGATAGAATTGATGTGGATGTAGCATGTACTGGTGCAGTACTTGGCCATTTCATAAGTATTCATCCCGTGTCTCAGTATCTTCCCACCAGTAACAAGAGGATCATCGTTTTCCCAGGTAATTGTATGTATCTATTGATGCATACAAGGAGTTATTCACCATCCGTTTGATAATTGTTCTTTCAACCTCTTCCCTAGTATGCACTGCTTGAAATTGGGCTCTTGCAAGGCTGTCGTCCTAATCCTTACATTTTTGGAACCGAACACTTCCTATTCTGATTTATAGGTCCGAGTCTGTTGTTCAGTCGTTACGCTGTTAAAGTCTGTTCTTGAAAAATGAGGTATAAACTCTGCACTGCTATTTAATGCCGTTCCCGCGATAGAAGGCGTGTTTTAAATCTACTAACCGTGGGATACGGCCAGACGTACTAAATTTTGACAGCATTTGACACTAGTTTGCGCTAGCTAGCTTGAGAGAATCCTTTGACAAGAAGATACTCTACAGTTGTGCCATGATTCACATGGCTGTTTTCGCCGCCATCTACTGCCCAGGCGTGCTTGTGTATTCTAGTAAGTTATTATTTCACCTCTTTTGCATCTCACACATTTGGAACCTCTTCACAGACTTGAATAGCACGGCAACCTTCCAAGCTCGTATTGAGTCGAAACCGCCATTCAGCACCGAGACTTCAAAATATAAAATGGCAATTCGTTCGGCTGTTTTCATAGCAAAACGGTGAAATGAAATTGAAGTCTCCTGTAAGTGATATGTCGGTTCTTCCTAAGTGTTAGATAGAGGGAATGGATAGATGATGAAGTTGATTATTGTCGTGGCGCGACTAAGAGGCGCGCATTGAGAGAGAAGTTCTATATAGTGCCAAGAGACTAGGTAACCATGTGAGCTAGGCTTACACCCAACACCAAGCAGTCTCAATCGAATCTTGTTTTCATTGTCAGCGATGTCTATCTACTTAGGTAGGTAGGTTGACCATAACGCACAAGAGCTCAATATCCGCCAAGATAAATACACAGCCGCAGCTCAGCCGAATTGTGGGGGCGACTTGTGAACTTTCGAACACATGCGGCAAGGTTCTGTGCCTTACCCGGCTACGCCGCATCAACATGACAATCAGATACACACATGACCCATCCAAACTTCCTCCCGAACTCTCCAGTTATCCTATTGCTTCTTTATTAATTCGCAATTCAAGCGGCCAAACAAAACGCAAGGGCAAGCACTGGCAAGCTTCCGAAAGCACTAGATCTCCCAGGATATATACACACTACAGTACCAAACGACCGCCTTATCAAATACTCTACAAAAAGGTTTAGGAGACAAGGCTTCAATCCTGTGACCATGTCCAACATGAGACTAGACTTACTAGATTTGCCTTTGGAGATCTTCCGGGCGATTATGGTTTCGGCAATCCGTGTCCGTGGTGCTCACCGTGCCATGAGATTACGACTGGTGAACAGTGAGTTCTGCTGTCACATTTTCATGCTCATTCCTCCGCTAATCTGTAGTTTTCAGAACTCTTCGCTGCGGAATTTGGAGATGTATTTCTCTTAGAGGAATTATCAGACATACGGAACGCTCAACCATTGAAACTCTACAGACTGCCATTTTTTGTTCCATACATTGCCCAAAGACTCGAAGAAGACCGAGTATCTTCCATGCCGAATGGTCAGGTGATTCGCGACGTGGCATCATACCTGGCAACTGCAGATGGCGATGAATCGAGGACTCCAGAATACGCATTACACCTTTTCAAGAATCTAGCTTGTACCAGCGCTGCAGGCGTTCAGGCACTGTTGGATACCAGCATAACAGTCTCTAAGTTTGACTTTGAGTACGCTGTACTGTGCGGTGCCGTCTTCATGAATAACTTTCCCGTGGTGGAGAAAATGATTAACAAAACTCAATGTCTCGCCAATTGGCCAGTTTGTCCACTTCAAACTCCCGTGCGGGCATTGGCTCTTACCGCTAATATCAAGATGCTGGATGTCTTTTGTGCGTGGAATCCTTGGTCAGTTTGTGAATATTCGAACCTTACGACTATCGCAAAACGATCCCGGTCTCCGGAATTGGTGCAGCACATACTTACCGGCCCTTGGAATCCTTTTCATACTTATAGTACTATCAAGGATCATATACCAAAGCTCCATTACGCATTAGAAACACCTTGTGTTCAAATACTTCAGCTACTTTGCAATGAGGTAGATAGGTGGGTTAAGGAGCCTATGAGCCCAGTGCGCTGTCAAGAACTTCTTACAACGACGATACGAAACGATTGGACAGATACTTGCAAATATCTACTCTCTCTTGATGTTTCGCTAAAAATGAGGCGTACACCGGGTTATGCATTCCGACCACTGTGGTATGCCTGTAAATTAGGCCGCCTGCACATTGCAAAATTGCTGCTGGAAGCAGGGGCACGTGTGTTTATAACTGATATAACAGTGGCTGCATCATACGGACATGTTGCCATCATTCGATTGCTCCTTGAATCTTGCGGAGGGTTGGAGAATGGATTGCCAAAAGTTGCGCTCCCCAAGGCTGCAGCAGCAGGGTTGAAGAGTTCGTGGCCCAAAGATACGCTTTATAAGGCTGCAGCAGCAGGGCAGTACGAAATTGTGCGACTACTGCTTGAATCCGGCATGGACGCAGGCATTGGATTTCCACCCCCTCTACTCGGTGCGACATACGCAGAGCACGAAGCTCTCTTCTATTTTCTTTGGGATCGAGGAGCAAGAATTGAGGGGGCTAATATCAAGCATGATGTGCTGAAAATAGCAGAATGTGCAGGTTTGGACTCAATGGTGGCTATAATATGTAAATTTAAGCAGCGCAATTAGTTCTATATGACTATGAATTCCAAACAATAATTAATAAAACAAGCAACAATGAATGGAAGGAAAATTCGACATTACAACTGATCAGAGAGGCAGAAGAAGATACTAAAATCCATGACTAAAGACCAAAAGAAAAATAACAACCAAAGTATACATAACCAAGAGAAAAAGACGGAACCACATCAACCCTCTATTAGGACAATCAGTAGTGGTCTTGCAAAGACAACGCTTCCGATAGAGAACTGGTTCGTCAAGCATCAATAACTTCTATAACCATGTCGAAGTCGTCTTCTTTATCTCCAACGCCCCTTTTCTTAATTTCATCAACATCGGACAAATTCGGCGATTCGGATCTGGATTCGGGATCATATTTGTCTTGAGCTAATCTGATCAAGATAGCGCCGACCTTCTTGTTGCCAAAAACTTCTTTGTGACTACAAATCTTAGAAACTCGGTTAAATATTTACCCAAGGGCTCACTTACTCGTTCAGGAATCTTGAAACTTGCTTTACATGGATAGTTTTGGTCAATTCGTCGTATCCCTGTTCATTTGGTCTGACTGTTTTCGACTCTATGGTCTCTTGAAAATCGAGTCCGTAGAGTCTTAGGATTTGTCCGACCGTTTCGCGAGTGCTGACTGTGACGATGTTATTCTGAGCGACGAATTTCAGACCCTTCGAAGATGCGCTATTGCCAGAAATCCTGCATGCTTCAGTCCACCCGTATACCATTTGATCTGACCAGTGAACAAATTGACCACTGGCCAAAGCTGGCCTGTTCAGATCAACGAAGTTCGGATCGTCAGTTTGATAGCCCCGAACAGCATCATACCAGTGGTTGAAGCTTTTGAAAATGACAATTGCTCCATCCTTTGGACTGAATGAAGCTTTTATTATTTCCGCTTCCGATCCCCCCAGCTTTTTTATCAACCTTTCGTTAGGTTGACCACTTGTTTTGAGTTGATCATCAAGTGCTTTTACATTTTCAGGTTTATTCTTAATGGACATCGTGTACCAGTTGTTTTCGCGGGGGATATCAACCACTTCACCTAGGATTTTAGTGTGACCCTTATCATTAGGTTGGGTGTTCATGACCACCTTGTAGAGCTTTGGAGTGTCTGTATAAAGTGCTGGGCATATATCCCGTTTGCGACAGGTAGGACCGCTGGGGCTTGTAGGGGCAGCAGTACTCGAACCAGAAGATGTAGAGGTCGGAGATTTCGTCGAGGTGACACTACTAGCCTTTGAGGTGGAAACACTCGCAGTGTTGGAAGCCCTCGCAGTGTTGGAGGCCCTCCCAGAAGTGGAAACCCTCACAGTGGAGGCCCTTGCAGTGTTGGAAGCCCTCGCAGTGTTGGAAGCCCTCGCAGTGTTGGAAGCCCTCGCAGTGTTGGAAGCCCTCGCAGTGTTGGAAGCCCTCGCAGTGTTGGAAGCCCTCGCAGTGTTGGAAGCCCTCGCAGTGTTGGAAGCCCTCGCAGTGTTGGAAGCCCTCGCAGTGTTGGAAGCCCTCGCAGTGTTGGAAGCCCTCGCAGTGTTGGAAGCCCTCGCAGTGTTGGAAGCCCTCGCAGTGTTGGAAGCCCTCGCAGTGTTGGAGGCCCTCCCAGAAGTGGAGGCCCTCGCAGTGGAAGCCCTCGCAGAGGTAGCCTGTCGTGAAGTCCTTCTTGTCGCTCGCGCAATGATTGTATTCAAATCTCGTTTGTCAAACAGATTATTGGAGTCATTTGGGAGTGAGGACAAGGCGGCCCTCACGGACGGGTTTGGTAGTCCATTGATTACAGGTGCTGCTAGTACAGCGTTTAGCAGGAGTAGATTGCCGATTGGAATACGCATGTTGTATAATTCGAATTCGTGATCGGTGAAGTAGGCCGAAGATAATGAGATGAGATTTGTAGTAATAGATTTGCTTTGTCGGGTGTTGCCAGCAACAAGTTAATTTCGGGAATCGAAACTGAGTGGTAAAGACAGTGATTGGTGGATGCTTACATGTAATCAATACATGCGCAAAGGGTAAGGTGAATATGTGTAAGTAAATGCGATCGATGATGAAGTGGTTGGTTTCAGCAAATAAGTTCGAACTCGAAGAGTCTTTTATATTATGAAATCTAGATTGATTTGCTTCGGATGTACTGATGCCAGATCTACTCAGGACAGGTCCTCTTCTCTGTGGGAAGCGATTACGGGCAGAAGAGCAACACCTCTCCTCACCACCAAACTCGGTGTTTCGGTGATTCTTACATGAAAAATCCTGTAGGACACGACGTGGACCAGGTTCATACGATCGAATGTTATTTTGATGAACAGATAAGCAAAGTCTCTGAAAAACACGACACACTGGTACCAAGTGTACAGTCATTTCGGACTGCATGTTTGAAGTTGCTTCCTCTCCGATGGAACGTCTTGAAAATCGTTACCTCTTACCCATGTCACCAATCAACTGCGCCGCGACACGCCTCATGAGACAACCGACTCGGGATCCAGCGTCTACCGCGAATGTGGTCTGGAGAAGTCATGTCGCCACCATAGGATTCCGCCCTTCCTTACAGAATGAAAGGAATCATGTGTCTTTTCAGATTATCTAGAGTATGAGAATTGATTTCCCGGTCTCACCTGGGCATAACCACGGGTCACGCAAAGTTGACGAACGTTATTTGGAATCATTTTCGGATGGTAAAGAGAAGGAGGTGACAGCGTTTTGATCGAATTTATTGTCGGAATATAGATACTGGCTGAAGATAAAATGACGAAAATGGCTCATGAGGTTGAAGCAGTACATAGAGCCAATCACACACCAGATCATGGGAAAAAACCTCAATTTTCAAAAATTCGAGCCTTAGAATCTGCATGTTACAGTGGGCGAATAATTACAATCTATGTTAGATTTAGTTGAAAAGTTCAATCAGTCTTGTTGGCGATCTGCAAAGGCTAGTTTAAATCACCCAGAACGATGAATTGTGCTGAATTCACAATAGGACCTAGAGTGTTGCATTATATCATCTGCGCGCATCTATGTGCCCTTTGCGATATTGATATACTATCATAGGACGCTATCGGGTTAAATAGTGAAGATTTCGCTTGTTATCGCGTGTCTACTTGGAAATTCATCGCAAAGCCTCACCGAAGAGCTGCCGATGACGCGTAGTCGTGGCTCATGCGCGTCCATTATTACATAACCATCTGTGACGCGGCCTAACAGTGCGATGTGGGTGTTCAGCGACTTCGTACAACCTAAAACGCGCCATAGAAAGGGCAATTTGCGATGCACCACCAGATCGACGTTGTTTTCGACTTCGCCGCCCAAATCATTACGGAGTTTGAAAATCCACCGGCTACTGGCGCGTAATTCTAAGAGCAGTATGCATTCCAATTGGCTGAAGGTTTTCCCGTCGATGTCGACTCGGAGGGAAACATGTTTGCGCTAGACTTCTCCTGGTCAGGTTTTTGCACCAGCCTCAATACCGCCATCTGCCTCGAAATAGGCCCGCATTGGACCAGAATCATGAACAAAGTCGTCCATGTGGCAGGGACTAGCCCCTCTTTCCAACATGCAACTATTAGCTTCATCCAACATTGAGTATGCGCGGTCCCATTTGACAACGGTGAAAAATGTAGAGTCGATTGTGCGAATGTACGAAATGTGGCTACTAGTCGAGTTGATATCAACAATGCAACTGTTAATTCAAATAAGCTTAAAAGATCCCCGATTTAAAAACATCATCACCTTGACTCATTGCGATTCTTAGCTGATCACACAATTACTTGCAGTCTTACTCGTTTGGTTCTTAACCTTCTCCCTTCTTTTGCCTTCATCCAAGCTTTTTGGAAACGATGCGACGATCCTCCAGCGCGCCTTTCGCTGCGTTGATGGCAACTGCGAACGCCGCTTCCCTGGCCGATATCTGTACCATTTCTAACGTGCAAGCATCGCTTCCGACAAATGGGACTCTTCTTGGACTTGAACTTCTCCCATCTACCGTCACCGCCACCCCGGTCTACAATGCCAGTGCTGGCATGGGCAGCACGACTACCTATACCTACTGCAACGTGACTGTCAGCTATACGCAGACTGGCAAAAGCAACATCATCCCTATCAAGCTCGCCTTTCCTCAGCAGTCCGACTACAAGAGCCGATTCTATCTGAGCGGTGGCGGGGGTTATTCTCTCTCCAGTGACGCAACCGGAGGACTTGCTTACGGTGCTGCGTCTGGTGCCACTTCGGCTGGTTATGATGCCTTCAGCTTTAGCTTTGATGAGAAAATCTTATACGGAAACGGATCCATCAATTGGGATGCGACATATGCGTTCAGTTACACAGCACTGGGTGAACTTACCAAGATCGGAAAATCAATCACACAGAAATTCTACGGCTCCAACTCTACGAAACTCTACACTTATTTTGAGGGGTGTTCCGATGGTGGACGGGAAGCAATGAGCCAGGTGCAACGCTGGGGTGAAGAGTATGACGGTGTAGTCGCGGGCGCCCCGGCATTCCGCTTCGCGCAACAACAGGTTCTTCATGTTTATCCTGCCACGATTGAATCTGTCATGGGCTATTATCCTCCACCATGTGCACTGGACAAGATCGTCAACGCTACCATCGCGGCTTGTGATCCGCTCGATGGTCGCAAAGATGGTGTCATATCTCGAACGGATCTCTGCCAGCTTAACTTTAATCTTAGCTCTCTTGTTGGGACTTCGTATTACTGCGCTGCATCTACTGGATCATCTCTCGGGTTTGGCTTCAGTAAGCGTCAAATGCCTGGTGGGGGCGCTTCAGGCAGTCAAACAAGTGCTCAACCCGCGCAAAACGGTACCATCACTGCGCAGGATATTGCGGTTGCCCAGGGAGTCTACGATGGTCTTCACGATTCTGATGGCAAGCGCGCATATCTCTCGTGGCAGATTGGCTCTGATCTGGGTGACGCGGATCCTGTTTACGACAACTTGACTGGGACTTGGGGATTGAATGTTCCTTCAACCGGTGGGGAGTATATCACCAAGTTTATCCAGTTGGTCGATATCGACAACCTTTCCGACTTGAATAACGTCACATATGATACGCTCGTCAAATGGATGAATATAGGCATGATTCGCTATATGGATAGTTTACAAAGTACTCTGCCCGATCTGACCACGTTCCAGTCTTCCGGCGGCAAGCTTTTGCACTTCCACGGTGAATCGGACCCAAGTATTCCGGCTGCTTCTTCTGTTCACTACTGGCAATCAGTTCGCTCGATAATGTACGCTAACCAGTCTAACGAAGCCGCGATCGAGGCTCTGGCCGACTGGTATCAGTTCTATCTGATTCCTGGTGCTGCCCATTGTAACAGCAACTCTCTTCAGCCTGGCCCGTATCCTAAGAACAACATGGCGACGATCATCGATTGGGTTGAAAATGGAATCAAGCCCAGCACTCTGAATGCGACCGTTACTTCTGGTGATCACGCCGGAGAAGTTCAGAAGCTCTGCCAGTGGCCTACTCGTCCCCTTTGGTCCGGTAATAGCTCTGCTTTTGATTGTGTGGAGGATGAGGCGTCTGTCGAGAGCTGGACTTACACCTTTGATGCGTTCAAATTACCGGTCTATTGATCAGGTGTGTTGACGTAGTATCCGATAAACGGATTGAGAGATTGTACGAGCAATAATCAGTGCAAGACTATTAATTTTTTGATTGTTCTGGAAGAATTCATGTACATATAGCAAGCGGGCCGAGGCCCATAGGCAACTGAAAAGTAGTAAAAATACAGAAACCAGTGGAGTATTCATCGAAAAGATCCTTCATCCCCTGCCCTAATATGTACAGCAATCAAGATTCTTTCCACAAAAAAAATCGAAAACATGGCTTCGATATCCAGTATCCGTTTTCTTTACGATTTATCAATGTTCTCTGTGGATCCGCGTTATAATTTAGAGAAACATTAATTGTCATTATGGGTTTAGTATGTCATATATTTAACTAGCACTAAACAAAGCACATAGATTGTACTTATGGTACGAACATGCCACGGTTGTATATCCCTCAATGTAAACACACAACCTCTCATTCTCGAAGTTTAGTGTTAATCCAGAAGAAAGCCAAGAATCATTGCCTTCAAAAGAATGAACCGCAGTACTTTTATTCTCTTGATATCACATGATTAACGAACATGCATTGATAGCGACAAGACCTTTGCCAACTCCTCTTCATCTGTTCCTGTCGCAGTTCTCGTCGGTGGTGTAAACACATCGTGACGACTACGCTCAATGGCAGCTGCTAAATCCTCTTCATTCTCACTTTTAATGATTCTCGGCACTGCAACATCATTGTTTCCCTGAATTGAAACCATTTCGCTCACAGTGGCTTGGTATGAAGGAACTACAGGGCCCGCGTCGAGCTCATGCACTTCCTGAGAAGGTAGAGGTAGAGGAGACCAGTGTTCCTCTTGATGCGCCGAATATCTGACTGGCTTGGGAGGGCGTCGGCTTGCCTGACCGCGGCGACGAACCCAGTCCGGGATATCGTCTGGTGTTTCAGGAAATCGAACGTCAAGTGACTTGTTATGCATGCCAGTAGATCCACTATAAGAAACGGTACTGTCGCTCGATCGACGATCCAACGAATCGCGATCATGCGCGGACCGTTTCTCGCGAAGAGATTGTCGTTTGTTAGACATCTTCGGACGCTCGGGATTGGGCGAAGCGGGTGAAGCTAAAGATTTAGCTAGTGGAGCAAAGCTTGGGGATCATACTACTTACTGGCCCTTTTCAAAGGCTCGCCGTCAGCAAGCGATCGTGGGAAGCCGCTTATTGGAAAGCCGGAACATCGATCATTGACCAAGTGTAGGTCCATCGACAGTAATGATGCCTCTGATGTCACAGGTATAACGATGGATTCCAGGTTGAATAGCCCCCGGTCAATCATTTCATGAATTACATGGACTTTGATATGAACTTTTTGAGCGCTTTGATTCTGCTTCACTTCCTGGATTCGGAAGAACGGCTGGAAATTAGGTCCTTGGTGCTTGCGGAGGTAGTCGCCTAGATTTCGTAGATTGTTTGAGCCAAGTGCGAATCGACATCTAATATTACCTGAAACACAGAATATATTAGCAACTGCTTTTCATCATTAGGTATTTACTTACCCTGTATAGTAATGTGATCTCCGCCCTCTCTTGAAGGTCCAGATTTCTCGAAATAGAATGAGCTAGACACAAGTCGGTGCGCTATGGACTCGATTCGCACGCGCATAGTATGTGTTCGTAGATACGACTTGACTTCATCGTGTAGTGTGTGAACTTGGGTTTTGTCGTCCATTTTTGGCGTACGTTCTTTTGTTTTTGGATTCACGCGTATGAATCTCTCGGCGGCGATTGGTGAAGAATTGCCGACAACGTCGTTACGGAACTCCATCCACGTCTTCTCGGCATCGAGCACACTCTCGACGCGCTTCTTGAATATGGCAACCCACGATTCAACTTCTGCAAATGCTCGCAGCCCCGGGATAGAGCGCTTCTCTCGGATGTTTGGTTTCACCTGGTTGAAAATTTTGCGAACTTGTTGGCGTCTGTGGTCAGATCTGGTATTGTCCAACATGCTTTCGTCACCCATACCATGCTGGCCTGTGCCAATGGAAAGAAGGATGTCGGGATGACATTCTTCAGCGTCGGGCCAGAGGAGTTTGCTTTCGTAGTTGGCAATTCGGACGGGATTGTTGTGAAAAACGGCCCCATCTAGAAATCCCTCCATAGTACGCGGGTTCCTGAAGGGCTTGAAAAATGTCGGGGCGGCAGAGGTTGCACGGGCACTGAATTTATGTCAGACTTAACGTCTAAGATAATACTGATGTAGACTTGATACTCACGCTTCTCGGATCATCAAGTCATTTTTCGGGTCATCTGGTCGAATCAACCTATAACCAACTATGTGTCTATTAGCAAAAGTACTAGTCACAAAAACAGGAAGACTCGCTTTGTTCATCATCGGCTCGGTTGTAATTGGTGAAAATAACGGCCTGGTCGCCGGTTTCAGTAGCAGCAGTCACGGCGACTTTGCGTGCACAGCCAACTGGAGTTTCAGGGACACCTCCGAACATTGCCTCGTCTCGGAAAGACTCCGCAAGGGCTTCTTCAAGAGGCACTGTGCGGTATTTCGTTGTGCCGAAAGAGACTCCGCCCAGGAATTTTGGCGTAAAGGCTTGGTCGACGAGCCTCAGGAAAAGTTTCATGCAATGATCCACATGCCAGTTCTTGATGCCTAGACCGAGAGCCAAAATACCTCCAGTACTATATCAAAGTTAGCCGATATCCCAAAACTGCTTTAACTCAACTATTCCTGCAACATGAAAGTAATTGTCCGCTTCGAATTGAGCTTGCATTATCTGATCATTATTATGATCGCTGGAGGGAACTGACCTAGTACCAACAACAAGATCAAAAAAGTCTTGTATTGGAATACGACCTCCTAATTCCAATTGTACCTGTCGAAGGACTTCCAGAATGACAATACCACGCATACCACCCCTAGAAATATCAGTAGAGGCTTCATCCACATCAGTGAAGCAACTCACCCATCAAGCGAAAGGACACGAACACCTGCGAGTGGTGGCTTGAAGTATACCTCCCAAGGGGTAGGGAATACGGTATCGTAATCATGTAGAGGGCAAGATGCGATAACGTATGACCCAGCGAGCTCACTGTGGGGTTTGCCATACCCTACTACACAAGGTGTACACAATACATGGCCACAAGGCAGAGGGTGTTCCGCCAACTCCCTCAAGCAGCAAAAGCAAGTCGAATGACTAACAAACTTTTGTGCTCCGCCAATATGATGGTAGAACTTATTCACGTTAGTGTGGTGTACCTTTGTCTCAATTTCGCCCTCCATGGCTGTAGGCGTTGTCATCTTCATATCATCTACATCCTTCTGAAAGTGAGTCAGAGAATCTTGAAGGTGACGAAGCCAGTCGTCTGCGAACCCATCAAATGTGAAGGTAGCCTCATAAGGGCCGGTACCGATGATGTGACCGCGTTGATTTTGGTGTCCCTTGGTATGGCGCTCCTTAACGTTCACGCATCGATCGCCTCGCTTATTTCGAAAGGTGCATGGCCAGAAGATTGCGCAGAAATCCTCGAGTGCACTGTCGCAGTGGTCTAGATAGTGCTTCTCCAGGATTTGATTAATAGGTCCTATATGTGTTGTCAGTCAATATGAGCAATTCGGACGACATCCACGAGCGAACGTTGGGGATTTGTACCTTTGAAGCCTTGTCGAGCGACATCGAGTAGAATACAGGAAGAAACCATGTAACTCAACTCTTTGAAGATTCTTTTGGGTTCATCAAATCGATTCTTTAGAGCGACTGCAAGCTTCAAGATGTTGCCACCAAAGTCTAATGGTATGGGGTTGATCTTGAAAGACACATCCATGAAATTGAATGGAGTATGGAGATCCTGGGCGAAGTGATCGAACGCGCATTGAAGATAAACATTGAGAGTGTCCGAGTTGGAGAGCATGCGGGACCTGCGCTTTGTGTTGAGAGATTCAGCGCTGCGTCTTGCGATCACGTCATGAAGTTTTCCAACTTGCTCGTCGATCATCATATAACGACCTTCGCCTGGAATACGAACCACCGTGATGGATGAGTAGTAGCACTGGAGGAGGTCTTTCATGGTTCGAATGCGTCTGCCGCGTCCAACCCAGTAGTCTCTAAGATCTCGATATTTTGGGTCTCTGTCAATGGCGCCTGCGACACTAGACATGAGCAGATTTGTTACAAATTCCGGTTCCCACTCCTTCGGATCGACTTTGGTATCTGTGGCATTGAGTGCGATGACGGCGTGAGGCAGTGTAGGCTGATTGAGTGACTTCTCAAGGGATGAGGATGCCCAGCTGATCAACAAAGACAATACAGTAGATTCGAATGTCCTGCAAAGCAGTTAGTGGGTATGCAATAAATCATACATTTAAATTTGTCAAGATGCGGATAAAAGTGGTTGGGACATACTTTGGATTTCGAAGAACAAATACGATAACATCGGAGAAGGTGTAAAGTAAGCGCGGGTACAACTCAGTGACAGCATATTGCCGCTTCAATGTATCTGGCGAGTTTGCCCACTTGATATCCCTCTGAGTGCAGTGAAGTCCCTTTGATACCTTGCGACGTTTTCGATGCGGTTTCTGCGTGTGGTTATCTTTTCCTTTCTCCTTAGGGGGTGCGGTTGATGCGCTCTTGCGATATTGTGCTGCCATGGGGGTATTTTCACCGCCCTCTAGTCCCTCACAGTCTGCATAAAGCATTGGAAACTCGGCCGAATATGTACTAGGGTCACTATATAGGTGAACGTCTCCAGAAGTTGGTACACTTCCGTTCGACAAAGATCCTGCGACTGGCGAAGGGAGGCTCCAATCACGTGCAGAATGCTTCCTTTCTTGCTGGTCAATAAGCATCTTGATGATGGTGCTCTTCCCCGCGCCCGTTTGCCCAATGAATGACACCAATTGAGGATATCTGAATTTGTAGTCGCCAGAATTGCTATCCGCCATGATGGCAGAATAACGACCGTAGTCTTGGAATAGTGGACGATTCTGGTTGTCTCGGGCCAATCCGAACCATGTCGTGTCTTCGTCTTCGACATGTAGCAATTGTTGCTCGGAATGCTCTTTGGGTGGGGTCAGGATATCCTTCAGTCGCTTCACGATGGCTGGGTTAGCCTTTTCATGCGGTAGTCCATCGGGTCCAGTGCGGCCCGGTTTGTGGGGACCTTGTTTACCCCAGCACTGGTCGCAAAAATTCATGTCGCAGTATGAGCAGTTCCAAATTGGGGGCTTATCGAGCTCGCAATTTTCACAGATCTTTGGTTCGTTCACTTCTGGTTCCGGTGCTGGGTGTTCTCGCGGGAAGGCCACCATGGCATTGGGTGAGGACTTTGAGCCATCGCGGGGATTGGTTGAAGAGATTGATCCTCGGTGTTGACCAGCGGCCCTGAAAGTATCCGCTTTGGAAGTCCTGCTCACAGGAATCTCGACCGAATGCGGTGATGGGCGTGTAAGAGGTAAATCAGGTGGCCTCCTATGCGAGGAATTCGACATTATGGAGGTAAATATTCGTAAATCTTTGTCTATTTCACGACTCTCGATTGATAGATGAATGATGGGGAATAATCTAAGTCAAGAAGAAGGCTACATCGCGACAGTTCGGGGGATTGTTGGTCTACATACATTTGTCATAACCCAGTTGATGCACAAGGCTGAAGTTTCAGCTTGGTCCTTCGATTGCGCTTAAGTGCATGAGTGTAACTTGTGGCTTCTTAGGTTACCGCAAACGGAGAGTGATTTTATCGTGTACTGCAGGTGACAGCGCCATCTGCATGGATCATTGGCCCAATATTAGCCATCGAAATCGGAATTCGCGTCGAGATCATTCCTCACACAATGCCATCAACCTGACATCTGTAGCGAAAATGCATGGGAAGGTTGAGTTGTCTCAGCCGCACATGCGGGGGTAGACAAGGCTGAAATCCACTCGGGTTTGAACTCTTCGCCCTATGCGACAGTTCAACATGGACGAAATGAACTTTCGCTCCAAACGCTTATTGATATGTCTGACTTTTTCGAAATTCCTAGGTGTGCTGTAGAGACAGTAGCCGAGTATTTCACGACGTATGCGGCTTCTAGAGCTCCAGGTCCGACAAGGATGCCGACTGGGAAGCAGCAGGCTGAATGCGGTCGCCACAGGGTAACCTGGATAGACTTGTGGAACGCATTCAGCGGCAGCATCTGCACAGACCAGGGATAGAGAACTGGTGGAGGTTCTAGCCAATTATTGGATGGCAAATTGTCGCAGGTCTCGCTCTCAAAAGGGTCTATTTTCCGCTTTCCGGCTCTCCTCGTCCAAACTTGAGCCCAGACTAGCGTCCCAGAAAATCTATTGGGTAGCCTGCTGTGCGTGGGAATTTAATCTAAGAATAGCTGCTGGCCAGCCTGTCGAACCTCGCTAGATATCACTGTCTTTACCATGAAAGGGGGTGAGAAACAGGGCCAATGAGCGAATTACCATGACGTTTTGATATCGAAAACTCGATTTCTCGATATGTAGACCACCGAATTTGTGAAAATTATCCGGCACTGATTACCGAAAACAAAACTTAGCGCCACCGTGAAGGGTTCTTTGTCGCAGCCAACAGTTCTACTATGTCCATATAATTAATTCTACCCTAACTTGTCCAGCTTTGGTATGTACATTTATTCCAAAATTGACTGATGAGGTATGGAAACTGTAGCTAAACAATGTAGAATGTCTCACTCAGTTGCTCTTAATATTCAAGATTGAAGACACTCCAATTAAGAAAGAAGTATGATGGATGACAAAAGAGACTACACTGTGAAATAGTATTGGAGAATGGATTTCCATGCAAAACTCCATGTAAGAGAAAAAGGACCTTTGAAGTGTATCGATAAAAGAGGTTGGGAGTGTAGTAAAGATGCTCCGTTGACTCCAACTCATGGTGATGAATGGCCATTTTTCCCAATCGTGAATAACAACATTGTATAAGCCATGCCAATGTTCGGACGTAATTGAAGACCTCATAAACTTGATACCAGCCAAGGGGAAATCGAATCCTAAACGATTTTACTTACGCGCTCGTCAAAAGTTTCGTGGAGTCAAGGTCGATCCTGTAGAACCGGATCCGAAGCGTAAAAAGATCCAACGCGGCGGTAGCTAGTCAAGCAATCTGGAACTAAACTCAGTCCGTATTATTGAAAATATTCAATTCGAGAAACTGGACAAAATTAGGAGCAAATGCAGGTATTGTTTTCGAGCCTGCAATAATATGGCCAAACGTGGTGTCTGGAGGGGTTTGTACTAGTGACACCACGAGCACAGATGAGTTCCAAGTCACTATTGGGGTTGTTACGCGGTGGAAAAAGGTTTTGTTTGCTTTGAATCGGTCTTCGGGATGAATATCAATGGCTGCCTAAGATCACGTCGGAGCTCGATAGGCCACCGGTCTGGGGTATATGCTCCAATACCGGCCTTCTTAATTTTCACATGATCATTCAAACGGGCTATTCTTCTTCTCGCCCTCAATTTGATTAGTTTCTTAGTTAAGCCCATGGCAGTAACGATAAGCGCAAGGAATTGCTTAATGACACTTGCGGCCCATGTCTGGCAAACCTCACGGTAAGGTAATGGTATAAAGATTTGAGGAAACAATACTCTTATCAGGTATCTGAAACAAAACAATCTCCATTCGACATCTTGTGCGCGATAGCAGCGAATTGAAAACAAATAATAGATCGGTTGCGCAAATTTATACCTCGGTGATACAACTCGATTGACCTGTGCTACATCTCAAGTTAGTGAATGGAAAATAAAGTGTTGAAGTATAGTAATAGTGCGCACCTTTTACTAACAGCGACATTACTGACCCAAAGTCGTTGTCTGGACATGGCCCCTCTGTGTATCGAATTCTGTGCACGCGACTAAAGTCAGTTTCGACACGACAGAAGTTCCAGACCTCCGACTCCATCACAAGAGCTACTCATTTGAAATATAGCTTATTTGTCTTTGTTGTAATGCTCGCCGCCGCTGACGGGGTAGTGTTCCAGGTCTAGCGTACGTGAATCATAGAGGCAAGACGCTGTGATCAGATGTTCGTGCCATGCTTCCTTCTCTGTCTCCAAGTGAGCCTTCTCCTAGATAAGAGTGATTTCTATATTTGCAAAGCCGCCAACGTTGCGACAAAACACTCTATAGTGGGCGTTCTGGACGGTCCCGGCAGGCTGCTTTTCATTGTCCTTTCAAGGTGCACGCGACGACAATGTGTTTATTGACTTTATCTATATGCTTGTTAATTACTTTGTACTTTTTTTCTGATTTGTGGTATCGTGGTGGAGTGCTGCGAGTGGCGGTGATAGCTGTTAAGATGGCGATGATGATGTAGAAAATTAGCATGTTGTCCAGTGTCGATGGAAAAAAGCACACGGTGGGTCTTGTTGGGGGTTAAGGCTGATAAGTGTGTTGTTGGTGGCCTCGTAATAGGCTCGATGTTGGGTACGAAACAAATCTCATCTTGCATAAAGGGAATAACGGAGTGGGCTTGTTCTATCACAAAGAAGAACGTTGAGTTGTTGGTGAGTGGAGCCTTCGGATCAAACGCTTTTGGGGGCATTTAGTGTCTCTTCATGTTTTTATATAGCCAATTAATGAGGCGAGATATGTCTATGGAGCTTCCTTAATAGATAACAACATGCGATGGCATGTCGGCGAATATCCCTAGGTAGAGCCGTTGAGGGTTCCACCTTTTCAGCTGGATACGACTGTCATCTTCAGGTCCTTCATTCGAGGAATTTCCTAGCTCCTAAGGACTTGGGTATAGCATATAGGAAATAGTGAGGCCCGACATTCGGTCCAAATCTCAACATCAACAGCGTATATTAATTGCCACTTATTGTCGATGCGCTAGATGAGGTTAGCGCATCCCAGAGCTCATGAGTTTCGAGCAATTAGAATACGTGGATAGGACTCAGATGAATATTTCTTGTAAACGTTAATTCTCTGAGAAGAGTCCGTAAATCTATAATGGTATCATAATTATCTAATCAAACGCTCATCACATGCGCTACCGATTTCCCCTCGCACCGGCAGGAACACCCATCCTCCTCCTCCTAACACTCTCGCCCATGGCATTTCTCACTTCCTCCCTAGCGTTCACGACATTGTCCAGCATGAACTTGTTCAACCCGACATTCAACTCAGCCTTTGCCGGCTCGTTGAGCCGAAATGGCACACTTTCTAGATCCAACAACCTTCTGGCCTCCTGATAATTATCGCGGATTGATTCGTCAAGACGGTCCAGCTGCTTATGTCGCGTTTCGTCCGAGTCTTCGGTGGGTTTCTTGCTCCGTTGCTGAGGGTCGTCGCGGTAAAGTGGAATGAGCAAACCAAGGAACTGGGTCAAAGACATGACTGATTTGCGTATGATAGTGGTAGCTTGGAAAGGGAGATATTCTGGGCGAAGGCCTGTCCTTGCGAAGAGCGGATTGATGAGATGTGTCAAGAACGAGGGATGGTTGGGGCGCAGCGCGGTGCTAAGTTCGTAGGTGCCGATAGCCAGAAGGACCCAATAGCGCCAGTATGCGCCGTCTTTGAAGTATCCGAGGGCGTTGGTGCCGATGAGGGCTACGAGGATAGCAGAGTATGTCACGCCGATGGTGAGGGCGGCTTGGTCAACGTAGTCGCGGACTGTCAGGCATTTGTGGCAATCTTGGAGGATAGAGGTGCCAAATCGGTCGTAAGCGAAGCGTCTGACAGGGTTGGCGATGGTATCTCGAGCATACTTGAGATAGACATAGAAGTCATTAGCTTTCTCGCGGTCGATCGAGGGGCCAACTTTGTCAGGATGGAAGCGGATGGTGAGTTTGCGGAATCGCGATTGGAGGGCAGCATCGTCGACAGATACGGGGACGGATAGGTCGGAGTATAGGTGGCCTTCGCGCTGCAATTCATAGTCGACTTCGTAGATTGTGAAGGCGAAGTAGGCGACATAGATGGTCATCAAGATAAGGCGCTTGTGCTTGAGGTAGCGCGGGGTGTTGGGTACGGGCTTGGGGTCGCCGGCACGGATAAAGATGCTGTAGAGGATGGTCTGCACCCACGATGCTCCCTATGTTGAATTATTAATTTCAAAAGGATGTTGTCTACCGACCAGGTTCCGTATGAACATACCAAGGGAATGAAGATTTGCCAGACAAGGAAGGGAAGGATCGACTCAAAGGAGACGTCTGCGCTGGTGAACATGGCTCCGCTGCGAGATCATGTACACTAGACAAAAATGAGAAAAATAAGAATCAGCATTAAAACAGCGATTGAAAGATGAGACTGATTTGTTGGTAGTGAACAGGTGGAAACAAAGAATGACGAGGACGGAAGTAAGCGGAGAGAGTGTGAGAGTGGGGGAGCGGGGGGAACATGTGAGTGGGAGTGGGAGTGGGAATGTGAATGTGAAAGAAAGTGCCAGCGCGTCAGTGTCCGTTGCCAAGGCTAGGGCGGGCCGAACTTATGCCGACATCAGGTCATGTGACACCCTGCCCTAGCGCGAACCCCCCGGAATTTCTTGTCTTCGCCTCAACATTCATTGCTTCACCACTTCACTTTCACTCTGCTGAACCAGCATCCAAGTTCATCATCATTCCACATCCGCCATATGCTGTTCTAATCCCGAATGTTCGATGAATGCTGTGGGTTCGAGGTTGCTTTCCTTGCTTACAAGGTGGACACGGCTTACTGTGCCCTCCGCAAGCAGTCAGCCGGACATGGGAACGGGCATTGTCGCCGCCCACCAATGCTACGCCTCCTCGCGCCTCGCCCTACCGCAGGGCAATTTGTAGGTAGTCCCAATGGACGGCTAGCCTCGATTCGCCTACCCCACGATTTCTCAACTGTTGAACCCCACCAAAACAAACACAACCCATTTGGAATGGAGCGTTGATCATCACCAGAGGTCAACCGGATGCACTGGTACTTCAACATTGTTCCAACTGATCTTCATATCTCCAATCCCCATAGCAGAGGATGTAAAATCCTCTGAAACCAGTACCTATCATGTACCGCCGTGCATTCTTTGCACAAAACGCATCATATTCTGATCACAACCTTGCTCCACCCCAGCCGACTCACAGACCTAAAACCGCGGGTTCGTGAGATGCATTATCACCTAATATCTGACTACTTCGAGGTAACACAGCAGCAAAGTCTTTTCATTTTCATCACAATCTCGGTTCGTAGGGCCTCACCATCGCTCCAGGGTTTATAGGGATCCATACCAAGACGTGTCAGACGCGGACCGCACCGGACTTTTTGCTTCATTGACCCAGAATGCCATAAATCTACATCGGCATGGGGCAAAATTCATCGAATTGGACCCCAATGTCAGAATCGCGAGGCGTCGTCTTGGTTTCGCCTGACCACAAATTCACCTATGTACTGACATGTTGCAACTGCGAGATTTGCAACCCGACATATGTGAGGTCCAGTACCTCACGTTCCTGAACGACTCACCAGCCTCCTTTGCCCTGAGGCAGTGTTCATGCCCGTAGGTCGCATAACGTCGGTTCATACTACAATACCTACACACATTGCATTATATGAATCGATCTTGCCTAGCGACCTGTGAGATCTGCCTATCTTCAACTGCGATTTTCAATAGCAGGACTTCATTTCGAAGCGATCTGCTCACCTGTATCAGCCAGCTCGCGTAACGTACCTGTCAGCGGCATCAATTCAGATTATTGGCTGCTTAGCCTGGTCGAACATCTGATTGGTGATTCCAACAAATTAGCCTTCCTGCGCCTCCGAGTAATAGCCTCATCGCGCATAGGGCTTTCTTGGCAGGGCGTCTTGCAACATCAACCCCCGTTTCGTCTTCAAACGCCTTTCCAATTTCGTACTTCTTCAAAGTCCGCCTGTCTATATGACCAAGGGGGCGCGATTCTGGAATGACATAGGGACAGTCCACGTTCCGTGCCGCATTGACGCATTTGCGCGTTGGGACATTTTTATGAATATGGTTGTCCCCCCCATGGTCGTGTTGTTGTCTATGTTGCATCCAAGTCTGATTCTCTCACACATGTGTGAGTAGTTCATTTGGCGCTGTACGTAGCGATATCTGAAGTTTCTCATTCATCGTCTTTCTTTGTCCATTACCAAGCACACTTTTTTTCATATCTTAATGGCCATAATGGCATTCCGCCATAGTGCGTGGCTCATTTTCTGGTCCATATTGTGGAGTCACATTCATTATGCTGTAGCGGAATTGGATCCCATCGTTGTGAAGGTATTATGGAACTTTTTGCTCTAATTTGGGAGCCCAACTGACAGACATCACCAGGGATCGTATTTTTTTTATAGGACCAACGGGACGCAGTTCCACGGTAAGTAACTGGCTCATCGATTTCTATCGTATCTCTTCTGACCAGTTGTATCCAGTCCGCGGTATCTCATACAAGGATGGACTCACACAGACGGCATCGAAAAGCCCTGTCGATACGCTCGCCAACGGAGCTGCTTGCAAACGTGATATCCCGTTCCTACTGCAGCTTAGAGTAAACGTTGTACGAGTATCAAATATCGATGTTTCGAAGGACCACAAGGAATGTTTGGATGCCTTTGCCGATGCCGGTATCTACATCATGGCTGAAATGAGGAGCCCAACACAGTGGATGGAGCCCAAACCTGAATGGACACGCTGGGACGTGCCTCTATTCCAACAGTATATTAGCGTCGCAGAACAACTATCCAACTTCACCAACGTCCTAGGCTTTGTACTTGGAGACACGGGGGACCGTGCGGAGAATAGCCCCGGGTTGCCTTTCTTCAAAGCCGCTATCCGAGATATCAGGGAGCATGTCAAGCAGAAGAACATGAGAGAGGTCCCGATCGGTTGGGTGCTGGGTAGTCCTTTTCTCGCATTGAAGACGACTGAACAACTGGATTACATGACCTGCGAGGAACCTCGCGTGAATTTCTTAGCGGTTGGACTCAGAGAGGTCGATGACAATGGATGTACGAGGGACCTCCGCATCAACGAAACGACTTCTATATACAAAAACACGCCTGTTCCTGCCTTTTTATACGACCATGGCTGTGTCAATAGAAATGGTTTGTCCAGTCGACGACCTGTAGTCGATTCCATCAGTACTGACTATCGATAGCTACCGGCGATCTCCGCAAATTCGGGCAAATCTCCCGCCTCTACTCCCAAGACGTTGCTAGCGTTCTATCTGGTGGTATACTGCAAACCTATTTCCGCAAAGCCGAGTTTGACGACTCTTTCGGTATGTATCATAGAGTGATAGCAGATCATGCGCTAACACCTTACAACAGGGCTTGTCAACGTGAACAATGGAATCATTGAACCAGTTCCCGGCTTCGAGGCCCTATCATCTGCCATGGCGACCGCTAACCCTACTCCGTCGAATTCAGCAGAATACAATCCCCTCGTAACGTTTGCAAGTTGTCCAACATCGGCACCAAACTCGAAATGGAAAACCGGCTCAAAGCTCCCACCGAAGCCTCACCCCAGGTTGTGCTCATGTATGATGGAAAGCCTCAAGTGCGTAGCAAAGGAGAGCGCGATGAGATCCGTCGGCCACTCCCAATACCAAACCATGGTATCATCACTCTGTACAAACCCACTCAGCGACGACTGCATTGGCATTCAAAGAGACGGCGGTCTTGGGGAGTATGGAGCTTTCAGGTAATGACAAACAGCATTTCATGGTAACATTAATTGCGTGAAACACTGACACCCCGCAGCGTCTGCAATATGACAGAATCATGGTCATGGCTCGCCAACCGCCACACTCTCCGCTCCGGCGACCAATCTTGCAACCTCAACAACACCGTCTCGCTCCGTCCTGCCCCGCCCGCTCCGGGTCCCGAATGCTCATTCCTCCTCCAACAAGCCGGCCTGAACGGCGAGAAAGCCGTAACTGCAACATTCACTGGCTCCTCTGCCACGGGCTCACCCAGCAATGCATCCGGTGGTTCCTCCGGTAGCGGTAACAGTGGCGGCAGCAGTTCGTCCCTCAGTGCAGGTGCCAAAGCCGGCATCGCCATTGGCGCGCTCGGCGGTGTCGCCCTTATTCTCGGCGCCATGCTGATCGTGCTTCGCCGACGGAAGAACGCACTGAAACAAAAGACACCCATCAGCGAAGCGCCGTCCAGCTCCGATGATCCTTCTGCACTCCCGCCAGTCTATTACAGATACGACATTTCAGAGGCGCATGGGTCGGATCCCGGGGTGAAGGGAGTACGGCATGGAACACAGGAATTGCATTCTTCGTGGGGCCCCCATATGATGGGAGATAATACGTTTGTCGCAGAACTACCAGCGGGGGGCGGGTCCAAAAATGCGAGTGTGACGAGACTTTCACCGGCTGAGATTGATGGGGAAGGGGCTATGAGAAGTAAATATGGGGAAGGTGTAGTAGGGAATGCGACGACGGGGAGTGAGTTGAGTCCTGTGCAGGTCAGTCCTTCGGAGGAGAATGGTGATTTGACGACCACGAGGAAAGAAGAAAAATAAGACTTCTTTTCAGTAGCAACATTTTAATTTGCACAGATTCTGTGTAGAACCCAGAGCATATTTTCTTTCTCTTCATTTCAAGCTAATTGCAGTTTGGTTCCATCGTTTTGACGCTGGATATTCTATTTCTAAATGTAAGATCGATTCGACACATTAACTTACACGCAATCTTGTAGCTGACAATGACATCGTAGGTGCAAAACATTTTTCATTCAACTATCCTCCACGTTTTCCTCATTCTCCCCTCCCCTCTCTATATCATCTTTTTCAAGGTCCCTTTTCTTTACCTCTTCGTCTTGTCCTTTTTCTTTTCCTTTTTCTTCCTCCTCAACCTCCCCAACCTCCCCAACCTCCACATCCGCGTCATCCATCTCGCACACTGCATGTCTCCTCCACTCCACAATGCGCGCATGGATATTAGCCCTCCCATTTCCCCAGAAACAAGACCGCGATAGACCGGCCTGAGTGCGGAAATTGGCGTATAGGCGATTTTAGAGAGCGAATTATTCTTGTAGATTGGTAGGCGTTTGGTTGCACGGGATGACAGTGTCATGGAGGGCGTGGTTATAAGGTTGTCTTTGGCGGTGTAGTGTGAGGGGCAAAGTGGGTAATGATGTTGCTGGGATGTTGGCGACGCGCTCTGATGCGTCGTCGAGTATTTTGGTGGTGGCGTGTAGGTTTGCGATGCGAGAGATCATGGTAGTTGATGCGGGCTCGTCGGGTTGTGAGTGTGAAATGGTGTTGGCGCGTCGAGGGCTGTTCTTCATTGCTTAGATGTGTGGTTAGTGGTTTGGAGTGTTTCGAGGGAATCCTTTAAATAAATCTGCAATGGATTAGGTTAGAAGGGTGATGGGAATGGGAAGCACACTGTAATCTTCATTTGGCCATATGAAATAGTTTGAAAAAAGTTGGTTTAGGTTGATGGAATTCATCTATCCTTGTGTTTCTGTCACGAGGTGTAGATTTCTAATATATGGACGACTTTTCCGTTCAACAATTGCACAACTAAATATTGTTCTCTTCTCCACAGAGATATTATCATGCTAAAACCGACAAACTACGAAGAGTCGAAATCTTCAATTCACATCTATGCCTTTCCAAGTGATTCGCTCAGCTTTTCTTCTCGACTTTGAGTAATTACTTTCACTCTGCCAGAGGATCGACGAATAATCTAGTACTAGACTTACTATGCGCGAGCATGTTGAAGGATTGAATTTCCTGAAATGTTCAGTTAGTTGAATCGGGGTGTATTTTGCCCACTACACCATTCCATCCCATCTTGGATCCTTTCTGACAACCCAACATGAAGAGAAATAGTCCCTAATATTTCATGGAAAAGATGGTCGTGGATTTGTCCTTTCGCTGCGCTTTTCACTCATCGTGCTCTGCAATGTCATTGCTTGATTATCTGACGCCTTGTTTCAATCACGCAAATTGATAGGGTTACTCACCCTCGGAGAAAAGTTGCAAATTTTCCGCTATTGTGATGGAAAACAATTTATTCCCCTATAAAATGATTTAATCCTCCTAACTCAATTGATGGTTCTAACCATCACCTACACCCTTTCAGTGCTACTTTCATGGCAAACTAGTGTTTCACGTCTTACAATGACCAGCACACTAACCCTTGAAGCTCTACCCATAGAGTTAGTCCACATGATATCAAACATGGACGGATTTGAGGGGATGTGCGAAGATTAAGGCTTGTAAGTCGCCAGCTCTACATGAAAACAGTGGATATTTTCATACTTCATAACGCAGAGCAATTACGTTCTGCAATCTTCACGATATCCGAGAAAAGTCTCTGGCAACTGCTCGCCATATCTAAAAATTCTCATCTTTGCAATCGTATTGAAAGACTTTGGCTCGTCTCTCCCAGTAATTATAGCTACCGTTGCTTGATAGACGAAATTCCTGAAATTATCAAGCAACATTTTGAAGATGAAAGAGGACTGGAGAATGAGACATCCTCGGAAGCATTCTATCTTCTTCTCTACATATTCAATAAATTCACAGCTGTAAAGTCACTGCTTTCCATCGAAATCGTCGGCGGCTTTCAAGCGGCTTTGGTAGCTCTCGACTCCAGCTCTTTCGACCGCAAAATCGCACGCCTGAGGATTTCTCCTTTACTCATGGATCATTTACACTTCGAGGAAATCTGGGACAACCTCCGCGATCACATGTTCCTTGTCCTTGGGGTCTGTCTGGACGATTTCTACAGTGTAGATTGTTTTCACCACCACAATAGCATGCAGCAGCTTTATCGCCGACTTCTTGGGCTAAGAAATATATTCCAAGTCGCAGCCGGAGTGGAACAACTCACCATCGATTCCTGCCGGCACCATATGTGGCGGTTGTGCTCTACATGTACAACAATTTGGCATTTTTGCCTCGGCGACGCTATTTGCCCTAGCTTAACGAGATTGGACATTCACCATATTTTTGTCGATGGCTATTGTCTCCGAAATTTTCTTCAGCGCCATAGCGGTACACTACAGAAACTGGAATTCTTCGACATCAAGCTGGTATCTGGCTCTTGGCGTGATATATTTTTCGAGCTATCGCAAATGAGCTGCTTGATAGAATTACAGCTAGCAGCACTGATTCAGAAATACACCGAAGGTACACTGGTACAAAAGAGAGTGATCTGGTATAGTCACGCTGGGAACATATCATCATATGTTCGCGTACTTGACGGAAACTCGATTTTCTCCTTTCTCAAGCGAATGATTGCTAATTTTACGCTCGTCCATGATACACCGTATCGATTTGTTGACATGCTGGTCGATGATACCGATAGCGATGTTGTAATACTGCAGGCTATGGAACATCATCCTGACACCCGTGGGTCACGGAAGTATCTACCTACTCCAGAATGAAAGTGGTTATAGGGTTATTCAAATTCTGATAGTCCAAATTATAGCAGCTTATATGAATGTAATCAATATGCGCCCGTCATAAATTTATATAACACAGGTAGAAGGGGGATAGCTTTCTGGAAGTGAACTCCTTTAGTAGCTATATACAACAACATCTATGCAGAAAAAGAATTATCCTGCACTATTTCTTCTGGTGAGACTTTTAGCGGTTGAACACCCAAGTCTATAAACCTACTACGATGCTCTGAATTGCAGTAGAGCATGTCTATGAAACTAATAATAAGTATAAAAAGTAGAGAAACTAAGATAATATAAGTTTAAGATTATCTATATACTTAGCAAAGATAATAGACATATAAACACACTTAACTAAAGAATACATATTATAAAAACCTAAAAAAATACTAAACTCTATAATACTTTAAATTAATAAAAACAGTTTTTTAAAGCTTAGAATAATAAGTTAATACTCTTATATGAAGTAACTTGCTTATGAGGATCTAATTATTAATTTCTATTTTATTAAACTATAGAAAGTAGTAGTTTTTATGTATGAGCTCAGACAAGCTTTAGCTTTAGCTTATTAGAGCAGGTAGCAGAAGAAATACGCTATTTATAAAGCTCCTTCTTCTTTAGTACATTAGTGTATGTAGCTATAGCTAATTAGTAGGATGGTTAGAAGGATTAGGCTCCTACTAGTTAGGAGATTAGAACAACCTTAGAATAGATGCTCATGCAGAGTTCTGAATAGAGATCCAGAAACAAAGGTTCAGTTCTATATGCGACAACTTTTTTATAGTTTAAGAAGCCTTAGAGTACTAGATTCTAGCATCTTTAGCATAGCCTTTGCAACTAGAGAGTAAGGCCATAGTCTACATGTTGTTCAGTGCTAGAACATAAGTAGAAATGCGCTCCAAGGAGGTAAAGGAGAGACCATGTCGGCGGGGGATAGTCCTGAATATTAGGTGTGGTTGGAATACACACATGTATCGTGGTTTCATGAATGAGTAGAGAGCAGTGAATCATACGTTGTGCTGATTTGCGAATTTTTGAAGTGGCAAACAGAAGGCAGGCTAAGGCGAGGCGGCTGGTTTCCAGGGACGCTAAGAAACCTTGTCTCGTGTACCAAATCAAATCAAATCAAATCAATCAACCAATACATGTTAAAACTCATAACCATTACCTACCCAGATTAACCCATCTCAGTGAAGACTGCTCATGTCCATTGAAATGTGGATTCTAGAAATCCTGATGGCTCTTTCAACAATCCAAGGTTCCTAGTAACCTGAGAGATCCTCAATGAATAAAAACTGCCCAGCCACCGCCCCAGATATAACAAGTACAATGGGGGTCCATTTGTTAGTGAACTTGTACAAGACAGCCAACGCAACTGTGAAAATTACAGCTGCGATTCCTGATTGTGCTGCCTTGGCGATAGCTAGTTCCATCGGCTTCGTTAGGAAATCCCGTTCCGTCCCTTGAATGCTCGACTCGAGGATCTCAAAGCTAATAACGGCAATAACACCGATCACTGCTCCACAGAGTCCGTCAAAAAAGCTTGAGAGAAACTTATGGCGTGTAAGCTATCAGAATATGTGGCGGGTGTGTGAAGGGCATAACGCTAATACGTACCTTGTTATGAACAAGCTTCTCCAACAACGAATGACCCGCAATAGTGAACAAAAAGCATGGAAAGAACATACCCAATGTTATGACAACCGCGCCTGCAAATGCCCTACCGAGCCCACCATCCATATTACCGCCTTGGAACCCAACAAATGTAGCAAATATAACAAGTGGTGCTGGTAATACGTTCCCAATAGCAATACAGTCAATGAAGACTCGCTGAGGTAGCCATCCACCTTTCAGGACTGCCTCAACATGCACGAAAGGAATAGCGGTGTAGGCGCCACCGAAAGACAATGTACCCGCAACTAAGCCAAGAACAAAGAGATTGATCAGGGAAGGTGTCTTGGCAATCCCAAGGGCTAAGGATACCGGAGACGGTATACCTCGAAAGACGGCATAAATGGCATATCCGACATACTGAAGGACGAATAGTATGCCAGCTACTATCCATAAACGGCGAGCGATGAACATGTAAATAATACCATATAGGCCTAGTGAGATGAAGCTACGCGAAGTCAGTCAATTTCTACCTATGTTGTTCAAAAATAGGAATACCTACATATTTAGGCGCAATGCTGAATTAATGGCGGTACAAATTGCAGCAACAACTAAGAAGGGGTCCACCTTCTTTGTACTATGATTGATTACAGAATGGTCTGCTATCTTGTGCGTAGCTTTAAAGATCTGGTCTATGTCAGTGACGATTTGGCATAATCACGGAATAACCTAGCGGTCCTCGATCCGTCTTACCATGGCGGCAACTATAGGTTGCAAGGTTCGAAAACTGGCATTAAAGTACTTGTTTTCGAGGCCAGCCAAAGTGTATAAATAACTTGCTACTAGCATCAAGATGAACCCAGGCAAGATGAAACCTAAGCCTGCAACAATGCCTCCAATTCTGCCAGCACTCAAGCAGCCAAAGAACATGCAAAGCTCAGCGGCTTCTGGCCCAGGAAGGATCTGATAAACAGCGAAAACGCGCTGAAAACGCGCCAGCGTAATCCATTTTTCTTTGACCACGATCTGCTCTTTAATCAGGGCGATTTGCGCTACAGGGCCACCCCAGGCGAAGAGGCCGAAGTTGTAGAAGAAGTACCAGAAGACGCCGGGCAGAGAGAGCTTCGGCGCGTTCGAGTACGTCAAATCCTCTTCTTCGGCGGATCGGGGGATTTGGTCGACTTCGGAAGTCGCTTTTTCTTCAAGGGGAGTAGGGCGGTTGGATTGACGCAGAGCCTCGACATCATCGGATTTGGTTGAGGACTGATGGGTGGTAGAGTCTGCCATGGATGGAGAAATGAGTAAGTAATCAAAGTAGGATAGAATACATATAGATAATCCCAGTGAACTGAATCTGTTACGAAGCCCACAGCGGGCATATAAATATGGACGAGGTAAATGATTAGGAGCAGAACATCGTTTTTGGAAGGACGGACTACGAAATGCTGATTGGTTGTTTATACCGACGGCCTTCTCCAGTTGAGGGTTGAGTGTAACTCAGACATCCAATCAGGGATTCCCAGTCCGTCACCAGTCCCGCACACTACCGTAGTTACGCTTGGCAAAGGCTAGCCCTTAACTTAAATGCGCCATGTGATTTTGCTTTTCCGCTCATGATACAAAATCCAGCTGCGTCGCAACGGGTTGCCTTGTCCTCATTTTTCGGTATCCTGGGTCGCTCTCATCCCACCACCTCGAACCCATATTGCCTCTTCCATCATGGGCAGAAAGCCGTCGTCTTGCCAAGAGACGAACATTGAACGTGCTTCCCGAGTGAGAGAGAACAAGCGCCGACATCGTGCTCGACGGAAAGAGTACGTTTCAGACCTCGAGCGCAGACTGGCGGAAACACGCGAGCAGGGCGTTCAAGTAACACATGAAGTGCAACTTGCTGCCCAGAGAGTCACGCGAGAGAATGCAAAGCTAAGAGACTTGCTCAGAAGGACAGGCTACACTGACGAAGTCATTGGTGCTTGGATAAGGGAGGATGGCTGTTTGCATGGCGTGGGCCGTCCTCAGCCCGTGCTCAGACAGCCGTCGGGAGAAACTGTGCTGAAAGGGACACCAGCCTGTGCGACACAAAGGCGAAGGACGCTTAACGCTCGGAACATCAGCGTTAAGGACAGAGAGTTAGGCCTGGTAACGGCATCCGAGGACGGAGAGTGCTTGACTAGGGTCTCTCCTCGTTCGGTGGAATCACGCATCGAGAAGTTGAATGGGGCTCCCACCGAAAGGCACACAGAGATCTGCACAAATGCCTCCTCCCTCTCTGGATATCAGGACAGTACGATTGTTCCCTGCAAACTCCTCACCCTGCTTGCGAAGGACCCAACTGCCGACATCACACAAGTATCGCTTTCGACACAGTCGGACACGCAGCCATGCGAAGCTAGCATGACCGAAGCCTGCAGCTCAGGTGGCATAGAGTGTTCTACTGCGTACAAGATGCTGATGCAATATGCTACTTCTGATAAGAAGATGGACAAAATTGCCATGGCTTTGGAAAGTGGATGTACGCTATCTGCGGCAGGTGGATGCAATGTGAAGAAGAGCGTTATATGGGCGGTGTTGGATGAAGAATGCACTTGATTGTTATTTCACACATGCTATTCGTGTTCAGCCTTGCATGAACAACGGTGATTATGTGGATTATTCAGTTGTCAATAAGACCAAAACTTCAAGGAGTACCTCCATTCCGGTCCAAGTCCATTAGACTCGCTGGATCAGTGCTCGGTATGATTTGTAGCATCCGCTGGATCCCAGGCGTCTTGCACATACTCATCTATGTGTTGTATGTATTCCTCCCCAGCTGTAGCCCATCCCAGGATGCCTTCGAAAAGAGCAAGACTTTGGATCTCTGAGTCATTTTGCTGCTTCAGGTAGTCGCCAAACCACGCGGCTGCTCGATTTCCACGGCCACGAGACGAAGCTATCAATACAGTCAGTTTAGCTTCAAGGAAAAACCACCATGTGCCTATAACGGACAGAGAACTTACTGCAATACCATATCACAGCCTTAATACCAGCATTTCTGAAAAGTACGTGTAGAGTTGGGAGTGATAGGTGCAAACTCTCTATGGGAAGATTAATGGATCCACGGATGAAGCCGCCCTTGTCCTGTCAGATAGCACCAATGTAAAATCAGATGAGATAAGTACCGTGTGATCCGATCGCCTCAAGTCCACCACAATAAAGTCTCTGCCGGGCTCTTTCCCGTGAGTGATCCATCCTAGTAGTGTTTGTCTTGATATGGTTGGGGGTGTTTTAGTTGACGGCTTAGGATACGCATCATGCCAATGAGTTGGCAATGCTGATCTTGGTTCGTCGGCACTCATGGGGCATATGGAGAAGAACTCTATTGAAGATGAAAGGTTGGTAAAGAAAGCGATAAAATATAGTTTAGTGGAGGAATACGCTGTATTTAAGCTGAACTTCTTACAGGTTCCTAGCAGTACAGATATACATCAATCTGCACAACTTACGTGATTACATGGATCAGTCACCGCACATGCGCCATTGGTGTTTGATTAAGTACGGAGACGACATTGGTCGGAAAATCTCAAGATTGAAGTGCGAAGCTACAGTGGTCGCGTGCCTCGAGTTTCAGGGCGGACTCGCAGAGTGGTCACTACGCCGAGAACGATAAAGAATGAGTGCATGAGTTGCATTGAATAGAAGCGGCTGGTCTGAGGACGTACACACGAGGGTTGATTGGCTAAAGCGCCAACATTTGTTAGTTTGGTAGAAACGCTCGGTCCCGCATGCTGTCTAGCTTTGTGTAAATGTCTATTATGCTAACCAGCCTAGACAAACCATTCTTAAATGTTATAGATTCTGTATAGTCTTGGGCTATTGGTTTTATAGTTATACCATATATGCAGGAAAAATACTTTATTCGGTTGGAAATGAAAAAAATGAAGAAAACGGATTTGGAACTTGATCTTTTATCTGGACTAGATTTCTGCATTCCCGCCATCGATGGACTAACCTAAGCAATTCGGAACAATTATCATATGAGCATTCCATTCAATTTGCAAACGTTCGAGAAATTCGGTGCAGGTAGAATCACGCTGTTATCGATATCAACCCTCTCTTTAGTTCGTGATGAATTCTTAATGAGAGGCTGTCGTATGAGATGACAGAAGCAGGCAATACTTTGCTACGTGGTAACGAGGCACAATTGCCACCTCGCATCTTGTTTTCTAGTCACAAATACAACTTAGATTACTCTAATGACATTCTAGAGCCGGTAATGTTTTGGAATGATTGCCAATCAAAATATGTTGCGGCGACCGTAGCAGGTAGTAGTTTTCTCGTTCGTCACATATATGAAAGAAGTAGTTGAACCTTAGGACATTTGGGCCGGGCCCATATGTGACAATTCATGTGTTCTAGTGACAAAGATGGTGTTTGGCTAATCTCTGATAGTCTTAGACTATGTGGGTGAGGGCAAAACTGACCCTTGTCCATGCCGAAATTACATCCAGCCTCAATGCGCTCGATCATCAAATACATTATCTCATCAAATACAGGTATGGATCGCTCAGCCGTTCCCTATGAAGGGAATCCAGGGCGATAAACTTGATAAATAAGGATAGGGATACGATCTCAGAATATGCTAGATCCATTCGACCAATCGTACCCTCAGTGACTGGAAGGTGAAGATAGGTGATCCCCCAGGAATCGCGCATAATCCCGTAATCGCCGTTGGCCATTTCTCCAAGGAAACTGTCTACGCAGACCATTGATCGAAAGATGACACCGTTGTTATGAACTGGGTATGTGAACAAGGTACGGCCAGCGTATTTCTCTGGTGGCTCGCAAAGAAACTCCAGACGAAGGTGGTCAAGTGCAGAAAGTCGACGAATCCCTTTGAACACCTCCCTTCAGGCTACAGAAGTAATTCTACTCTCGTACAACTCGAGATGTCGTAGAAAAAGTACCACATGGAATAGACTGCAAAGCTGTTCGTCCTTAACTGCACCCAAAAACTTCAATGATAGTTTGGAAAGGTGAATGAAATTAATTCCATGGATGGCAGAAAAGAATCTGATTGAGGATTTGTGTATGTACGGTCTCGAGAGGTCCCTATGGTGGTCCGTAATGTCAAGTTCTGCAACCTTCGGTGTCGAGGACAGAATTTCTGCAAACCATCGTGGGAGGCCGGGCGCATCGGGAATGCGAAACTTGATGCAACGAATGCGATCGGTTTTGAACAGAGTAGCGGTTTCATAGGCAAAGTCCTCGCTGGGTTCCCTTTGGCATTGTCGCTAATCCGAATATCGATAACTTTACGGCCGAAGTGACAACGCTGAAGAGCATTTAGAATAGCGATCATCATTCTAGATACGTGATCTGACGAGCCGCGGAACTCAACCCTGCCATAACCATTTATTGAATTCAAAAGTTGGTATCGGTCACAGATCGCACTTAAGTGAACTCCGGATGGGCGGCTATCCTTGTGCTCAACAATTCGTTCGTAAACCTGAATTCGATCAAGATTTCTCGAATCCTTCAGCAACGAGAATATGTCAAATAACAACTTGGTGGGGCTATTGCCGGGTTGAAATATCTCTCCCTGCTATCTGATTGGGTGGATCGACTGACTTCCTTCTTTGAAGACTGGCCTTCTAGACAATGCATTCTCTGCAAAATCATGAGCAAGCAGAACAACAGCTTGGATCTTGGATAGAAACTCCGGAACCTGACAGATGCCCCGCAGAATCTTTAGACCGTTGTCGGTAAGGATACAGGGAATCTCTGTCAAGCGCAAGACCTGGGAAAGATCATGGATGGTGGCCTTGAAAATTGTCGGCTCACTAGGCGCAGTGAAATAAGATCATTGGGTTCGACGTAAGAGTATATCTGGAGCAGCAACTCATTAGAGAGGTCGGGGAAAGACGCGACTATGTATTCCGTAGGGAGTGTTTGTACTAGGACATCCGTGTCTTCAAATGATGCGGACATGGCGGTGGCGGTGGCAGTAACCTTGTGCACAACCTGCGAGGGTAGGTGAGAGAAGTGAAGAACTTCGGAAAGTGGCAAACAAACACCAATGGTACCGAATTGGTACTAGTGAATCATTTGGGCCTGTGCATGCCAAGACGAAAGAAGGAAACTCTTGCGGGGCTTTGAAGTTCGGAGATTTGCCAGTACAGACTTTCCCAGGACATAGATAAAAGGATACATCAAAGATAGTAAAAACAAGCGTGAACAGGGACAAAAGCTTTCGAAAAGATTAAGCACCCCACATGAAGCAGGATGGGACATTAAAACTAAATATTTCACAATGAAAGAGTATACCGTTGAAGGCACTACCGTCTGGACTTCACCTAAGGGAGAGCTCTGTAGTAGCGAATATCACTCTACTATAGTAAGTAACATCTGGGAGTCACAGGTGTCATTTGTGTTTGGTATTAGGAGCTGATGCGGTAGTATAGATCATAATTACAGATCATGTCAGTTGATTAACGCAATAGCTGGCACCGCCAAATTATCCGAGATAGACTTCTCTGATGACGAATGTTACATCGCATAATTACATCCACATATGATATATGCTAGCTGATCTCATGATCACAACAACTTCATGTGAAACAAAGCTGGAATGACTATGTATATAGCTAGTCACACTCTTCTTGTTAGATTGAACTTCATTTGTTAGCATTATCGTCAAACCTTCTTGCATACCTGCCAGCCTGCTCACACATATAAAATAGTCTATTCACTCTATCCTATATAGCCTCGGCGCCCCATTGAACTTCTATGTACATCAGTTCTAACCAATTCACTGCCTCCCCACAGAACCCGAAGGATGAAGACGGATGAGAGTTGGCGGCTCACGACGCGGAGTGACAGGAGACCTTTCACTCCGAGGTATGAGCATATTTGAAGCAATAGCTCATTTGAGAGATTGAGAATAGGCATATGTTTATCCTGGGCAAGGATTTCTGGTACTAGCATGGTGGGGGAAATTTTCCGGCAGCGTTGAAGTTGGTCAAAAATGGACGGTGTTTGATAGAGGTGGAAGGTGATAGAAGCGAATAAGATGGCAAACAACCCATGTACTTAATTAGGACTAGTGGGATACTCAAGTCTGTGCACGCCAGGACGAAGGAAAGTGTTTCTTGCAGGGCTTTAATGTCTAGGAAATTGCTAGCATAAGTATTCTTAGGGTGTAGGAAAAAGGATAGATTGAGTAATTAAAAGATAGTTTAATGCCATACAGTTACTTTTGCAAATGCTAAACATATTTCATTAGGTACTATAGAAAATTAACGTCCAAAAATTGTGCAAAAAAATAGCCCGTTGGGGATAGTGCTGTCTGGAGTTCAACTGGATAACGCTTTGCAAGGGGTAACCTTATCTCAGCAGATACTAGAGCTGGTAATATGTGAGCGCATTGAAGCGGGTGTCTCTATATACTATATACTGTATATGTGAGGAAGTAGCGAATTGGGGAGAACTGAAGTGTAATAAGGTGCCGGGAGGCACCAGGGTTATATACGGGAGAGTGAATAGGCTATTCTACATATGGGTAGCTTCATGGGATAAGTAATCAAGGCACGTGACGTATGTGTTCACAAATATTCCCCAGGTGAAATACTAAAAGACCCCACAGAACCTAAAGGGAGAAAGCAAAGTATGTACATCACTTCAAAATTTTGAAGAGCAATGTTTATACACAAACAATCACCATCATCTTATATTTGCGGCCTGTCATCAGATACTCCTTATGACATCAGACTGAAGAAGCGCACAGTCACCTGCAGCCACAATCTGACAAAGCCGCAAACCACCATTGTACTAGTTTCCCTTCTATTATATGTCATAGGCGTACGGATAAGCGCCGAGTAATATCGATTTGACTTGTTTGGACTGGGTGATCTTGAGGGGAGAGGATCATCGTTCGTTGGGTTAAGATATTTGTGCAGAGCTCTCAGGCTTAGACTAGTTCTCAGCGTGGGGTGTTCGGATTGTACTTGGAGTGCGCTCATTTGCTCTCCTGCAAAGGCGAGCAACAATGGTCTCTTAGCCAGTGATCAGCGACGCGCACCGAGACTTTGGGGATGTGATGGGAACATATTAGGAGCAGGGATAAACGGAGTCCGGATGAGAAGTTTGTGTTAATGGTTAGCCTGACCGTGTTATGGAACGTCGGGTAGACGAATACATGTGCGCTGCTTTCGTAGTCACGTTAGTGGCAATGTAGCAGGGGAGAATTTGCTACTCTGGATTTTTAGTCATTGGTGCATGAGATGGTGCAGTGATTTATAAGGGAATCAAAGATAATTAACAGTCCTTGACAGGCGCTTCCAAATACACATATACATCTGCGACGTAGAAGTGAAACAAGATTGCGAATAGTAATACGTCTAGTAAAAGTAGATTAGATAATTAATGAAATGACCGGAAACCAGTGGTTCAAGATTACGCATGTTGTAAAGGAAAAGTAATCGCTCGCTTGAGAAAGAAATTTGCGGATGAGAAAATGGATGAGAAAATATTGTACATAGTGGGGTATTCTAGACCAAACAAAGGGAGAAAAAGAAAGATGATTGTAGAGAATGAAGGTTATATGTCGCTGTGGGGAAAAGAAATGGCCCGAATGTGAACCTGTATCGTGCCATAATGACATTTCCCATGTCACACTTTCCTCCAAGACAGCCTACCGAATCTTTTGACGAGTTGTCGTCGTCCTCATCGTCTTGCCCAGCGGATAAAATTAGTCCTGAGATCATCATGAGCTTGTTTCCAGGTTTGAGAAACCGGCGACCCTGTAGCTGGGTCCTCAGAAATACTTCTGAATGTGGCGTTTCGACGAGCTGATGTACACAGTCCTTAATATGTTATTGACTTTTTGTTGAAGCCCGCGAATGGGAGCTCTAAGACTCCAGCAAAGGTCCAGTGAACTCTAGGTGCTAAGGTGTTGAGAAGATGTCTGAAAGTCCCTAAGGGTACGTCGAAATATGCAAATAGGGCATGAGGCTCGAAAGTGGAATATGATTGTAGATAGTATTACGTCTAGCTGAATTAAAATATATAATAGGCCACAAAAGTGGGGCATACGACTAAATATTACATGCTATAAAAAAGATAAATGAATAGCTAACTCGCTTCATTGAACAAAAAAAGAGATAGAAAAGAGATAATGTATAGCTTGGGTATCTTTGACAAAGGAAAATGAGAGAAAACGCAAAGAATTGCCGAGAATGAGAAATATATCCCGCGAAGACGTGAAATATCGCCGTAGTTTGCGCCTTCGAACACTACCTAATGGCATAGCCGCCATCAGGTGCTCAACTAGATTGATCGACACCCCAGATCTAAGAAAAGATTGCTATCCCGGTTAAGATACGTCGCAGGAGGCAACGCCATAACAAAAGCAGAACTTGAGTATTTCCGACACTGGGCCCCCAGTATCCGTGTAACCTGGTCATCGAACAAGTGACTGAAAATGTATTCGACAGCAGCAGCCCCATGTAATCCACAACGATGGATATAGCGCTAGGCGAGTCCAAATGTTGTAAAACTTTCATTTCGCTTTTTTTTTTGGATACTGGCAAGCTTGTAGAGCCAAAAAGATGGAAATCCATGCTCTGCTCCCTAGCAGCATTGTCGTCCGCCCTATTGCCAATACTTTGCGAGTTGCCTAATGTAGGCGGCGTGCCACTAAGCGAAGACAGAGAAGGCCGGCCTTTGGAAAATATACACAGATCTTGCGACTCAACTCGACAGGGAGACATTTGAAAATCCTTGATGGGAAGCCAACATCTTTAGACCGTGAATGCAACGAATGTAACCTAGAAGAAATTCGTTGACGGCTGTTGGTAAGCAGTCGCGGGCGGGGCGATGAGCAACCGTTAAGTTGTCGAAGAAAAGGATTTGGGCGAATCTAGGTGACTAGTTGACTTGCGGAGAGCTATGAAGCCCTGAGGCTGGAGTGGAAGAGTAGACCGCAGCGATATGGGTGGCAAATGATGATGTGGTAGGATCATCGGGTCTCTATGTACCATTGTAGGTGGTCGAAGCGTATAGTTTAGTCGGGGTTGTTTAGGTCGATGGGTCTAACCAGTCCATAAGTTTGTATACCAGAATAATTGAGTGAGAGATGGTGATTCCAGTAGTGGCGGGTGTCGTTTTGAGGGCGCTGTCTCGGATTGGCCAAAAGGGTTAACCTATATATAGAAACTATCCCAGTTAAAGGCTTCTGTCGAGGATTGGCAGCTTGAAGAGTCCAGCAACGGTCGGAGTGGTATGGTGGTGGGTCGAAAAAGGGTTGGTTGAAGGGAAGATTATGTCCCGAGAAAGGCGATGGTAGCAATTGCAATTCCTTCAGCAGCTCACCATGTACGAAGTGGCCCTGAATGGAGGTGCTCAATGCTCATACACTTATTTCCTTCGTCTTGAAATCCATCATCTCGATTTCCATCGACACCTCCCTGAGTTCGCGTTCTCTTGCCAGCGTCTTCGCCTCATCTTCCGTGTCCACCCAAAACAATTCATAGTACATCTTCCCTAAGATGGTAGCCCATAAAATGACAGCAAACAAGATAAACGCTGTCGATATTGAGATGAAAGGCTTTTCCTCCGGAGGTCGAACTATGGGCGCGAAGGGTGCGGGAAACGATGGAACTGATGTTGAGAGGACAGGGGCCTGAGATATCAGTGTTGGTGTTGGTGAAAACGTGGAAGCGAAAGTAGAGGATGAAGTTGGTATGCTTGTGATGATGGGCGTAGGAAAAGCCGTATCAATGGAGGAAGTTCGGACGATAAAGATTTCATCTGACGTAGGTTGGCTTGTTACCTTGCTCGTCGACGTTGGCGTTGGCGTCGAGATCGTAATAACGCTGGGAAAATCGACGCCAGTGAGAGCAGGCCGCTGTGGTGCAATCATGGGAGCCATTTGGACAAGAGTAGAAATTTAAGTCGTCGGCATACACTAAAAGATTAAATCGTTATGGTTGTGGACGTAGATGTTTTGGTTTGCTGAGTGGTATCAAGTCCCAGCACAGTGTCGTGCCGATCCCATCTTAAAGGAGATTTGGACATCAACACAGCCTCAGAAATTTCGTATGCTAATTGTGGTGCCATGCTGGATACACCAGCTCGAAACGTCAGAATAAAAGACAGTCCGATCAGCAGAGTACCAACTGGTAGTCGACCACTGTTTCAAAACACTCGGAGTCCACGCCAAGGGGCGAGACCGGGGTCAGGGACAAGGGTTGGTCGCCATCCTTGGTCATGTCCGAAATGATCTCTAGCTCGATGGTTCGACCCTCACGATATGAAGAGAATCTGACCGACTTTCTCTACGGTGAACCTGATTCAGAGTCGAATCTCATCGTATGCAGCTCCGTTATAAGTTGTGCGTTCGGTCCTGCCCGGCATCTACGAGCCGATTGCCTTGGAGTTGACATGCGATGGTGTCACAACTGATGTCGGCTGACGCAATGTTTGACAGGAAGCCCTCGCAATGCAGAACATCAAGGTCCACATTCCTGCTTGGACTCAAGACCTGATGATTTTACTTTTCATCTCTTTGCAACGCAACCTAGATGCAATCAGTGTTCATTGATAAAGGAGAAAGCAAATCACTATGTGGCCTGTAATGAATTGGCGGAACCTTTTCGCCGACCGAGGTTGTGAACTTGGTGCAAATAATGGTGAGCAAATGCGCATGCTCTCCGCTGGCCGCGAAACCCCACCGCTCGCCGTAATGCACGAATTAGGTCTGGCTGGAGTCGCATTGGCGCCTTTTTTTTTACCTATTCGTACATATCTCCATGGTTTTTTGGTAGAATTGTGCAAGGAGGTGTATCCGGTGTCCGGGGATTTGGGGTGGCTGAGCGATGTAATGCCCGGAGTCGGGCAAACGCAGTCCTTGTGTAATCATGAATCGTAGCCTAGGGCAGACCTCGGGACTATTCAATCTACAAGTACGTTGCCATCTCGGAACCTACCGCGCCCCACAACTTTTCTTTGAGGAACACAAACCGCATGCGCCAGTCGATGATGGTTGTGGTATGTTCGGATGAGGCGCCGAATGGAGTCAGGCGGAGAACATCAAGTCATGGCGCACATATGCACCAGGGGGCAGTTATATTGATGAAACATATCGTTCCTTCGGGACATGACAGTCGTTCTTTCGCACCTATGAAACGAAAAGCTAAATGGATCCCCAGCCTGGATTTTAGTGGCGAAATTTTATTGACGGGACATCATCTCCTGAGCGCAGCGATGGGCAAGATTCAAGACAGGCGTTGTACCGTGTCCATGCATAGTGGTCGAGAATACAAAGCAGACGAGTCGTGAAATAGGCCGACGGACTGATCGTGTATTGTGTTCGAATGAGTTGCAACGAAGTCGGCAGTTCCCCGTAGAACTAGTTTGTCGACCCAACTACAAGCCCAGACATCTATGATGCATCGCGACCATTCCAGGGAAGTGGCTCTTCCGATATGTCCTGCCAAGCTTTGACCCATTGCTCACGAGTAAGGTCAGTGAATGAGTATCGATCCTTCAAAAAGCCAAGAAGCGGGAACGGAACACTACACTAAGGCGCCTGGCAAGTGCGCCCGATAACGTGCCGTCGAGGGTAGGCCGTCACGAACAATAACGAGAGATACTCGATGATAGGCCGTGGAAACGGGGGTTGTTGAATGTCGGCGGTTGGGCAGAGTTAAGGCGGATGTTTCGAGCGTTCGCACATTCTTGGTTGGAATGGAACGACCGGGCCCTGCATTCGTCGTAGCAGCTACTCTGTACTAGTGTGGAAAAGTGGGTTGGTAATGCAAAAACAAAAGATAGTTGCACAGGTTGGAGATAATAACAGAGGGAGAAAGATGATCATATACACAAGCCAACACGGGATATGTTTTAGTTAAAAGTCAAGCACCCAAACATCAGACAGGCGTTGGTTGTTCTCCGCAAGGCCGCCATGCACGATTACGCGATCAGGCCGGTCCTGGCTCTGCACAACGTCCGCATCAAACCAGCCTCGAGGCTCTGGGAGGCCATCAGGTCCATTTGTGTTCAGCTTGGTCCACCAATTCTCGGAGACGTCGTAAATCCATGCATCGCCCCTCATTCGACCAGCACCTGCATGGCCAAGGGAAGAAGGGTCGCTTTCTCCGAACAGAGTGAGCAGTTTGTCTTTACCCAGGAGTTTGACAGGTAGCAATGCAGCAACACTCCGTGGCTCTGGGCCGGCATTGCCGTCTGCTGGGAACGGCTCTGACGACCAGGTATTGGAAGAGATGTCGAAGATGTCGATAGCACCTCCCACCTCTTTATTGCCGTCGAAACCATTCATGCGATATATCTTCCCTGTTAGGTAGGCGATAGAGGTACCTCCACGTGGAGCAGCTGGAGCATCAGGTGCCTGTGTCCACGAGCGCGAGGAGACGTCGTACTTCCAGAAATCGGCTAGGCGGCCACTGGCGGGACATCCGGCATGGAAAAAGAGTGTGTTCTGCCCATCACTGGTAGCGCAATGGTAACTTCGAGCTGGTGGGTAAGGCTTTGATGAGTCGAGGGGTGTAATTTTTTCCCATGAAGACTGGGCAGGGTCGTAGCTCCAGACTGCGCCGTGCTCGTCGATAGGAGCCATGTCGGTGCCTCCGCGGCCAGAGAAGAGATAGACTTTGCCATTGACGACGGCTGATGCGCTACCTACTCGTGGCGAAGGTGCTGATGTGGATGACTTGGTTTGGAGAGTTGGTGCTTCTGGTGGATGTGTGAGTACCCTGATGGCCAGGCGTATGTCTCCCCTCACGCCATCATACCTGAGGAGAGCGAGAACACATCCACTTGATTGTCGACCGGTTCACGAGGAAGAACTTCGCCGCCGAAGATGCACACACTTTGGTCAACAACAGAGAGTATCTGGGATGAACGGCGAAGACGATCTGCGGCAAGCAGGCGTGTCCAGGTGCCTGTGAGGGTGCTGACTGGCATTTTCGACGCTGGGAGATACCTGGGTAATTATTTAACAAAACAAATGTTCCGAAGCAGGATAGAATGATGAAGTAGTAGCTAGTTAGTATGATGGAGGAGATGCTGTACATATGTATATATATATGTGAGTTCAGCAAAATGAGGTCATTGCATGGAGAGTGAAACGATGCAGGTCGAAGACTCGCTTCTCGCTGACGAGACGAGACGAGACGAGACAAGGAGGAGGGGAAGGGAAGAGAGGGGACAATGTGGGGCGGATTGACCCCGACGGCTATGATTGGATACACGCCGACACGCGCAATCAGGTGACTTTTGGTCAACCTCCGATGGTCCAAGCTCCCTCTTTCTAACATTTCTCTCTCCTCCATCCATTCACTTCCCAAGCCGCTCTTCCTCACCATAAACAAATCACAACAACGAAAGTTTCACCTTCGCCCGCGTATACGATAGTTCTCGCGTATCCCGACACGATATCGCGCCAATCACCAATCGCCATGCGGCTCAGGCTTTCGGTGCAGCGTCACCGGCTGCCGCCTACTAACATTCTATGGAGTGTGCCGGACACTCATAGCGCCCAGGCGTACACTGTCGCCCGCTTACTCGAAGATGTCAATACCATCATTCCCCTCGAGGCCGCTCATTGGGGCTTGGATGATTACGCGGTCGAGGTGGCTGGATTTGAGTGTCTGCATTTTTCTCCCGTCTCGCAGACTCTCAAGGACGACGATGAAGTCAGGTATGTTCAATCATGTCCATCTTATCCTAGAATCCTCTAAGTACTTGGAATCGTTTTACCAATGAGCTACTGATCTTTTATCAATAGTATTCGCCCGCTGCTCACGGCTGAGGTCCGCGCGCGCACCCTCACCGGCCGCATCCAAATATCAGAAGCCGGCCAGCACCTTGTCGACGGCATCCCCTTCGGTCGTCCATACCTCCGTGCCCCCAACCGTCCCGCCGTCCGTATACCCCCACGTAAGCGACAACGACTGCTTGAAGAGGACGAGGACACGCTCGCTGGCTACCAAGAAGGAGTTGCGCCTGCATTGATCTTGCCGAATAGGGAGGAAACTTCGCCCAATCCCGTTCAATTGCGTCTAACAAATGGGAATACGACAAGGAATGCGTCGAAGAACAAGACAGTCACATTCCAGGACCCATTAGTGGAAGAAGGTGATAGTGACGAGGAGGACGATAGTGACTTTGCGCCTGGGCAACTGAATTCGGACTCGGACGCTTCTGCAGACCCCGAGTCGAACAGCGGCTCCGAAAGCGATTCAGATAGCGACTCCGTCTCCTCAGCAGAAGTATCTGACTCGCAGAATTCTTCATCAGACGACTCATCCGAAAGCAGTTCCGATGAGTCTGACAGTGACAGTAATGAGAGCTCAGGGCCCGAGGTGCTACCAGCAAAGCTCGTCCCACCAGGACAGGGCCGCAAATCCACGCAAGTCAGGAATAAAAGGCGCAGAGAGGCAGCACGTTTGAGAGCTCTCAAGGATACCGGCATAATTCCGGAGGGAACAACACTGAGCGGTCTGAGGGCGCACGAAGCTGGACAGGCCCAGTCGGCCAACGTGCTGACTCCCCGAGGTGATGGCCAAACTGAGAGCATAATACCGAAAGACAGTAATACGACAACACAGCATCCAAAGAAGAGGAAGCGGGGGAAAGATGAAGCCGATCCGGAAAGCCACCAGACGGATAGACTTAGCGAGTTAGAACGACGCAAACAGCAACTTATGGATAGTCTGAACAGCAATACCACATTGGCAGTCACCAAGGAATTTAAAACAAAAACTCCTGAGAAGGTTGTCGAGGAAACAAAGCCCACCACTGCTGAAGCAAAACGCGTGAGGCCAAATGTGTCTGCAATTGGCCGGATCCTCGCGCGCCAAACTAGACCGCTAGACAAACGTAACTCCAAGGCAATTCTACCGCTTCAGCCCGAGCCCGAGAAGCCCATTGATCCAGATCTGTGGAAAAGTAGGATCAACGTATCTGCATTTGAGTGTTGGGACGAGGAGTTCACACTCAGCGCCCCGCCTTTTCCATTCAAGCAGCACTGGGATCCAGCCAGCAAGCTAATGCGCGAAAAGGCTATGGAAGCCAAGCAGAACAAGAAGAGAAAGAGGAACCAAAAGGAATCACCTACTTTGGAAGAGCATGAAGAAGAGTCAACCGAGGCCACGAGATTGGACTATGGTCATGTGTCTGCAGAAGAGTTCAAGAACGAATCATACGCGTTGGATGCGGTTGAGTCGCAGCTCATGGAAGACGTCGCAACAGCGCCCAATGCAGATCTGCCAGCCCTACCAGAAGATGTCGATTCACTGCCGGCCTTGACGCAGGGCGATATCAAGACTGGGGCCATTATAGTATTCAAGCTGTTCACCATCAACAATTCCACTATGAGTCCTGAAATCAGTGGATTCCAGACTGCGCGTGTTCAGGACGAGGGGGATTCGGGCAACGGCACAGGTATGATATCTTTGCGCCTTGCAGAGCGCGACAAGACGCGCATAGAGAAAAGGTATGACAAAGGAGGGGCCCGCATCTATAGTCGTGCGGACCTTTTCCGGTTGGAGGATAGTGAAGATGAGGAAGAAGACGGGATAACCCATCGACACTTTGGCGAGCTCCTCGAGGCGAAACTGTTGCAGGCTACCGCCGCAGCAGCAGCAGAAGAAGCATCAGCAGAAGCATCCTCGTAGCATTCACAATGGCGCACTAGGCATATCTATTGACAGGACGGGAGAAGACGGGAGCTCGAATGATGTCGGCGGCGATAGAATGCACGAATAGGACGATTGAACCGGAGACCCAGCAATGGACTTTGAAGTTCCGAATATCCCATCTAGATAACAGACGTATCTCAGGTACTCAGCACGAGGTACCTTTATGCATCGTGGCATCCCTTCACTTGCACTTGCACTTGCACGTGCCGTACACTCTAGAATTCACCGGAGTCGGCCCGAGGCCCCGTCTAGGATCGTCGAAGCGTTCGTAACGTCATCCGCCCCCCCTCGCAATCGCTCAGATTAATTAAGGCACGCAACGCAGGAATTGCCCCTCCATACAACAATACTCCCGGGCTAGATAGCAATTCACCATTGTCCATTCAATTTGTCTCAACCATCTCCAGCCCCATTCGCTCCCAGCAATCGTGGCTGGCGACTTGCATCCTTCCATCCAGCTTCCATGCATCAATCACCCAACCCAAGCACGCAACACATGCAGGGCCTTTTTCTGCTGCCCAGCTTTCTGGCTGTCAGATCCCTCCCCCCCGGGGTCTCTCCGCATGTAATCCTCCTTCGTCGCCCTACAGAAGTTTGTAGCCCCCATTCGCCAATCCGCGCCCGAAGCCGGCCATGGCTCCTCGGCGTCTCGCGCATCCAACCTAGCCTCCGTCGCCCGTTAGGGCAATTCTCCAACTGCCGTGGTGGGGTTCCAGGTTACAAGCTGCGTGGCTGCTATGGGATAATCGGCCAAGAGAATTTTTTTCGGTCATGAACCGTCTGTTGTCTGTCATTTAAGAGATGGGGAATTTCCCTTTCGTGCGATTGAGAAACGAAACCATTACGATCTATTGACAGAATCCCTCACGAACCACGTACGTAAAGATGCTCTCCTCCCCCATTTCCCCGCTCCCCCGCACTCAATTCGGCATCTCTGTATTCACAAGCCAACAGCAGATTCCCCATCCATCTGAAAGCTCTCCAAAATGGTCCTCCCAACTGGCGTCTACCGCGCTGACCACGTCGGATCTTTTCTGCGTCCCAAAACCGTTCACGACGCCCGCGAAGCCGTCGCCGCCGAAAAATCCGACATCTCAGAGCTCCGCAAAGTCGAAGATGCCGCCATCTCCGACGTCGTCTCCAAACAGCTCGCTGCAGGCCTGCGCTCCATAACAGACGGCGAGTTCCGCCGCGCCTACTTTCATGTCGACTTCCTGGTGCATCTCTCCGGGATCGAGCAGCGCGGTCAGACAGGTCTCATCCGTCCCTATGGCTTCTCCCCACCCGTCCTTGCCGTGACGGGCAAACTGGGCCACCCGAAGCCCATCCAAGTCGACGATTTCAACTATCTCGAGCAAGCTATCAAAGCCAACGGCGGCACCGCCACAACAAAAGTCTGCATCCCCTCGCCAACCATGGTTCACTTCCGCGGCGGCCGCGCATCCATCGACATAGAATCGTACCCCGACCTTGACGAATTCTTCAACGACCTCGCCCGCGTCTACCAGGAAGAACTCGACTCTCTCTACAAAGCGGGCTGCCGCTTCGTGCAACTCGACGACACCAACCTCGCCTACCTCTGTGACCCCGATATGCGCAAAGAAGCTGCCGAAAAGCGCGACGAGGACGTCGCAGCCCTGCCACGCAAATACGCCGCGCTCATCAATGCCGCCATCTCCAAGCGCCCCGCCGACATGAAAATCGGAATCCATCTGTGCCGCGGCAACTACCGCTCCAAGTGGTTCGCGTCCGGCGGCTACGAACCCGTCGCCGAAGTCCTATTCAAAGAACTCAACGTCGATGCCTACTTCCTTGAATATGATGACGCACGCTCGGGCGACTTCGCGCCCCTACGTCATCTTCCCGATAACAAGGTCGTTGTCCTAGGCCTCATGAGCAGCAAGAAAGCGGCGCTGGACGATAAGGAGGAGATTGTGAAGAGGTTGCGACAGGCAGCGGAGGTGGCACCGAAGGGGTTGGAGCAGTTGTGTCTTAGTCATCAGTGTGGGTTTAGTAGTACGGTGGAGGGGAATGATCTGAGTGAGGAGGAGCAGTGGGAGAAGGTGAGGTTGAGTGTGGAGATTGCGAAGAGCGTTTGGGGGGAGGATTTGAGTCAGTAGGGGGTTGAAGTGATGCCTTGAAATTTATTGTAGGGACGGAAAGGAAGAAGGTGTACGAAAGAGATAAAAATGGGGGAGGGGGGTGGGAATTGTAGAAGTACGCAGCTAGGATATGGCATAGATGTATATACCCGACTTTTCAACTACGTCGGGATTCTTTTTTTTTCCTCATCTTGATTCTTAATTTTCCCTGAATGCGTAATGGTGTGTTATTTGTGATAATTGACCGATTCGTCGGATGGATTGAAGACAAGATGGAGACAGATATTGGATATGGAGTTGAATATTGAGACGGGACAGTGATGATTGGGTTTCGATCCAGGTGAAGTTGGTTTGAGATGTTTGTTGGATCGTGATTGTGTTTTTGGTTGGGATTACGATGTGTTGGAAATGAACAAATAGAATTAAATGGGAAAATAATGGAAATAACGGATCACTAATATCGAACAAGAGTATACAATGTACACAATGAGTGGGTAGGGGAAATGATTGTGCAAAGATCATGGCTGAAAGAGATGACCAAAAGACATGGCTGTCAACTGGTTGACATCTGCTGTTTCTTATTGTCATTCACAACGCTTGGATCCATATCGTCTCACCGCAAGAGCCGTGATCCCTTGTCGTAGAACCATCTTACGTCACAACCCTGTTCCTCCGCCTTGACTTCGACAATGTGACTATTCTGCGCATAGTCCTCTGGGGAATGATCGTTGCCGATATGATTCCAGTAATCGCTGTTGGACTTCCACACGCTGTCGCGGGCGTGATCGATATCGCACAGTACGCAGCCGTATCTCACCCCTGAATCATCTCCCTCATGCCACGATGGATTGGGTCTTGCGTGTCCTCGCTGCTGGGCGGAAATATGGCTCTGGAAGAAAAACATGGGCGAAATACGGAAATAGCGAATGACACACCTTCGGTTGCTGACGTCGGTGACCACCAGCCTGATGAGTTTCTCGTGACTCGGGGAGCAGCATCGGGAGCATTCCATGCAGTACATTGCCCCTGTGGGACGGTTTCCATCCGTGAATGGCGGAATGTCGCCGTAACGATACTCTATTGTCGAGAGACAATAGGACGACTCTTCCTCCTCCTCCTCCTTTTCCCGATTCCTTTCAAAAGCTTGGATTTGGGAATCCACGGGTGCCACTATAAGTTGATTGTGATGGGTTGTGACAAGACTCGTCGACAAAGCCTTCATTCGTTTGGCCTGATCGTTCAGTGCCTTGATTGTGTCATCGCGAACTTTGATACAAGTCGGATAAAACTCTTGGGCTCTGTGTTTATCCGATATATATTTTCCCATTGATATTATAAGAGCTTGTTGAATTGTGATGAGACATGATGTGAGCTCGCCACGGCCAATATCTTTCAGCAATGTAAGTCAGGCTGAATTGCTCAACCGAGAATATAGATCAGGAGCTAATCAATACTTACCATCCCCTGCTGCGAAATAGTGTCCGACACTTCTGTGATTACGGTCGTATGTCTGTTGTACAATTGGACCAGCGTCTGCCATATCTTGCATCTCTTGGGTCTCTGAAGCCCAAAAAAAACGCGGGAACATGACGACAGTGGTTCCAAAACAGGCGACGATGCCATTGACCGCAGAGGCACTGTCTAAACCTGCCATTGTGATAGATGTGCGCGACGATGACACAGGAGCAATACGCGTAGAAACATGTAGAAACGGGTAGAGAGCACGCGATCAAAAGGGAGTCGTGCGAGGTGACATGCTCAATATGAACAACGCGCGACCAATTCCCCATGGGCATTATCTTCCTATTGTCCAAGAGTCGTATCAACCGGAATTGGTGATTTGGAGCGAGTGGCTGTCGAGGCGTCAGGCTGAGTGCGAGGCAGCTCGAGCCTGAATGCCTGGCGACGAGGCATTATCACATGGCGGTGTCGTGATGGAGAGAGATAGAGTTTACTGGGGGGTTTTCTTCCTGAGGCAGTGAAAGGAGAAAGAGAGCGAAGAGGAAGAAGAGAGAAAGGAAGAATGAGATGCATCGATAGGATGGCGGCATGTGTATGACCACGCCATTCCGTATTGGGTTAGTGGAAGACACCCCTCTTCCCCTCCACTTCCAGTCTCCCAAACAGCCTCACCACGCTCACCCACTTCCTACGCCATTGTTATCCATCAGCGGATTGTTCATCCCATCTCACTTTTGCCGTCATGGTTGCAATCAGCATCCCGTGAATCAATCCATCATCACTTCATCATATCTTGGCATGCTGGCAATGCCTGAATGACCTCCAATACGAAGTAACTTGCTCGTCTCCTTTCATGCTCCTCACGACAACGGCACTCCGTTTATATCTTGAGTGACTGATCATCCACGACATCTTACTCACAAGAACGATGTACTTCATTCCAGCAGCTCTTCGCTCACGACGTCGTCCGATTCACCGCAGAATGCAAAGGCTGACGATCAATCCCGCCGAGTCTAGCCTCCGCCAAGCGCCAGCCTCGTTCTGGTTCAACGTCAGCAATGGGCTGTTTCGCCTCTCCTCGTCTCTCGACTCTATTTTTTGCATTGTGCTTATCAAATACAGCCACGGATTACAATCGAACTAATGCGCCCCGGAGAATCCACCAATCAGGCACTTAAAGCGAAATGCAGTTCCCCAATCGAGGTTGAATTACGAGCTAACACACTACGAAGTACATAAGGGCACATTTTGACACTACAGTTTTTCCCCTTCGGATTAGAGCTCAAGAACGATTTGTCCCTCGGTCTGCTCCATCTCTTCAGTCGAGCCCTGGATAGGCTCACCCTCGGCCGTCTCAATATCGGCCGCCCTGATTGGCCTGGGCACATTGTCCTTGAAGTTGTTGCCGCCGACGACATTGCCAGGGGGGTCGTACTCGCAGACGAGCTTGTAGAAGTTGGAGCCGTTGCTCTTGCAGGCTTTGGTGTTCCATGCACATCCGATGCGCTTGGTGTTCTTCCACACAACTTGCGTGAAGTGGCCAGTGCCGGACTTGAATCCGGGGTTGTTAAAGTCGTACTTGGAGATCTCGTTGTACCAACCATCGTGGATGGCACTCTGGGTCTGCTTATTGAAATCGACAGCTCCGTTGGTCCAGCTGCCATAGAGGTTCTCGCCGTATTTGCCGCCCTACACTCGTTAGTATCACTATCGACTATGCAATACGATGGATCCTACCGAATGTTTGAACTCGCAGTTATTGGCCCAATTCTGGGCGAATTGGGCGAGGGTGTTGTCCCAAGTAACTCCAGGGACGCCATGCTTTGCACGATCGGCATTGTGGGTGTTCAAGGCGGCCCTCTGGAAGTTGCCATCATTGATGCCGGGCGCGGCGATGATGTAGGGAGCCGTGAGCGGCACAAGCACCTGTGCAATGGCCGGAATATGCATTATGTCTTAAAAGGAGCTAACACTGGGTGGATTGATTGATAGATACTGTTAAGCAAGAGGATGTAGCGATGGTTCTTTTATTATCGCAGACAGGTCCATTGTTTTTATATCAACGAGTGGTAGGGATTATTCACAATGTCAAGCTAGGCTGAAAGGTTCCAGGTCACCAATCACGCGGACGAAAGCGCAGCACGATGTGAACAAGGGTGGCTGAACTGCGCTACTTTGCACCTCAAACATGCCCCCATAGGAGTGTCACGTTCCCGGTCGATGTAGGCAGAGGCGCCCACCCAGTCAGCTTACAATTGACTAAACCATCACCAACCGGCCGACATACATAGACGGATTACATCACCCCCTTGCAGCATTAACTACACCGCCGTCTATTTTCACAGTCCTCCGCAAAGGTAACGTATTAGGGAAAGAAGGTTTGAAATTTCGGGAAGCTCCAATAAAGAATCAGCAGCCTGCGACAACGACCGCCATCAGCACACCTCACCACCCACCCCCCGCTGGTTCTCTCTCGCCCTCACACCGCGGAATAAGCCCTGCCCACGGATTCCACACATCAGCACCTTACCTAGTTACTTGGCTACCCAGCTAATCTCATCAGCCATCATTCTACACAGTACCCTCTATGTTATATGATCAATACATGACGACAGCAAGCCTATTGTTCTTCGACGCCACATCCGGCGTTCCGGTGCCTCCGACTATGTACGCCCTGCGCTGACCCACCACCTTGTTCAGATAGTCAATCGCAGCCTTATTCGGTCCTCCCATCCAGTTCCCAACGGTAGTATCCGTCGCCCGCTCGCCGTTTGGCTTTTTCCGGATAGCTGCCGCGGGAGCTCCAGTCACCACATCGTGTGTGAATCCATTGGACACATTGGTTCCATCAGTAGAAGCAATCGTCGCGGCGCCATCGCAGCCCTGTTGCAAGCTGATGTCGCCGTGGGCTTTGTGGTCGTCTGAAGCATCGAGCTGGAACTCAACCCACGTACAGGGAAGCTGTGTGCCGCGCTGGACTCGTCCCTTGAAGCTGCGAGGCAGGCTCACAAACTGGCTGGCGTCGGGCTTGAGCTTTATGTTCTTCAGAGGCTTGTCGAAGTTTGCGCCCGCGGTGCCGTTACCGTTCCAGTAGTTGTCGTAGAAGTAGTAGTCGGTTTCCTTCTTCGACTTGTTGGTGAGTTGAATGCCGGGTCCTTGATCGGCAGCAAGCGTCACAAAAGTAGTTTCAGTAACCACTGAGGCATCTCCACCTTGGACATCGCCGCTTGCTTGGGCGAGTGCTAGGAGAGCTTCAGGTGGGATAGCGGATGGGTCCCCACCAGCGGCGGCGAGAAGGGCTTCAGCCTGTGCCTTGACGTCTTCATCTGATTTGACTTGGGCATCGGCTTCATTAATCGTAGGTTCTTCGCCCTTTGGCTCTTCAGTCTCGTTCGTATCTGCGTTCTCGGTTTGGTCTCCACTGCCTTCAGCCTCATCCTCGATCGGGACACCGCCAATCTCGGCACTGGGGATCGCAGCAAAGGTATTCATAACGCGGGCACCAGCTCTACAAAAAAAGAATAAATGAGCGATTGTATTACAAACAGCTAAACTACTTGCACTCCCGGGTACGCTTACTTGGGGATCGTGATCGGGTCATCACTGTAGAGAATCAAGCAGTCCCTGCTCGTCTTTGCCGCAGAGCTCTGGAGGTCACCTTCATCAGCAAAATGTACCATTATCATATATAAAAAGGAAGACTCACCTGCTTGTTGTCTTCGGGGTTACCGGCATGTCCGCCCCAAGCACCTACACCAATATATGTCTTTCCGTTCGCCCAGGTCCTGACAAAGGCCTCGAGCTTGGGGAAGTCCTTGGGAGCAGCGATGCGGATGGGCCTTCCGTCTTTGACGGTGACACAATTCTTCAACTCATCCTTTGTCTTCTGACTCGCCTTCTTCCACGCATCTTGGAGTCCCTGCATGAACCGAGGATCGCCTTTCGCAGTTCCAGGCTCACCGACTTGCATGACGATCATGTTACCGCCGGCACCACAGATGTTGGACAAGTCGAAGAAGTCGAGGTCCATGTAGCCGCACTTTGTGAGCTCGGCCTGCTCGCCGATCTGGCCATCATGGACAGCGATGATAGCGCCCGAGGTCTTGTCAGGAGCTTTGATGCGAACTTCGCTCTTGGGCTTAACGACAATGTCCTGGTTATTGTTCCAGCCGTGGACTTGGAAGCGCTGGTCGTGATTGGATAGGTTCTTGACAATGAGGTCGTGGACAGCCATTGTGAAAAGTTAGGGAAATAAAAATGTTGTAAGTTTAGATTAGGAGTAATGTTGTAAAATATGAATATGTTTTAGTTGTTAATGGATGTGGAGATGTAGATGAAAAGTAACACTGACCATCAGAAGCTGTCCATTTATATATCAAAGCTCCATTCATGACCAGGCAAATCCAGCCGCCTAGTCTCAACATCGCTATCTGCCGCCACATCTCCAACAATCCTAGTGTGGCAACAGTCCAGTGGCTCATCAGCATCATCCGTCGGGCGTCCTGCCTTCAGCTATGTGCAGCTGAGTTTTGCCCCACCACGACACCCCAGAATTAGATACAGTAACGTCGCCTGATGCGTACCTCCAGGGTCTTCGAACAGGTGTTCTGGATCAAGTATGATATACGCCGCATCCAATGTGGTTAAAGAGATGCGCTGCAAGTCCGGCCGTTAAAGCGCCTGCTACGCCGCTTAGAAAACACTGCAAGACATTGATCATTCGGTCGCTAAGCCGCGATCCTGCGGAGTATTCAAACAAGCAATGCTAAGCCGGCTTATGCAAAGCCTTGATGGAAACTCACGGCATAATCATTCGATAAGGCAATATCTTTGCAGAATGATCCAGGGTTGTTTGCGCAGGTTGCAGCAACCGTTGTTTTTCCTATCAGTCATATTCTGCCTATCAGACATCAATCTCACTCACGGTCCTAGCTAATTCCATTCGCATAGGCCCTTCTTTACACCGCATCGAATCTGACACCTAGTTCCAGCGGATACAGCCGCCCGTACATACTCGCTTCATTAGGCACTTAACTGACGTAGGGCTCACTCGCACTAGCTTCTTTAGGCCACAGTCACAGGTATTACAGTAAGATTACGAAGCCTAGATTCAAACTCTAGAACTTAAATTCCTACACACATACAATACTCACCCCAGATAAGAAAGAAAACTACATTTCAATACACCCTTCACATAACTCCAAAACAGCGCATTGAAAAAGTGTAAGATCGGCCTACTTTTCCCCCGACACCCTACACTACGCCAGCCAATCAGCGCATTGTTGTAGCCGACCAGAAGCGAATGAGATACTTTCCACGTGCGACTGCCACATGCGACTCCCCCAGCTGGGATACAGTCAGATTGCTGTCTAAGCCTTGACTGCGATTTGAAATTTCTGTGATCACAGTATCGGGCACAGCCACGGAGCTCTACCTCCGAAAACCGCTTCTCGTCCCTATCTATTGGTTCGGCGTCAAGCATCAATCGTGGGACTTGGACCGAGGTACTTAGGAAAATTATATAGAGATAGACCTCCCGCAACACAAATCTATTCATTATTTATCTCCCTACACTTACACCACCACTACTTTCTACCACATACCAACCACAAACAATCATCTCTATCTTCATCTTCATTCTCACTACTCCCCAAAATGGTAATCCGCAAACGCTCCCTCCTCTGGGACTACACCAACACCAACAAAGTCCCCAAACAAATGGACAAAGTGAACTTTGATGGCCCCCTCCACTCCGTCTCCAACTGGAACACCTGGGTCCCGCCCGAGCTCAAGGGCCGCGCCCCGTTCCGTCCTATGATCCATCTCGAGCGAGAACTCAATGGGAATGAATGGAAATTTGTGCTGGAGAGTAAGGAGTCCATTGTGCATTTCTTCAACGAGCCCGAGCGCAATGGTATTAGTGTGGAGAAGGCTGTTAAGTATTGGAAAGATCAGGTACATTTTCCCAACCCTTTCTTCTCCCCAACCCCCCTCCTAACTTCCTTTGTCTATACCAAACCTTGGAAATCCAAATTCTAACATAAAGTGTATCAAGGTTGTCCCCGCCCTCCGCCGTGACCGCAAAAAGAAACTTGTATCCCCGTCCTGCGCCTCCGATCCCGCCGGCACCGACTGGCTGACCCGCTTCATGAACCACCCGGACGTCAAAGCCTCTCCGCCCGACTACCTCGGCCTGCACTACTACGGCGACAAGAACGCCGACGCAAAAAAATACATCGAGGACATGCACAACAAATGGCCATCGCGGCCCGTCATCGTGAGTGAGATTGCGAGTATATCTAGAGATCAGAGCGCCGTCGATACGTTTACACGCGAGATGTGTAATTGGTTTGATGGGAAGGATTGGGTATTCGAGTATGCGTTTTTTGGTTGTATGACGTATTTGCCGGACAATTTCGTCAGTCCGGCAGCGAGGTTGATGAGGGAGGATGGTAGTTTTACGCCGTTGATGGAGAGGTATATGAATCAGCAGCCTATGAAGTAAGGGTGGTGAATTGGATGTATTGGCTTGGGTTGGTTGTGGTGGAGGGGCTGGTGATCACGGTGGGTTTGCGTCGTAACCACTGATTGTGCAGGTACTCTCTTTAAATTGTCCTATCCGTATTTAAATTGGCGATTGTTCGGGTGCTCCGATACTACCGTGTGAATGTCAAAGCCACCCCGTGAGAGTCTCTTCCTCGAAATCATCCTCTCTGCTCATGTATTCGAGCTCAGTGAATTCTACATCATCGGAGAACTTATCGTCTCCAATGCTCTGCCAACGTGGATGTTCTTCGCTTGTGGGAGGATCAAGTCGCAATCCATTTCTGTAATCCTCCCATGCTTCTGCTAGATCGTTTATAAAAATCCTTGCATTTGCCTCTGGCCTTGACATATGCGCCCGATTCCCTTGAGGATCTAAAAGCCGAATCTGCTTTACGAGATATGGCGATGATTCCTTCCCATCGATTCTTGCTCCTTTCGAGAGAAGATACTCCATGCTTTCCAGGATGCGAAGGCGGTTGCTTCTAAAGACCATGTACCCCAGATGTGTCCCAATGTCTTGTAAAGCTGATTGAGGATCTTTCATACCCACGTGCTTCAGCAATACTAGAAAAACTCTCCTAGAACCCCAGATCATTGCTTCGAGGAATGGGGACATTATAATTATTGTTTCTGAACTGTAGTTTCGTGACGAGTACCCAATATTGTAAGCTTCGGCCAATGACACAGATGAATCAAATGGAGCGATGGGCGTTGTATCACTAAATCCTGTCGCCGATCGGGCATATTCAGAACCATAAACATACTCTTTGTCGGAAGAATGAAACGATCCTGGCAACAATACCGGTGCACCAAGTCGAATCATGAATTGGGTTGTCTGAATAACAATTTCGTCCGATATCTCACCCTGCCAAATTCTGAGGAGAAGGCGCAGCGGTGACATGCATGTATATCGATAACATAGATGATTATTCAACATTGCTATGCAACTTCCCTTCGCTCTTCCATCCTTTAGAATCCTGTGGACTTTTGTCACGGTTTTATTCACGACGGCTATTTTGAAACTGCTCCAACTTCGTGCGCCTTTCTTTTCTAGGCGCGTTCTGATCTGTTTCAAATCGTGTTTGTGTGAAATTTTTCGTCGTTCTTCCGTGCGAGACCAAGTTTGTTGAAATTCTAAAGGGTATTCGATTCGCTCATCTTCTAAATCCTGGTAGATGGAATTGACGAACTCGGATGGTAACGATAGTCCCGTGTCAATTAAGATCTTAATAGAATCGATGGACCCGATCTTATCAAGAATTCGACAGATGGTATTGATATCAAAGCCAATCATTGCCGATGCAGGGGCGAGGCAATGATCGGTCCAAAATCTAAATGGGTCTTCGAGAAGGTACTGTAAGATCTCGTCTGGCCGTTCATGACTAAATAAGTTTTTCGCGGCATCAAACGAGGAAAAGATAGGATGCGCCAGGCGAGGACAAATAAATTTAGCCGATTCTGTCTTATTCTTAAGTAAAGCATAGGCAAAAGGTGTTGGAAGGTTTCGGTGAGACAATCCCCAATTCGGCACAAGTTCCGATGTTGTGATAATGTCAAGAAGATCACCTGGATCGACCCTTTCAGCCAGGATGGCATCATTCATAATTCGCGAGATCTCCGTTTTGATAGGCCAGGTGGGCCAGTTTTGACCAGTCGGAGGTTTTCGACGAAGTATCCATTTGACAACGGCAACATTGTTGCAAGAATGTGCGATCATTAAGGGCGTATCTCCAACGGCATTCTTGGAAAACAGTTTCCCGAAATCCTGTTCTGTGTAGATTTTATCAAGGATCTGAATATCGCCAAAACGAGCAGCCATATGAATTGGAAACTCTTGATGTGCGTCCATCATCTCAGTTGGAGCACCCCTGTTCAAACAGTCTTTGATAGATTTGGCGTCGTTGATCTTGAATGCGAGTTGTAACTCCTCCCAAAATTTCATTCTGCTCTGATAATCTAGTGAACCCTGACGCTGAGCGTATGTTAGAAGGAGAAAATTGTCGAGAAGAAGTTCGTCAGGGGGGGTAGTGTCCAGCTTCTTGAAAGGCGATCTTAGTATCATAGCCTTACATGAAAACTCCGATATTACGACTTCCCAGTTCTCTGGCCAAACATAAGAACTCAGTGTTGACTTGCATATCTCGACCCTATTCCCAACAGCCTTGGCGCTAAAGAGTCGAATAAAATTATATGTGACATGTAGGCTTGCTACCATAGCCACAAGGAGAGCCGAACTTTGACCCCACTCAGTCGCGAAGGCTGTCCACGATGTTGAAATGCTTGAATGGAAAGCCATTAAAGTAGGAATGGCCTCGATGAGACTTACTGAAACATGAATCAGGTAGTTCGTAAAGAGAGTTGCGGGAAGTTCTAGCCAGATTCTGGCGTCATAAACCCCCGGACCTTGAGAGCTTGTATTCTCCAATTCGTGCATTCGCGGGGCGATACGATGCAGCGTTGGCAGTGCAGCAAATGAAGAAATGACTCGAACAACCCAAAAGGTCCAGGCAAAAGCTTGCGACGATGCCAATACTGGATGAGTGATGTCGGACAAACACGCCGAAGGAAAGCGGAACAGGCGATTGATAGTTGCCCCTTCGATAATGAAACCCACCGCTTGGAGAATAACGCCAATGAAGAGTATTTTTCGAGCTGCGATTACATCTTTGTCCGAGAATGCCATCGATATCGAGGCTATGACTGTGTCTATGCTTGAGTACGCGACGATGTATTCCTTGGGGTTGAGTTTACTCATGGCTTTGGCCAGGTTAACGCAGAGGTAGAGCAAGTCTAATAGTTGTTAGGTCTAAGCATATGGGCGAGTTTGGTACACTTGTTAAAACGCCTAAAGAAAGGCGAAGGGGATTCGTACTCGCAACATGGGCCAGGCACAACTCTTTAGCGCCAGATGCCTCCGTCTTTTTGTGACCCAGGGCAAGGGTGATAGCAAGCGCAACAGATGGCCAAAACAACCCGAGTAGCACTCCGATTCCCCCAATGTCTGGGTTTATCTCCTGGTCTTTCACACATTGCGATGGGGTGGGACTTGTTCTTGAAGATGTTCCTACGACTACAGCTGATAAGAGGATAGAAAGAGCTGAGAGGTTTCGAATAATTCGCGAGTTTCGGGTTTTGCCTAACGACCCTGGCGACTTTCTTTGGTAATATTCTATACGTAGCGTATAGCAGGAATGTGTCAAAAGACAGGCGATATAAAAAGCGAGCGGGATGTCTGACGGCAGCATCTTGTTCTAGGATCGGTAATGGACCGAATTGATTATCAATGTTGTTTGTGTTTGGGAAGGCTGGCTTCGGGCCCCCTCGTCACTCAGCCTGCTCGCAGCTGCCTTGGCCAGCGTCCGGCCCAGCGTAGATGAAGGGAAACCTGTTCCGGATGAAAACACTTTGAATGAAATTTTCAAGATCCCGCAATAACCACAAGGCATAGACAGAGATGCCTAATTTGATGTTGCTCGAGCCTTCTACGAGAGAGGTGGGGAGCGGAGAATCTGCAGACGCATTCCTGCAGCTCGCCTGTGGTTTGGTGGCGCATTTTGTTACCCCTCGGCACTTCTCCCGTGATCTACGCTTACACACGAGCTACGACCAGGCTGGATTTTCATCGTGTTCAAAATGAATCGTTTGGGAAACTTTTAACTGCGTGGAAACGAACATACTTACCCTTCCAGTCCGTAGAAACATTAAGGGAGCTGGTGGCATCTTCTGGGTGAGTTCTTCTTTTTGGCATCATTTTCGCGCACTCTTATGTTTCTACATCAGTTTTCGTACTGGCCGCAGGATGATTCTGTAACAAATGTGCAGATTAGGCAAATGCAGTTAAGGAATCAAGTAGCCGACACAGTTTTCCGGTGAAGGAAATCTACTAGAGTACTCGAAGTAATGGATATTTAGCGAAAATGTGTATCACTCGCAGACATGAGGGGAGGTGGGGCTGTGCGAGAGCTTACCCCCTTCCCCAGGACATCCTGATTTACCTTGAAGAGTCTCTGAAAGAGGCACGTTTGGCCTGGCTTTCGGTTTTCATCTAAGCCACTGAAGATCCACGACGTATTTGACTTTTCGATGAGAGATTTATTAATTCTCTCATAGCATTGCGTCACGATAATCCATTGTTAGGTGATAGGGCCATTTAAGATCGTGTTCGTATAATGTATAGAAACAGCACGGCCGAGGCTTCGCCCAATTTTATCATCATATAAAATGGTGGGAAAGTCATTTTTCAAACGTGATCAGCGATGAATCCGATTTCGCCTACTTGTGGAAAAGACCTGGGCGCTCAAATGCTGTCAGTGATCTGTGTCCTCACGTGATGCTACGGGGATCTCGGTAACATACGCATGCAGGCGGTTGACTACGGTGCACGGTCGTTACTAAGCCATCCTGGGAATTCGGAACTACCCGTGGACGACATCCAAACCTCAGGCATCAACTCCAAGCAACGTGGCTAATTCAGCCCTCCTCGCGTCTTACACCATACCATCTCTTCGCAAGCTTCGGAATTTCTCTCCAGATGATTGGCCATCAGCCTATCAGAATCTATTCTTGTTCAGATTCCGCGTGTTTCTCGACCAATCGGCGGGAACTCCGCCTATTCTCAGGCTCACATATAACTCATGCAAGGCAGGTGGAGGGCGCTGTAGGCAGGAATGCCATCTCATCGCCGTATCGGCCAGCCGGTTCATTAAGATAATCACCTCTGCTTGCATAGCCACAGCCTTCTTCTGGGTTTCACTGTATATCTACCTTCTCCGGAGATGAGCTTCCCAACTTCCTTTCTCTAGTAGTATGGCCTATCATCCGGCTCGAAATGAATTCCCCAATTCTCTCACGCGCTCTTTTGCGTTCCGCGAACAATATGTCTCTACGTCCAACTATCCCGCCCTCTTCGGCATTTCCCCACACGTCAATCTCCCATTCAAAGTCACAGTCGAGTCCGCAAACACCCAAGGTGGAAACAGCGTTGTGCAGATCATGTCTGAGTATGGTTGCAGAAACGCCTGAGTTGGACCTGATGATTGGTAGTATCCCTGATATCATGTGGAAAGGAAGAACTTGTCTGTTCTGCGAATTTCTTGGGGTCTTCTTGAACCATTATTTCTTACTTTTCGCGAAAGAGAACCCAGCAACCAGATCCGTCGAGTTAACGTCTGTTCGCTGTTATCGGCCTGGGAGCCCGGCCTTCATTCGTTTTCGTGTTTCGTGTCTCCTAGACACCCAGCGGAAGCTTACCGCAACACATAGGGAATCGGAAGAGTCCTTTGTGTGTTGGGTATATCTCCGACAAGCAGCCACCCATCCTTCCCGTCAGTATCTCCGACAACTAGAAGATCCGGATCGCCATCTGTCGGCCACCCGTGGCATGAGCATATTGGATCCAAACCTTATTCGGCCATTTTTGCGCAACTGCAATGGTATTCTCGGTAGCTGCTCTAGAAATGTTGATCATGGCTGTGGAAACACCTCCAAAAATCCTCGACCCATCAAACTGACCCTCATTGACGTGGTAGATCTCCGCCTGGTCATCGGCGACTCCACATTTGACTACGTGACACTGAGTTACGTCTGGGGGCGGACCAAAAGCTTGAAACTAACAAAGAGCAATCGTGCCCTCCTTCGCCAGCATAATGGCCTGCAGAGTATGCTGCCAGCACGTGTCGTAAGAGATGCAATCGAGTTAACGAGATGCATTGGAGAGAGGTACTTGTGGGTCGATGCGCTCTGCATTGCGCAAGACAATCAACAAACCTCCACTTACTACATCGATCGGATGGATCACGTATACTTTCGAGGCCTCCTAACCATTGTCGCTTACTCGGGGAAAAGTGCCAACGACCCCTTACCCGGCGTACACCAAAACACTAGATTACCACCAAGTTCGCGCACTGTGAACGGCCGGTATCTGATACAGAATTTTCGGCATACTATTACACACACAAGCTTACCAACTTCAGACTATACTAGTCGAGCATGGTAAGTTGACTTTCAATTTGATCATTTTCCTCAAGTCCCTAACATTCAAAACTATCCGAGTGCTGGTGGAGTACCATTTGTTCAGCAAGAGGCAGGGTCATGGTTGACAGCCACTGACCACATTGGGACACAGGACCTACCAAGAGTTTCTTCTCTCCAATCATTGCCTGATCCTCACGGATGAGCAAGCTTTTTTGTCTAGTCCTTCGGGAGTTTTTGGCGAAGAAAGCGGTCCGCAGCGTGGCGTTCAGTCAAATCCTCTCTGGATTCTATTTGCGCGCCAAAATTACTACACCACATTCGACAACGATGACTTCGCGAGTGCGGTCACGTACCGCGATTTGGTACAGGAATATACAAAGCGCAGACTGTCTCATCAAATTGACATCCTTCGCGCCTTCGCCGGCCTCTCCCGGTTCTTGGAGTCAAAAATGGTGAATGGGTCCATGGTACTCGGCCTCCCTTCAAAGGATTTTGCACTTGCCCTCACCTGGATTCCCGTTACATCTGATCATAGGGTGATGGTTTGCACATGCCCTTCAACTGGACAACCTCTCACTCTGCCCAGCTGGTGCTGGGCAGGATGGCGTGGCAGCAAAACCTGGCCGTGGCCATTCAGAGACATCGAGATCGGTGCTGGAAAACCTCCACATGATGTACCGACATATATCCCAATGGTCACAAAATTTTACATTGGAACTGGATACGGTGGTCTATGGCGAGATATCAATGACCAAGCTGGCACACCTGCCTTCACTGTTCTCAGATTCTATTGCTCGGTCGTGGAGGCTGGAGAACTTGGATTTTCCCACAATACAGAGAATTCGACAAAGACGGCCCCCGGGGGTATCTTAGTCTTCGGTATACCGGAAATCCAAATGCTTGAACATGACGTTTCACTGCTGCGCATTGGCTATTGGAAATGCTACCTACCATACTCAGATTCAATTGGTAACCACGAGGTTGTCAAAGTGGTACGAGAAGAATTTCCACTGATGAATGGCGCTCCTCACACGTTCGAGTTCTATACTTGTCTCGTGGTCAAATGGGTGAACGCTGGCGAGGCGAGGTGTAAGCGACTTGGTGTTGCGCATGTTGCTTGCAACGTATGGAACGCGGAGAAGGTCAGAAAAATGAGAAGAACCGTCTACTTGGAATGAGAAGAAACACCTATATGAATTCAAGAAAACTAATGGCAAGTTCTCGTAGCTATACGCTAGATTGACTTTGTGTACGTCGGTCGAAAAGGAGAGGCGAGAAGATTCAACTCTTAGGCCGGTATCAACGTAACCTGTTAGCCGACTCTCGGTCTGAGTTTCCTACCCAACAACACGGAGCTTTATATTATATCAAGGAGTAGCTCTTAATCTGTAAGTGAAATCGATTACAAACCACTGGATGAACTGAATCCTTATCCCATTTACAGATAGTAACGTGATCTCCATAGGTGCACTTCGCATGATGTCTGGGTCGGTTCTGTATCCAAGTCTTCACTACACCTACAAAGATTGACACTCTACTCTACCTTCACATCAACATGACCCCTGGAGACAACACAATTCGAATGGAAGTAACGAGCTTGTGAAAGTCAGTTGGGCCGACTCTTCCTTTGCGTTCACGCGGTGAGTCGAATGTGGATGTTCAATCTTTGCTGCGACGAAAATTTGGTTTTGGATGAGGCGAATTGTGGTGAAAAACAGAGAAATTTCAACGAAGAACGGTTAAGGTACCACCAGGCGAGTCGACGTTGCATGAAAATATGATAAACAAAGACATGAACCCTATATGTAGAAATAGCGAGAGATAGATTGAAAAATCACGATATCTTTTCGTACACTTTCTCAATCCAATGCACTGCATCCCTAAACCCACCATTTCTCTGTTCCGCCTCCCTAACCCCTCTCCCGTCACAAGAAAAATCCACATACCCCTTGGCCAACTCTTTTTCAATCTCTATCCCCACGTCCTCTGTATCCCTCCTCACATACACTGTCCTTATTCCAGCACCTTTAGCAGCCTCAAGATCGTACAAATGACTAGCCAACATTACACACCTATCTGGCGGCAACTTGACCAAGTCTATCGCCTTCAGATACATCATTGAATCCGGCTTGGTGAGCCCGAGTAACTCCGAAGAAAGCAGTGTGTGAAAGGGGATCAGTGAAGACTGCGCAATATCGAGCTGGAGCCGCGTTGTCCCATTTGCGAGGACAACAAGGAAGACATTACCACGGGCGCGAAGCAGTTCCAGCGCCGGGATCACGTCTGGCCAAGGTATCTGCTGGTGCCACTGTTGAACAAGTCTAGTCCTCATCTCCTCGTCCCATGCCTCGATCCCAACACCGCGCTCCTCAAGCAATCGATCCAGAACACGCCGATGCGTGACATCAATATCTTCCGCGCCTTCCCTCCTCTCAAAGCGACCATGAATCTCCGCAAAGAATCCCGCGCGCCAGGCTAGTGCCAGCGACACGAGGGCATCATGCGAGATGCGTGGATTTGGGCCGAGAGTTTGGAGAGAAGGGTGCGGGGGTAGAGAAAGAAGAAGGGGCAGTAATGAGGAAAGCCAATCACAACATGTTCCCATTAGATCGAAGAAGATGGCAATTTGTGAGGAGGACGAGGATGAGGACATGATTGGGTGGGAGGAGAGTATCGGCAGGGGTGGGATCCGTGGTGGGATAGGCGGTGAAGGGAACTGTTTTCCGAGAGGCGTGGGATCGGAGTGGAGGGAATAAGACTGGGATTGTGGAGGGTCTTAGGCGTGATGAAGATGGGAATGGGAATCATAGGATGCGAGAGAGGCTAGGGGAGCGGAAGTGGGGTGAAGGGGCTATGGTGTATGGGGCTAGCGTGATGAGCAATTCTCGGCGAAAGGGTCATAGGTCTTGACTTCTCCTGACTCAATTTCATCTTTTCCATCTCTAATTTCTTGTTAATGCATTCTTCTCAGTTCAAAAGGAAGTTGCGCAACTATTTTGGAGAACGCTTACACTCTTGGGAGGGAGAACATGCCGGCGCAAAGTAGGAGGAATGATATCTTCACTAGTAGGTATTCAAGCAGTCCGAAGGCCTCAATATAGCGATCAACTTTTGCAATAGAGAACTAGTATCCTACAAGAAGACTACTCCCTACCAGATACACAGTAGTAGTCACCTCTTATTTCCGCATACGAGGAATCACTGAACACAAATACCTACACAAGTCCGACTTCCAAGACCCCTCTCCACCCCCGAGATCGCCAACTCACAGCTCCGGTGCATAACCGAGGGTGTCGGCAAATAGCACGTAGCTCTAACCCCAGCCTTGTCTTCTCTTTTCCTACCCCACGGGGACATGAGCATTGGTTAACGAGGCGACGACTGCCTCGAGATCCGACCAGTGTGGGGCCACTGCAAGACCAGCACAACAACCAGTGTGGGGCAATTCTCTCTATCCACCACTACCACGCACCAAATGCCACTGGATAGCGACCGCTTGCGCCTAATGGCAGTCATGCATAGCACTAGGTAGGCGTCAACGCGGGGTCTGAGCGATCAGCACAAAACGTATATGTATCTATAGTAGGCCAGGTCCCCTTACACCATAACGCCTTACAGGCTACATAGTACGTCTACCACCGCATCCAGGTACGGTACGGTACATGCAGTAGTCATCTTTCAGCCTTGTGTATTTTTTCCTTTCATTTTCCACTTTCAGTCGTCTTAGTCGATCAGCACCGTGCGAAATAATTGGTTAAGATACTAAACATGGCGCCACGACTTGTCAACAAAGAGTCTTCTCTATGGACAAATCGAACATGTCTATGGATGTGCTGTGTGGTTTCGATCGCGAATATGCAGTACGTCGTTACCATACATCTGGGAATCGATTAGGAGATGTACTAATCGGGCCGCTTTATCAGATATGGTTTTGACAGCGCGGCTGTGGGTGCGTTCCAGGTAGGTGGCTTTCAGTATACACGGACAACAGTTCGGAGCTAATGCGTTTAGGCTATGCCGGGCTTTCTGAAAGTGTTTGGGTATGAGAATCCAAAGACGCCATTGGGGTTTGGGATAGATGTATGTCGCCCATCCACACCGTCGCTTTGATATGATTACTAACACATGACAGAGCACTGTCCAGCAACTTATGACCTCGCTCCTCACCTTGGGTAGTTTCGTCTCGGCACTCGTCGCGGGCTACTTTGCCGCTTATCTCGGTCGTCGCGAAGGTCTATGGGCCGCATGTGTTCTCAACGCAGTCGCTTGCGCTATTCAGATTGGTACTGATTCGGTCGGTGCTTTGTATGTTGGTCGCTTGTTGCTTGGGTTCGCCAATGGCTTCCTCGTCACGTTTTCGAACGTGTATACTTCTGAAGCTGCGCCTGCTCATCTTCGTGGTGTTATTGTGTAGGTAATCGAGTGAGAATGATATTGAAGTCCAGCTAACAGTTTATTAGGGCACTATTCGCGTACTGGGTCAACATCGGATCCATTATCGGCGCCGTCGTCGTAAACTACACCAAGGGCGACATGACCAAGAACAGCTACCGGTATTACACTACCCATCACACCCACAATACATCTCCTTATTAACCTCTCACAGCATCCCTCTGGCATGTCTCTACATTGTCCCGACCATCCTAACTATCGGCCTCTTCTTCGTCCCCGAATCCCCCCGCTGGCTCCTCCACAAAGGCCGTGAAGAGCAAGCACGCCGGGCCCTAGAACGACTCCGCTACCAGGCAGTCACTGACGAGGAACTGGAACTTGAATGGGCTGAGATGCTCCGCGGTGTTGAAGACGAAAAGGGTCTTGCAAAGAGCACGCCCTTCATGGACATGTTCAGGGGTACGTACTCTCCACCTCTTCCAACTTTCAATTCATATTCAACTCACCGAATCTCAACCCTTTATCTACCCCATCTCTTCCCATAACCATACTAAACACATAAATACAGGCCACGACCTCCGCCGCACCCTCCTCTGCTACGGCATGATCGCGTGCCAAACCGCCTCCGGAATCTGGTTCTTAATCGCCTACACGACCTACTTTATGCGCGTTGCCGGGATAACCAAAGCCTTCGAATACTCCATCATGCAAACCTGCATCGCCTTCATTGGCGTAAACCTCGGCATGTACGCCATAAAGCACTGGGTCGGCCGCCGCACCATCCTCATGTTTGGCGCCACCGCCACGGGTCTCTCACACCTTGTCTCGGCGATTGCAGCGACGGTTGATGGGAATTCGGAGCGTGCGGGCACGATTCTGGTCGCGTTTATTGCGCTGAGTAAGTTCTTTTATAACGGGTGTGTTGGTGCCGCAAGTTATCCCGTTGCGACGGAGTTGGTGAGTTCGCGGTTGCGGGCGTGGACGGTCGGGTCGGCGACGGCGTTGGGATACGTTCTTGCGTGGTTGACTGGATTTTGTACGCCGTATTTTATCAATCCGGCGAAACTGAATTGGGTGAGTATTGATCCGTATCTCAAACATACATCATGTGGATTTCAGCTAACTTGGTGCGTGTAGGGCGCAAAGTATGGGTATATTTGGGCTGGATCAAATTTTCTGTGCGTCGTGTTCTTCTTCTTCTGTATTCCAGAGATGAAAGGTAGGTCGTTGGAGGAGATTGATGAGATCTTTGAGGCGGGCGTTGGGGCACGCAAATTCAAGCAGTATCAGTGCCGGATCGTGGAAGATGTTAGACATGATGTTGATGTTAAGAATGAGAAGGCGGAGCATGCGTTCGTTACAGATGTGGAGAGGAAGGCTTGAGCAACTGTAAATCACTACCGACGGAATATGATATTACTACTCTAGTTACAATCATTCCGATCATGTAATTCTCGCAACTACAATATACATCTCGAACCATTATATTTCTTTCTTTGACGATGGTAGTAATCGCTTCCTCGATTTGACATTGCATGAATTACAACAAAACAGAGCATCAATACCCCCATCAAAGTTATCGCCCAAGATAACCTAACCTAACCTACATACTATTTTCCCGTTGATAATACGATCATTGAAATCGCGATGATTGCATCTACTCGATCTCCAAATACAATCTTCCCCCTATCATCTCCCATCCCCCATCCCAACAACCAGGTCACCACGACCTGCATCGTGCAATTATAGCACGTGGCGGTAATCCCTGCACCGCCACGCCCAACATGCGTGCCCAGCCCAGAACCCATTTCCCGAAACGTAACTTACACGACCCATCATTTGGGGGCCGAATCCTTTGCAATATGGTCGCGTTCTCTTGGTATTCTCCTCTTCCCACACATGTGGGGAGAGTGATTGGTGAAATTGAAATTCTAAGACTGGCGAGAGGGGAAATGGGGAATTATGCGGAGGAATGAGGGCAGGGGATCTGGTTGGGATTCTTGAGAACGCGTTCTGAGGATAGAGGAAATGAAATGAGATGGGAGGGAGCTCGTGACTGACGCGTCGCTGTGAGGATGCTTACTGTGGCTTTGTATCTTGGTAGGTCTATCATTGTTCGAAATGGAGAAATATCGCTGTGAATGTGTAGTCGGGGCTAACTACAAATGGAGCTGTCGGCGAGCGGGGCAATGTCCGTTTTCCCTTTTGTATCTATTGAATGCGAAAATCAGTGCATGTACGACAAAGGTTCGCTTGTTTCCCCCTCCCACCAAAGTCCTCATAGAACCCTAAAATTTCCAAACCCTACACGTAATAGCGCAAATAGCTATTAAAATAACCTTATTGTTGCCTCTACCTTTAGGCACCTTGCTGTTGCCTCTAGGTAGGTTACTAAAGACTATAGAAATAGCCTTTCTAAAGTTATAATACCAATCTATAGTGCTATTAGTTATATTTTAACTTTATAAAGTTTTAAATTACTTACTTTTAAGCCTTTAGTATATTAGCCTTGTAAGTAACTTACTTACTTTACTATAAATATTCTTTATTTACTATTATTAATACTAAGTTTAGAATTATATTAGTTACTTTATTTTTTAGTACTAAAAGTAAGAAAAAGTATAGTAAAAGCTATTAAGCTTTTATATAGTTTTTACTTTATTTATATAAAGAGTATAAGCAAATTTTATTTTATATTCTAGTGCCTTAAGTAGTAAAGGTAGTAGTAATAGTAATAATAATTAAATATATTTAATAAATATAAATAAGTTCTAAGTAATAGCTAAAGCTTTTTTTTATAAATTTATTATCTTTATAGCTTATAGTTTTAAATTTTATTTTATTTTTAGACTTTTTTAGCTTATTTACTAACTTTTTTTTAATTTTATATCTTTCTTTATTACTATAGCCTTTTTTAGCGTTAGTTTAAGTCCTACACTAGTTACTAAGCAAGTTGTCTAATTACTAGCTATATTAAGTTTTCTATACTAAAATTTAATATTACAACTCTATAGAGGCAATATCTACGTACCTAGGGGCAGCAGCAAGGTGTCTTGCATGAGCTGCACTAGCAATTCACGCTATTACGTGTGGGGTTTAGAAATTTTAGAGTTCCATAGGGACTTTAGTGGGTGGGGGGAAACAAGCGAACCTCTGTCGTACATGCACTGATTTTCGCATTCAATAGATCTTTGTAGTCTTGTCTGATTGTACGTGTTGGGGGTCATTCGGACGACAACGACGACGGCAACAAGGCAGGGATGACGTATTGTAGGTGTATTGTTGGCGCGCCACTTCCGCTAAGCTGTGAAGGATCAATCGAACTGTACAGGCCGAAAGATTGGCAAGCCTAAGAAGTTAAGACTGATAATACAATGGGGAGATGCGATCTGTATAAAAAGCGCAATGTCTGTCCACCCTTGGTATTCATCCGTCTTATTGGATTTACTCACAGTATCTACATTACGCAGGATGACTTTACATCGCAGCCAAGGACGCAGTCACACGATGCGCTCGGTCGCCTTGACTACTCTTTCACTCCTGCCTGCAGCGCTCGCCTACTGTCCGCCCCCCGGCGCACTCCTTCCACCACCCATAATAGGATCCGCATCGTCTCCGCCAGCATCCACTCCAGCCATTCCAGAGAGCGTGTTCGCACCACTGCGACGAAACGACACCAACTTCGCCGTACGAGCCTCCATCGGCAATACGACCATTTTCTCCTACGATTTTCTCTCGCCGCTCTACAACGTCAACAACACCGGACTCTCCGACACGCAATTCCGCATCGCCAGCGTCGGAAAACTGTACACCGTCCTCGCCGTCCTCCTCTCCAAGAACAAAATCGGCTGGGAAGATCCCATTCGAAAGTATGTGCCCGAACTCCGGGGCAAAGTATGGGACGACGTTACCATCTCTGCATTGGCCGGCCAGACAAGTGGTTTGGGACGATTCGGCTTCGTAGGCGACTTAGCCGTGATTCCAGGCTTTGATCCCAGACTTCTTGGTATTCCGCCCGTGAATAACACGCATCCGGGTTGTGATAGTTTTCCGGGAGCTCAGCCCTGCAATTACACCCAGGTGATCGATATGTTCAATCATCCGTCTCAACTCCCACACTCACCAAATGGAGGACCGCTGTACTCGAACATTGCGTACAATCTCCTCGGCATGGCGCTGGAAAAAGTCCATTCAAAAACATACGAAGAAGTCGTCGCAGATCTGATCCTCAGGCCCCTTGGACTGACCAAATCTACCTTCATCCCCCCAACCGACCCCAGCAAAGCCGTTCTCCCTCGTCCTGGAGACCGCTGGTTTGTCCCCAACTTCGAAAACTACAACCCCACAGGCGGTCTCTGGTCCACCCCCACCGAACTCCACAAGTTCGTCCGCGCAATCCTCGACCACAAACTGCTCTCTCCAGCCTCAACACGCAAATGGCTCCAACCACGCGCTCTCGTGCCCTCGCTCCACCAACTCGTCGGCGCTCCGTGGGAGATCCTGCGTCCGACAGACCTCAACCTCACGTTCCCGCGCGCAATCGACATTTACACCAAATCCGGCGGCGTAGACGGCTACGCCAGTTTCGGCATCGTGATTCCCGAATTCGATCTCGCCGTCTCTATTAATGCGGCAGGGAACCGCTCCGCGACAACTGCACAGTCGCTCCTGGGCCCCATCCTGTCTTCTCTGATTCCGTACGCGGATGCTGCGGCCCGTGGTCGAGCGCAGAGAGAGTACGTAGGCATGTATACGCTACCTAATTCCAACGGCAGCAGTAGTATTACTTTCGCCCTCGACTCCGGCCCGGGCCTCCTAATCACAAACTTCACAATGAACAACGTGCCGGTGCTGCGCTCGTTCGCAGCCCTGCAACCAGGTACGCCATCAGACTTACAGGTCCGCGTGTATCCCACGGATCCGGATTCGCTAGATACGGCCAAGGAGTTTTGGTGGATGAATTTTGAGACTCGGACCCAGCCGGAGAGCTTTGCGGAGTTTGCGTGCTCGAGTTGGTTGGGGTTGGATCGGTATAGGTATTCGAGGGAGAGTTTGGATGCGGTTGGTTTTGTGAGGAGGGGCGGACGGGTTGTGGGGGTCGAGTTGGGGGGATGGAGGACTACGTTGGGGAAGGTAGGGGCTTGATGTGTAAAGAGTTTGGTGATATCAGGGTGTAATTTTGATGGGGTGGGAAGTTTGAGATGATTATAGTTGCTTTTGATGTTCCATTTGATATGAATGGTTGTGGATCTGGGTAAATTGTATCAGATCTGTGAGATGGGTATCGCATGACTGCGAAAAGAATGCTCTTGCGGTACTATTGGAGAAAAGAAAACTAATCAATTGTATAAATACCATCTATTTACAAATATCTATCCCATTATTCACCAAATGTCCAAAACTATATTCATTTATCAATAATTGAAGGAACCCCCCAAACCTACAGATCCTCTCTCCATAACGTCACCCCTACTTCGGATCATAAGCCACAACCTCAATCTCAACCCTCATATCATCAACCCTCATATCATCAACCCTCATATCATCAACCCTCATATCATCAACCCTCATATCATCAACCCTCATATCATCAACCCTCATATCATCAACCCTCATATCATCAACCCCCAACCTCTGCACCCCAACCGCCGTCCAAATCGGCATATGCCCCGGCATCCACTTCTCAAATCCCTCCTTCATCAATTCAAGCCCCTCATTATTCAGCGGCAAGTGGTACGAATTGACGCGGAACACTTGCGACCAGCCTGTACCGCCGCGTCCCGCAGTGCAAGGTCGACATTAGCAAATGCTTGTGCGATTTGGGTATTGATGGAGGTCGAGATGATGTCAGTGGTGGGATCCCAACCGCCTAGGGGAAGTGTTAGGTGAATTGATTAGATTTTAGGGTCTCAGACATGTCGGATTGAAGGGTCGCATTTGGAATGTAAGGGACATGAATTCAAAAAATTAAAAGTAATGAGAAGAACATGAATTGGAAGAATTATAGGTATATAGGATGAAAGGAATATGAATAGTATACCTTGACCGGAGATTTCGATGCGGTCGCCGACTCGGACGGCTTGTTGGTGGCCATACAGCTCGCGATGCTTCTCACCGGCACCAGGGTAGGCGCAGTATTGGAGGTCGGACATTTTGTTGATGTTCAGAGAAGACTTTAAATGCTCGAAAGTGGAATCAAGGAAGTTACGCGATTTGTGGCTGTCATTGTTTTCCTTTATATTCTCCTCTAGCTTTATACTTCTCTTCTCCCAGCTTCATTTCCAACATTTTTATGGATTTATCATTGCGGAATTGGTAGCATTTTCTTAGGCCCGATGTCAAGCATGCCCAGGTGTGAGAATATGCCCGTTTTGGGTAACAAATTTACCGAGAACTTTGAGTCTGAGGATCGCATTGCGTTGTTTTGTCAGGGTTGGGCATTATTCAGCGAGGGGTTGCGGGCTAAAATATGGACAGCTAGGTGGGATCGGCTGGCAGGCTTGGTGGGGGCGAAGTTGTTGGTAATGCGATAGATATGTGGTATATGATTGAGCGATTGGTAATTTAAAAGAATGGTTTTAAGAAATTGGCAGTTCGATTTATGAATAGACAAGGCTTACATATTTCGGTGCGCATGGAGCTTCGCACACCGTTCAGTAGAGAGTACCTCACAGTTTGGTGCTATCCACTAATGGGAAGCAGGAACGAAATCAGTCTACCTTGACAGTGCGTAGATAATCCATCCTTCAAAAGTTCTATCGAATCCCGATCTAACATAAAAACAATTTACGTTTTAAATAACCCGACGCTGTCGATTGGGTGAAGGACATAGTGTGTTCGGTGGGGCTCGAACACTTGGTCAAGCAGATCTTTCAAATTTACTAAAAATTATTCCTGGTGCTAAAGAAGTTCGAATTGAAAGGATTTCTTGTCAAGCGCTCTTGTGGAAGCTCAAGAAGTGTTTAAACAGTACTTTTCCCGTCCGGATTCTTTCAAAGACATCTACCTTATATCGAATGCGTTGGACACAACAGATGAATTCCATCTGCACAGAAAAAGTGTGCATTTGATATATTTCTAATGATATAACGCCGTTTGATTCGCCCTGAATTATCTAACGATCGTGATACATGAGTGTTGGAGTAGATGTTGCTACTTTACCTATGTAAGGAGCAGGCCTGAAGTCCATAATCGTTGGCAAGATTGTTCTCTGCTACTCATCTGATAAGAAAATCCTCCAACTCCTCTCCTTTGGCTTCATCGGGCCAGGCTTCGCCATTCATGATTCCGTGAACATATGCATGACCGATTAGCATCCAGTATCCATCATTCATAGGTCGCAAAACTAGCGGCCACCCTAAACCCGAAATGAGTATGATGCGGTCATTCTCCTTCATCGTCGCTGTACCAAATCCAATATCCCCAGTTTCTGTTCTTAGACCCCGCCACCCCTCCAGAATGAGCCACAAGTCAATGAGCAGGTATATACCTCCGTCAATTTCCTCAATTTTAACAAGCGACTCGATAGCCGAGAATTTGGTGGAATGAAGAACATTAGCCGAATGTGGCAAGTTTGTAAGAAGTGACACTATCACTTTGAAGAATTGGCTGCTTGTGTCGACTGTCCATTCGCTCGGACTCTTGAAAAGCCAAAAGCTGATGGCTGCAAGGACAATTTCGTTCCATCGAGTCAGGTCTGTGTTCCATATAGAAAGCCAATTCCCAAAAGCCGATATCACGGACGCACGTTTGTCGACACCGTACCATTTAAATGGAGGCAGCTCTTCGCCTAAGCAACTGATACAGCCCAATTCTTTACCACGAATGCGCAGCACCCGACGGTTATCCTCAATATCGAAATAGGATCTCGAATCTTTGGACGCTTTAAAAGCTGTCACTTTAATTTGCGACACAGATAGACCCACTGTCGTGGGATTGGAAAGTTCAAGGACCCATGACGGCAGGCCATGCTGTATACGCTCTATGTCTGCTTGTTGGGTAATGTTGTGTAATAGAGCAAGAGTCCCAACTTGTTCCAAGGCCCATAGAGCTGCATCTGTATATATATCCACCACCGACCTTGTATAATCAGGTTTTGGTAAAGTGCCGTTGATTTTCTGAGCTACACTGTAGAGAGCAAAGACTTTGTCTCTGAGGTCGGTACACTGTCTACTGTGTGATATTTCAAAAAGCTGCGACAATGTCACACTTTCCTCGCGATAGTCTTCAGTGGTAGATATAACCTCCTCGCTCGATGACATTAGTGCTAAGCCGCTCTTCGTTCCTTCAATTGGTTCATACAATCGAGCGATGCTGGTATATCTACTACTCCACAGATAGTCCCCGTGAAGACTTTCGCGAATTCTTATCAATTGCCAATAATAGCGAGAAGGGAACTGGTTGTCTCTAAGCTCGTCTGCCACCCAGTGGTCAGCTAAGGTTTGAAAAATATCTGACCAGGGGAGTTTCTTTTCGCCAACCATAAGATTTATATCCGCAATAGGGTCGGCGAGAATATATTCTTGCATTGTCCACACCCGTTTGAACCATGGACGACCGAAAATTTCGTCACAGATATCATAGTCCTCGTAGGCCCTGGACTTTGCAATGTCTATCCCAACACATGTTAAAAGATTCTAGAGAACAACAGTACGAATTCAATGCTCACACACCTCTTGTGATTTCCCGGAGTATCTCTTCTGGATCATAAAAGTCATCTAATCGAGGTAGTTGCTCGAGTACCCATGCCACGTCTGAGTCCCATGGACCAAGCCACACAATGATTTCTTTTGCTCCGCTGTATATATCTCCCATGATCCCCACCTGATGGTTTCGCTCTAATACTGATGATTGATCGATGCAGACACCATCTATCCATAACGGTTGAGATCGCGAGCTCGTCCTCAGGTCTCTCAGAATTGTGTAACAATTCTGCGTTACTAAAAGAACCTCGTCATTGCATTCAATTGGTACTGTTGGCGTTTGTCCGTCCCAAGTGTATGAAATAGCGCTGTACGAGCCGCAAGTATCCAAATCAATACTCGCAAGGCTTATGCACAGCGTCGGATTTTGCTCTTCGATCGTTGTTTCGATCCATAACATCCGTGTAGACTTGGTATCGGGCGGAAGTGGCGAATGCTTGAACGTGGCGGCACCTCCTAGCTCTTCAAGGCAGGGAAATATCCTTTCTTCTCGTGGGATTGCTCTTGCACGATGGAGTTGTGTTAAAAAGTTGGACAGCTCACCGTCCATGATGCATGTGCGGAATTTGGTGACCTGAATATCGCTGCTAGTAGCGATGATTTAGGAGGAATACTTCGTGGCGAGATGTAGTTGCGACAGATTTTGGGAGAAAGTTGGGAGTAGATCGACGCTAATCTAGAAGATACCTGGAGGGGCAGCTCGTTTAAATACCGGTTGAGAAGTTGTCAGCATAGCCACAATCCAGCCTGGTTCAATCCGACTACTGTAAGCCACCGGTATCTTGTGCAAGTACCCGATCCATTGTTACATAATGACATTGATCTGATGCTTTGAGGCCACACAGTATAGAACTGGATCTTATATCACTCTTTGACCTAAGTTTTGACTAGTCCACAAAACAACGTATAACACTGAGACATTTGCAGCCAAGCAATAGACTGATTTTCTTCTAGGTACTGCGACAGTAACTAGGAATCCTATTCTATGAAACGTGAATATGAGTCTCTAGTATTAGATCCAGTATAGTCAATATACGACTGTGCTGAAGATGAGACGATCTTCGCAAAGACTGTACGCCGTATTTGTTATTATGCAACAAGACCTTTATAGTTACAGTGATTAAGTAACTGCAAAACTACATGATTGAACATTTGTGAATAACTCTGCACTCTTCATATCGTATATGATTAGTGTGAACTTCTTGAGGGAATTTGAGTCACGTATTTTTGACTCTGTCTCAATAGGAATCATGATATACCAAGTTCTCAAATCGAGTCATGCTGTGGAGTCATGGAGATAAACTGCAATTATAAAAAGATGCTTTCTGAATTTGAATCTCTCTTCTTTCCTATTTGTGCTTTCAACCTATATTAACAGCTCTTCGCATCGACTCTCATTTGCCTATATCCAAACGAAACACTGTGCATACACTCCGACAACTGCTCCGCGAAAAGAACGACACGAATCATGAACTCTCAATATCCTCACTGGGACTCGCCAGAGCGCCCTGAAATCGAAGACAAGCTCACCGTCAACAAACCCATTGCGAACAATCTCCACATCCCCAAAATCGAGTTAACCTTTCTATGTGATGATGAGGAAAATAATAAAATCGGTCAATGGTATCGTAAACCCTCCAACCCGATTCCAGAAGATCGTATACTACGTCTTTGCTGTAAATGTTCGGACGTTAGCGCTCTTACGCTAGGATTTTGTATCTCTTGTATCGACAAAAGGACTTCCAAGGCCTTCATTATTGATGGTGAAACCAAAAAAGCGTATCCTCCAGATAATCTTCACGCAAAATCTTGTTTTCACCTCAAAGATGCATGTGCAAATGAGAACGGGGAGTGCGGAAAGTTATATGTTAGATGGGCGGATGATAAGTCATCTCCTGAATCTGGGAAAAAGCGATATTACCGAGTCTCAAAAGAAGACCTTGAAAAGGCCAAAGAACAGAAAACAGACACTGTGCAGAAAGCAGAATAGGATTGCAGGAGAAAATAATGCTGGAAGCAGGTAGACTGTTAATTAAGAATCCATAGGAGGCTTGGGGTTGTGTCAAACTGTTCATGTAGTTGTAGTTGTCATCAAATTGTTCTTGTAGTTATATTTGTATCAATTCAGTTAATTAGAATTTGATCCCTTTTTGGAATTTCGAGATTCATTTACAGCTATGAATCCCCATCCTGTTTGTTACACAGTTTGAACAGTCATGCAGGTAAGGTCGTACTTGAATTTAGGAAAAGTTATCACGGCTGCAATGAGCTACATTTGGAGAAGATGCTTGACATAAAACAGTCTGCATAAGGAGCCAAGTAGTTGAGATAAGTCAACATCCTCCGAATTTTCCCTCACCCTGCCAGAACTTATGTCGGAAACTTGATCTAAAATTACCATAGAAAACCCATTAAATATCACTAAATTTGCCACTCGCCACAGATGACGCATTCGAAAGTGGTGCGAAACCAACTAATACCCTGGTTGTTTCGCGCGAGACTACCGGTGTAGCCTGTACACGATGTCTAAGCCCCCAGTCCCACAACCTCACGTGACTGGTGATTCATCTCGCGTGCATGTTCTGATTCGGAGAGTGCCAGCGGCACAGCCCTATGGTATCGTCAGTTCTTTAATATACGTTTAGTCCGTCCGGATGTACGACGCGCAATTGTGTGACTATTTAGACTGCTATGATGCCTGGGCTTGGAAGTTGTTGCTCAAGTCGGTGTTCACTACTTCAGTGGAACAATTTCTTCCACGACTTACCGTACTGGAAATAATTTTCTCGTGAGACGAAACAATACTATATGAAGATGGCTTTTCAACTATCTCCAACTGTTACGCCCTCTGACCTCTCGACCTTCATACCCCAGCTCTTCAACACTATAGCCGGCCGTAGTCATCTCCTCAATACACTATACCCGGATAACGCCACAGTTGATGGTCAAAACGCGGCAGTAACCCGTTTCATCAATCAGCAAGCTTCATACCCGTGTATCAAATGGCTTAAAGTTATTGATCTAGAGGCGAATGGGGACATTGTTGCGGTCTCACAATGGTACATCATAGATTCCGAAGTGGCGAGGCAGGAGATAATTGAGGAAGATACAGAGATTGAAGATGGAAATGAGGCTTGGAGTGATGTGGAAGAACAGGCGGTGGCCAGGGCAGTGTATAGAGCGTTCAAGAGAGAGAGAAGAGAAGTGGCGAGAAAGGAGAGATTGCCGATTCTATGTTAGTGATACGAAGCTTTGGGGCGGATGCTTGATCTTCCTGGATTGACTAACTTTGTAAAGGTCTCAACCTAATGTCTGTATTGCCAAAGTATCAGCGAAAAGGTGCTGGAAAGATGATGATGGAGTGGGCAATGAAGCAAGCAGATCAAATGGGCGCTTTGGTACGTCCGAAAATTTATCACATCTCTAAGTAATCCTGTAGCTGATTTGTCTTTCAACAGGGTATCGTAGAAAGCAACGACATAGGCAGGAAACTATATGAGCAATTCGGATTTGTTGCTCAGGGTCCAATTGATACTAGGGTCGACAAGCCAGGACTAGACGAGAGAGGCTTTGATCAGATGTGGTTCATGACCCGACCAAGAGATGAAACTGGACAGATGGCGCAAGGAACGTTGCATGAGAAGGAGGAGCAATTAGTCAGTGGGGAACTTTTGAGGGCCATGGTGCTGTCGTTGGATTGGTAGAAAATTGTATTATGTAGAAATATCCACTGGATGAGTAATGGTATGCCGTGGATTTCTACTGAGTTTGCATCCGATGGTCCTGTAAAGTCTTCGCGTAAGAGAGGGGATACAATTCTATCGTCATCTCTCAACGAAGACATATCCAACATCCGGATACTTTGCTTCCAGGCGATCTCTCGCCTCTATCAGCTTCTTTATTTTTACCTCTTCAGCTTGATCACGAACACACGATCGTGGCTTTACAGCGTATGGTGGGCCATCCCACCACCTCAAGAAACTATCCATCCATCTTAATACATAACATCGAATCATTTCCTCGTTCTGCCAGCCAAGCCTCGTATCCCAAAGTTCCCGCAAAGTCCCCCAGTGCTCAATTCCCAGCACATGTTTCGTTGAATATATTGGCGGTCCGCTAGGGTCGGGTTTGACACGAATAATCACGTTGTTGGCTTTCGGAACCTGTGTCTCAGGAAAATACTCAAGCCCCAGCTCGGAATATTCCTGCGACAAAAGCGTCCATAATTGCTCTTCAGCGTCCGGAAATGCAGGCACGACAGTACTTCCTCCGCGATCAAGAGGAATGCGAATCTGCCTCGTCCACGGGAGATGCCATAACGGTAATTCGAAGAATCGCCATGTAACGGGGCACTGTGAGATTCCAAGCGAAGTCCACAAACAGTCATTGCCAATTCTCAGTTGCACCAACATTACCGCCTGGATATCGAAGCCCCAATTGGCTCCGCATATCAGTGGAGAAACATCACAGTCCGCATACCTTAGAAATGTTCTTCGTCTTTGCATTGTTCCAGGCACAGATCGCTTTAGCGCCTCGAATCGTGCGGAGACGCGCTCAAAGGCCGAATTATACATGTCACATATGGGGGCTGGATCCACACATGTATGCGTCTTGTAGCGATGTTGGAATATCGTGGGATCGCGGGCGACTTCACTATCTTCTGATAGCGTTTCGGGCTCTGTTGGTGTCGCCGCCGTGCCGCCGAAGTAGATCCATATTTCTGCCTCTTTGCGGCTGCTCCACCCTAAACCGTCAAAGTCGATGCCCAGAGCACTGCCGTATTCGCAGGCGCCCGGAATGCTCCAGTAATTAAGTTGCGGAACGCCCCGGATTAAACCTTGTACGCCTGGTGGGGGCGGTATCTTCGTGTCTGGTGAGCTTTGGTATAGAATGTTGGTGAGGTCTGCATGGTCCAGAGCATAGAGGTAGGCGAGTTCGAGGTGATAAGCGCGGTGGATAGGAATGGCGTCGACGATGAGAATATAGAGAAAGACCGAGAGAGCGACGATACTTGTGACTGCGCACAGGCCAATGGTGAAGAAAAATACGGATCGAACACGCGGCAAACGACTCCATATTCGCTGGAGGAGCTGGCGTGGTGGTTGTTCAGACATTGATTATCAACAATACAGATGTAAATGTTTCTTCTCTCGCACGAACATGACACAGAAATGGGAGCGAGGCTGTCAACGGAAATAAAGTTGGAGATTGGCAAATCCTGGAAGGGGGCCAGTGGCTAAGACACGGCGGCACAGCCCTAGGCAACACTCTGATTATCAAATCGCCACATAGCCGCCAAAAACATACCATGTCCACCTTCGAATATGGTTTCTATATTCTCTCAAAAGCCACAACCCGATGCTGCCAGGGTGCTTAATCTTTCACTACATAGCGAATACCACACATTGTAACCAAGTCACATAGTCTGCAGCTGGACAAGTCGAAGAATCCAGAATCAGTGTGATTTTAATATTCAATGCGATTCTAATACACGAACACCATCCCATAGTATGATGAAGCGAAAGAAAAATCCACAAGACTCCAAAGTCACACAAACTTCCAAACTTGCACAAAAACAATTACCATTTCAAGTACCAACACCATGCATTGTTCAAACTACAGAGAATTATACAGACCATGTTTGAAGAAAGTATCCATACCTTGTTCTGTAGATGTATCAAACTTCGCGCGATCATCAGGCAAAACTGTACAAAAGTTTACAGCATCTGAAAAACTCACTCGCAACCCGACCCAACCCTTTCCAAATACATCCTGCCCTGATCCATCAACAGCATCTCCATCGGCCGAAAGAATGCACTCCAATCCCGCGTTTCCGCTTATCGTCTCTCTATCTGAACATGCGTTGTTGAGGGCGCGAGAAGCATAAGCCATGATGCGTGGAGGCGAGAGATTTAGGATTCGAGCTCGATATGTAGGCGGTAAGCCTTGGGTTTTGTTCCGTGAGGGCTTGTATGAGCGTACGGGGCTGGCAGGTTTTCAGGTTGATGGCTAGATAAAAATGTCCGTGCGCTTTTCGGATGCGGAGGTGGTATTGGACGTAGCCGTCTTGGTTGGTATGATTGTATAGAGACATCTGTGTGGTCAGCATCTTTTCAGCGCTGTCAGCGCAGCCTCGCACTCGGAAATACACTCGAGAATGTCTTCGGACGACAGCCCGACGCGAACATCCCGAATCGCATCGAGTTTCCAGAGGATGTCCTACACTATGGAAAGTGAAAAGTCCGAAGGAATCATAATAGTAAATCGAAAGGAGGACTAAGTCGTCCGAGCGGATTTGTCTAGCATCTGTGAATACTAAATTGTCGCGAAATCTGTTGCTATGTATGACTAGATCATTGGAAGTGGAAACGATAGTTTGGAACGCGATCCGAAAAGTATCGAGGATTGTGTATATGCGTTTGGACGAAGAAAAATAGGGGCGAAAATTGTGGAGCTGTTGTAAGAACAATCCACAGACATTGTGTCGTGGGTAAAAATTGGCTTTGCGCGTTGTGTATTCATAATTAGCAGTGGTATTGAAAATGCCTCAACTTTCTAGCGCAGGTGCAATTTGATTATCGAGAGATGGCGTGCTTTACCATACCAACCGTCATTCAAATTTTATACTTTCCAAATTCCCTAGTTGGCACATTCCGTTCGAACATGATATCCAGTTCCTCATATGTACGATCCTTCATCTCGGGAACCCTATAATAACACCAAACAAGGCAAGGAATTGATAGTCCACCAAAGAAAAACCCGAGCTTTCCTTTGAGATTGGCTTCTGCTTCGTTGATAAGGTACGGAATAGCGACGGTCATGATGATTCCGATGATTGCTTGAACGGCAGTAGCCACGGCTATGGTCTTCGATCGCACACGAGTTGCGCTTACTTCGCAGAAGATGGCATAGGCAACGGGCCCAACGCTACGTTATGTAAGTGAAAAGTGCAATAAAACTTTATCAAATATCTTACCTCCAATCAAATGTGAAATTCCAAAGCAAAAGCCTACGCAAATTAGCATCCAGTTTCCGTACATGACGTTGATTGTACTCACAGTGCTGATTGCGCCCAGATCGCGCCCTTCGCCTTGACGACATCAAGAATACCTACTAAGAACATGATGATCATCAATAGGGCAAGACCGATATTGTACAATGGTCGTCTGCCGTACTTCTGCATCAAAAACCATGAAAAGATGACGCTGATCCACCCGACGGCCATAAAGCCAATCCCCATCAGATATGCCTGGTCTGAGTTCAAGCCTGCAAGACCGAAAAAGTAGGTTCCGTAGTTGATAAGGTATATGCCGCACAGCACCTGTGTTGAGTAAACGCCAATTGCAACCTCGGTACGACGCCAGTTGACCTTCCGGAAAACATCCCTATATGTGCTTCCGGCCTCCATCTGCATCTCGAGACGATCGGTTTCAACAATCTGGGCAAGCACAGCGCGAACATTAATATGCTTGCTGGACAATCGACGTAAAGATTGTTCTGCGTCGTCCATGCGCCCTTGACGCGCTAGCCACCAAGGGCTTTCGGGTGCGAAGAACATGCCTGGAATGATGATCAATACCCAGACCCACTGGGTCGCGAAGGGAATTGAGTAGGCCCAATGATTATCAATGTCTTTGGTTGCTGCTGTGATTCCGTTGCCGAGTAGTTGTCCTGTGACAAAACAAAGGTTGACGTAAGAAGTAGCAACGCTTCGCATAGCGAGTGGGGTGACTTCAGAGGCATACGCTGGCGCTATGACAACGAATGCACCCAGTACAAGCCCCGCGAGCAGTTCTCCTACCAGCAGAACTTTGAGAGACCGTGCAAAAAATTGGATGAATACCAATCCCGCGACAGCGATTACACAGACATTGAACGTCTTCTTCCGGCCATACCACTCCATCGGGTATCCAGCAGCTAATGCTCCCACGACCTGGCCTATGGGATTTCCCATGCCGAGGGCAGTCTGCCAAGATGCAGAGATGTTGTATTTGCCTTCGAAAAGATAACCGAAATCTTTTTGAAAAGCCGGCATTGCGTAGAGATTGCCTAATAGCTGCGGGTCGTATGCTGCGATGCTTGGTTAGAGTGGTATTGCGCAGTAGGGCGGCACAGCCCATAGAATGGACTTACACAACATAATCACCCCTAAACTGAAGTACATGGACCATCCAATCGCCTTGGGGTAGTGTTTGACCGCTTTCCAGAAGGTGAGCGTGTGCTCTGCCGCAATGGCGTCTCGAACTTCTTCGGCATTTTCCTGCTGCGTTGATAGCTTACGCACTTCAATAGGCGTTTCGAGGTCCTTTGTTTCGGTGGCCATATTGAAAAGACCTGCGGTTGTGGCAGACTCCGTTTCGAGCAATCAAGCTATCACTGTGCAGCACATTCTTACGGGACAAGCTCCGTCTTATGCAAATGCGAATCGGATGGAACTGTCGACAGCTGTTATCTGGACATACAGGGCCCACGCTGCGTGCGGGGCTTGTGTGCTCGTGTCCCGGTAAGGTCTCCATATTTGGGGCAACCCAGAGAGCGGGCATCCTGGTGCAGATCAAGTCAAGATATGGAAGGCGAAGCTTGAGCTTATCGGCGACCAGCCGGCATTTGATCCTGTTTGAGTCAAGCATTCCAGAATTGGCCCTGCATCTGTATAAGTTAACACCTAGATGATGCATTTCTTTATCTTGCTACCTTGACTCAGCTTGGAGATGGTGTGCTTTCACGAGTTCTACAACCATTCCAAGGGCCCGTCCCGAATGGCTGTCGACGAATCTGGAGCATGGGTGTATGGAAGAGCTTTACGCCCAGGAAGCATTGCGGCTTGGGTCCATGAGTACGGTAGGAATGAGCATGGCCTGGAGCTGTCGTGTCACCGCCTGAGGCGAGATTGATTGATCAATCAATATATGCCATGTAGGTCGGGGACAGAAGGGACTGCCACCATGGGCGCCGACTCGCATTTTTGAAAGGCGTGGGATCGGTCGAGAGCAAGGGCTCCGAATACACATTGGGTATTCCTTCCGCACTATTTGCGGGATAAAGATGGCTTTTTCCCGCATACGACCAGGAAGATATCCATATTGCTCTGCGCGTATCCAAGTCCGATGTGCCTGTCCATATTTTCGGCGCATTACTCTGCTTCGTCCGATCTGCACCCATTTGCGTGTATCCAAAGCACAGCTTCCTCGCATCCATAGATGTTGAGGGTGTTCACCAGCCTGATCACGTGGGCGTACTGTTCTGCTGGCCCACCTGGGCAATCGCTCCAGAGTGCAACGAACTAACTGGTGCATGCTGATACCGGAGGTGAAGCTAGGGACGAAGACCCACTATGGCGATGACAGAGAATAGATAAGACGATGACGGGATGGGTGATATTCGGTCGCAATACGAAAGTGAAAGGAGGAGACGAGGGACGGTCGAACGATGTCAATTGAAGCTTGAGGCCACGCCGAGGAGCTACTCGCTAGTGGCCGGCCAAGCTTCGTGCCGTCTCGCCGTTCACCTCGACAAGCCACTCTTTCAAAGAACTACCACTACGAACAAGCGCCACATTTCTTCTCTCGAGTGCCGATACTTTAGCCGTTTCTTTTCCAGGCACCACCTGTGCACGGCTTATTTTCCTCCATTCAGTTCGCGGGAGTCATCAAGGAGAAGATCGCAGTCATTGTGAAAATTACATTGTACTTGTAGTTTCATACGAATTATACGGACACTCTTCTCATTCTTCGCCCTTCTATGTTTAAAAAAGTTGTTCATATTTCATTGTACAAACATAGGTATTTAGCATGATGAATAGTGTGCCGCGATGTTTCAGCGTGCAAGTATTCCACTGTGCATGCATCTGTTTGATACATTGTGTTAAATACTTAATGGTTCTATCACAACATGCATTCCAACCCAATTCTGCCCCTAAATCAATCACGGCATATGTCTCCCCGTACATTGTCCAACGCTGCCCTCAAAACCCTCTTCCTCATGCGCACACACATCCAAGCCCTCGAATCATGGCATTCTCTCCACCTTTCCAAAGAACAAACAATGGTACATATGCATGTTCACCGACGCCCCATTTTGCTCAGTCCACTGCGGTGGGAGTCTCAAATTCAGAATCTTATGCAAATATACAGTTATCTTGAAAGCCGGACAGATCGTCTCGAAAGCCGGATACGGGGCTGCTTTCGTCGCGATATCGCCTTAGTACAACATGAGAAAGCAGTTGCCATTTTTACTCAACTCATTGAGTTGCATAAAACACAACTTCGCGTCGTAGATGAATTCATTGACCTTGTAGGCGCTATAACCCATCAATATGATCATCTTCCACACTGCAGGGGATCGCAATATAGTAGCGCCGAGACAGAGACATATCGAACTGCAGAGCTTCAGGCTGTCCTGCTCGTGTATCAGAAGACAACCAAGGAATATGTAAGGCAGATCTTGAGCTTACTGAGGCAGATGCGACCCGAGATTGCGGCTGCAACTGAGCACGTTTTTCAGGATGGGCCAGTGCTTTGGTGGGCGGAAGACGTAGATGCGTATTTGAGAGAAGAGACAGTTTCTTTTATTGAGGGAAGAAGACTTGAAGAGCTAGCAATGCCGAGGTGGAGGGAATACTGAAAGCGTACATGCCCAACATGAAAGCTTTTGGTTCAGTTTCGACCTCAACCTTCATACGTGACATTACAAGGACGCAAAGTTTATACAGAGTAGATTGCTCACATACAAATTTTTTCATCGTCCGCAATTGTGTACTTTTTCATTTGCCATCATCATTCTCTGGTTCAAAAGTTACGAAAGGTCAGACATCCTACTCGAATGGCAAGATTCTTGGAATGAGATGCGACATAGTGTATTACAATTTAGCGGATAACTGATGTCTATCGAAAATTCGTCCTTGAGCATTTCAAACACCTTTTCCACCAATCAGTTCCAAGGCATGATCCAACTTAGAACATCCTGTGATGTTTGAAAACCGACCATGCGAAGGGGCTTTCTGACGTATTCTAACAGAGCGTATGATGAACTTCCCAGGTTTTAGTCCCCGCATGCCTGTCATAAGACAGATGTATCAATATATACAAGTATTCAAATTTTCACTTTTCTTTCATCTGCATTATGTGTGCCTTTTCGTCGCGAAAATGGCGTCAAGCTCTGATTCTTTGCCGGAAGCCATGCAAGACCTCTTAATCATCTATCCATCAGACTACAGCGTAAGTGCGCAAGCGATCTTGAATTTAGAGATTCCAGCGCAAACATCCTCTAAAACAAGTTTTCACCGGAGGCTCTACAACATTTAATCATCTCGAAATCACTCGATTATACGTTCAATTCTCGTATAAAGAAGGAAGCTCTAGCAGGTCTCGAGATATCCTCCTGCACGGTATAAATTGCGGTGGCACTGTTCATTGCAGTTGCCGTCGATCTAAATTGACTACCAAACTAGCAACTGCTCTTATCTCACCCTCCAGTAACAACCCCAAACCAATCTCTCGCTAAAACATCTCCACAGCAACAACATCTCCACAACAACATCAGTCTCAGTCTCAAAATTACACTCGTCGCATTCATTAACTCGGTAGTATACGTCTCGCTTCACCTCGACCCTCACCCGTCCAAACATCGCAACAGTGACTACCATCCTTATGAAGGAGGACTTACCCGAGGAAGTTCGACTTGAAAGAGCGCACTCAGATTCGAGTCTTCCGCATGAGAGCACATCTCTCGTAGAAGACCCATCCAACAGACCTGAAGCACCGGCTTCATTTCTCCCCGCTAGTGATCCCCGTCTTAATGAAAGGATCGACTCTGGTCCTGGCTCACCTGTGACCAGAGCGGAAGAAACATCAAAGAAGTCCGGATCAACGATTGATGGTTCAATCTCACTCCTTGCCATGTCTAACTTCTACAATCCGATCCTGTCGATCGAACCTGTTCTTATGCCGCCCAGGGCAAGCATAGTCGGGCCCCAGCACATATTGCCAGTAGTACCCACTCGTCGTTTACGTCTACTCCCCGGCTTCGACGACCTTAACGATACCTTCTGGACCAAGTCGGGATTCTCCTGCACAGCATCCGAGCTTGCTAAATTTGCGGCCGAGATTCGTACTATCCGCAACATATACTATCCTAAACGGGAGAACTACATCACACCCCCCACATGGGATGAGCCATGCACTGATCCGGAAAGATTCTACTCCAACTTCTTATCGACAGAGGAGGATCTCGATAGGCTCAGAAGAACCGCCCACCGAGAGATGCAAAAGCTTGAAGAAGATCGGGATGCAGACGTGTTGGCGGAGTATAAGCGTGAATTGGCTGAAATATTTCAGACTTGGAGCCGTATTTCAGCCGATATCACGGCTTACATATCTAACATGCACAACTATCTGCCTCAAATGGGCTTCAATAGGCATGTCGTTAGGTCTTACTATAAACTATGTGATGATTTGAAAACGCGTCGGAAGTGGAAAACAGGTAAGATTTTCAAACTCACGAAGACATGACAAGATAGACTCACATGAACACAGAGAAGAGATGATATCATTCTTCGTTGTTGACGCCCATGATTCATCATCCTGATTCACATTCAATGGTTGGTTGGTCAAATTGCGACCATCCTCAACTAGTTTGGCTGATATGATTGGACGGATACACATTGGAGTCGATTTTCCATAGGCTGATAGGTTGTTGGAACGGCTTCAGAAGAAAGAAAACAAATAGATGACCTTCTCTTCCGGGCAATGCTCTGCCGTATGTTCTCATGTCCGGAATTAAAGTCATCATGTTGGTACTCGACAGGTCATCTGACACTGTCCTGAAACATTCGCATTGACGTATAAAAACAATGAGTTGAGATTTACCCCTGTACTAAAGGAACGTGGTTACCAAATATGGTCGCAATAACAAAACAAAAATCAACGCGAACCCAGAATACCGACAATTTGTTCACCTCCCCGCGTACTTCAACCCCATTTCGGCCATTCAAAAACTTCGCCGACCCACTACGGGGAGCTTTTACCCCTTACACTAAGCCACGATAACCCACACTCGTAGCATTCCTCTAACAACCTACCACCTAAACCTTCTCCGATACCCGCGTCTCTTTCCCAGTAACGTCAGACTCCATGCTATAGTACCGACTAAAAGCCCGATCCTCAACATCCATATTCCTATCTACCAACCCAATTTCACCCCGCGCCTTGCGCCGGAAATAAATCCTCTTGCACCACTTCCACGACTCGACGCCCGCGAAAAAGATCCCCGCCGCAACGAAAACAATGCCCCATTCCCAGTCAATCGGCGCATGTTTGAAGACCACCGTATTCAGCGTTGGGATATAGATCAGCGGGAACAGCGTGACGAAGCCGGCAACGATGGCCCAGAACAAAAATTGATTGCGCCAGACATCGATTGCCCACTGCGTAACGTAGCGCTTGGAATTGGGCTGCATGCGGAAGAATGAACGGCGCATATCTATCATCTCCCATGCGAGAAAGAGGGCAAACCATGTGAGACATGCAAATGTAGTTGCGCGGGCGCGGAAAACAAGCTCGCAGGACTCGCTGTAGTGCTCATTGCATCCCTCGCCTAATTCGCCGTTCCCGAAGCCGTAGACGACAAGGACAAAACTGGAAAGGCATAGCAGTGTGATCCACAGGCCGTAGACGACCATGTCGATCAAGAACTCTAGGGTGAAGATTCCCGTCTTCAAGGAATGTGGCGGACGCTGCAGGATATCGGGGACAGCGCGTTCGAATCCAAGACCCATGTCGGGCATTCCGGACGTCGCCATGATGATCCAGACTACTTGGACGGGGGCAAGTGGGAAGACGGATAGGCCGGTGCTGTCTTTGAATGCGAGGCCCACGAGCAGAGTACCGGCCTGCGCGACGTTTTCAGCGAGGACGTGCAAGACGAATTTTTGGATGTTGTCAAAGATTCGGCGGCCTTCTTCAATAGCGGCGAGGATGGAGGCGAAGTTATCATCGGTGAGGACGATATCGGATGCTTCCTGAATACATGTTAGAAGTGATTGGGGGTGGTTCTTATAAGGGGTTGCTTACTTTGGCTACGTCTGAACCAGCTTGTCCCATGGCGATGCCGACGTCGGCACGCTTGAGGGAAGGGGAGTCGTTGACTCCATCACCTGTCTATATGAAAGATCAGTATTTAAGTATCGAGTTATCCAACAATGGATACTAACCATAGCACAGAATCGACCTCGACGATGCAGCGCATCTATCATTCTAACTTTAGTACTCGGCGCACATCTTGCCACCACCAAGGGCAACACGGGCAATTCATCAACCTGATTGTCAGTAAGGCTGTCGAAATCTGAAGCAGTCATAACCAAAGATCCCGCAACATCCGCGGAGATCCTTTTCATGCGATCAGCAGAAGGTAGTATACCGACTTCAATTGCGATCGCTTTCGCAGTCTCGGGATGGTCGCCAGTGAGCATATGCACCTCTATACCTGCTTCGTGGCACTGTCGAACAGCAGGCGCGGATTCTGGCCTTGGGGGATCGTACAAACCGATCAGGCCGCGGAAGACCATATCACATTCCACAGAAGCACGATTCACTTCACCTCCCTTTTCTACTTCTCCAATGTGTTGTTTACTGGCTAGAGCCAACACTCGAAGGCCTAGCCCAGCCAACGCCTCCATGTTGCGCAAGATCTCGTCACGAAAGTCGGCAATGTCTTGGAGATCTTCAGATGCGCCGGGAGCAAATTTGGTGCAGCTCTGAATGACTCTTTCTACGGCGCCTTTAGTGAATGCGAAAAGGTTTCCGCTTGAATACTTCATGATGACCGACATGCGCTTGACGTCCGAATCGAAGGGCAACTCTACCAAGTCGTTCCACTCCGCCGTCTCGCCTTTGACGAGCACACTACGATCCATGCCGAATCGCGCAGCAAACACTTGAATCGCAATCTCTGTCGGATCACCGCGAGCCTCCCAGTTGCTATCGCTGTTTTTCTTGACGACGGCAAGATTGGCCAAGCACGCAACATTGAGGAACTCCAAAAGATTGCCGTGTTTGTGTCCCTCGAGCTTCTCCGGCGTGATGAGTTCGCCACAGACATCACCTCCAGCCTTGAGATCGATCTTTTGCGGCGTGTTGGGATGGAATCGGACGTCACCAACCGTAGGGTCCTGAGGCGCCGTCGAGTTCTCGATAGTGTACGTCCCAAGTCCGGGTATCCAGGCTCCACGGGCGATCATCTTGCCCTGCGTCAAGGTTCCAGTTTTGTCAGAGCAGATGTCCGTGACGCCTCCGAGGGCTTCCAGGGATTTGAGATTTCGCACAATGACATTGCGCTTGACCATGCTCTTTGTCCCGGCTGCCATGGTGATGGTTAGTACGACTACCAAACTCGCTGGGATCATGGACAAGCCAGTCGCGACGGCGTAGATAATGACCTCTTGTCTCGCATTGAATTTGTTTGCGCCTAGGACAATGATTGCGCAGATGACTGCTATACCAAAAAGTAGCATCGCGAGTTTGGAAAGCTTTTTCTGCAGCGGTGTTCCAACATTCAGACCTAGGAACCGTCCGATGGCATCGGTGAAAGTAAGCGTGTATGCTTCAAGGTATCGATGTGGCTTTGCTTTTCCGTTTTCTTTTCTTTTCACTGGTCGGACCTTGGACTGAGTTTCACGTAGTTGGGCAGCGATGGCTCCGATCTCCGTATACGCCCCCGTTGCAAATACTACGCCCTTGGCACGTCCTTTGGTGACATTGGATGAGCTATATGCAATATTGAGGCGATCTCCGGGGCCAGTGTTCTCGGGGAATGTTGCGTCTTCTTGTTTGCGGACAGGCAGCGATTCTCCGGTTAGTAGGGCTTCATCTGTTTCGAAGTTCACAGCGTCAAAAACTCTGATATCAGCTGGAAGAGTGTCACCGGTTTTGATCTCGATCACATCCCCAGGAACAACTTCTGCCGAAGGCACGGTAATCTGTTGTCCGCCCCGAATCAAGCGTGCAGTTGGCGAGCTGAGCGATCGTAACGAATCCATAGTTTTCTCCGCAGACCATTCCTGAAAGAAGCCTACAACAATATTGAGCAAAATAACAGCAGTAACGACTCCACCTTCAATCCAGGACCGAATACCAAAACTCACAGCCATGGCAAGAATTAGTACTAGAGTCATTGCATTTGCGACTTGGGCGATGAGGATCTTGACAACAGACACACCCTCAACTTCGCCGAGTTCGTTAGTACCGTAATCGTCAAGGCGACGTCTTGCCTCCGCTGCATCCAGTCCAGACCAGGTTTCAGTTCTCAGTTCGTCCACGACTTGTTGAAGCGTTAGACTGTGAGCAGGCAGCGAAAGTGGCCTGTTTGACTGCCCGCTCACATGGCCCTCAAGGGGCGCATCATTTTTCTTTCCCATCTTTTCGAGATGAGCGCGCGTGGATGTTTAGATGATAGTGATGTGACGAGCTCTTGTTTGGTGATATTCAAAAGACGTTTTCAGAAGTCGTTATTGTTGGCGCTTTCGGCGCGATCTCGTCCCGCGGACTGTGCCGTGGACGAACTGAGAATGAAGATTGTAGGGTGTGGAATACATGGAAGACCTCAGCAGGGGGTTCGGGGCAGACTCCTCCAAATTTACGCCGTGATTGGCAAAGTGTGAGAAGCGGGTGGTGTGCTGTGGATGAGAGCACGTATAATAGATTAGGGTAAGGTGGAGATGTGGGGTTGCGTTGGATAGGTAGGTGTTCGCAATCTGTAGGTGGATAGTTGGTGATTGTCTGGACTGACAGCGGATGCTAAGTAACTTTATAAGGCGACTGGGACTATCAATTGGGGCGACGTGCAAACATATGCGTTTGCACACCTCTCGCCAAGCAGCGATATTCATCACGTGGTCGAACTACGTCCTGCCCTGTTGAGCCGGCCAAGGCCGCTGCTGAAGAGTTTGTAACTTGGCACTGAGATAGTCTCTCCGCGGCACTCCATTCCTTGCGCCATCATCGACTACTCACCCGGTTAAAGCGGGTCAAGTCACTTGGCATGTTGTGAATCGTTAATCTGACCGCCTTTCGGATGGAGACGTTACACTTTATCCTACTTGTTTGGGAATAATCCAAGCTTTGCTGGGATAATGCCCAGGGCTTGAGCATCTGACTAGATCGATTGTATGATGTTTTTTTCGACTTCGGGGATAGACACGTGGGGTTGGGGGTTGAGGTTATTTGATATGGTCGGTTTTGTATGTTTCGTTTGAGACGTTCTACTGAAGACAAGCTTGGAATGTTTGCCCAGATGATGACGTAGTCCAAGGTTCGTGAGGGTCTTGCCAATGCTGCTCTTGGAGTTTGATTGGTCGGAACCGACGTCTTGTAAGCTGATGCGCAAAGTCAAAATTGTCTGCCCAGGCATTTGAGATGAACCAATCCCTCGAGCATTTCAATGCGGGGCTTTTTGTCGTTTGAAGAAAGCTTTTGTGGAATTCTCCGAATAGTTCTGATTAGAAAAACTGTTGTAGAAACAATTCAAGCCCACAGAAGTTGTTTTACAATTTACATGGGGTGCTATTACGTTTTATTAGAAAGACCATAGCAATTATGGATTATCTCCTTCTGCTTCTTCACATCATGGCGGATGACATCTTTCATCATTCTATCAAGCATTGTTTCCAAGGTTCAAATCCTTCTCGTAAAGCTTTGGGAACCTACTGTACTTTCTAGGTATGCAGGCATGTGATGAAGCCAAAAGTCCTGTGATACTTGAGATTACTCACTACATAGAGAAAATAGTCATTCAGCATACGTCACGTTACTCATTCGAACAGAGATCATGCACATCAGAATACGTTGTGTTGATATACTTGTCGGAATGATACTAAATCTAAAAGAAACTAGTTGTCACATTACTCCAATTTCCTCCTCTCTACCTTGACCAGCTACTTATAGTTCAGGTTGAGTATTTCCATGCCGGCTCATGCATTACTCACGTGATGCAAACTATATCGCGCTAAAAGCACCCGCAAATTTTCCACTGATCATAGTCTTGTATCAGCACCGCGGGTAGTGAGTTTCCATGTCCCTTTCCGTAAGGAACGTCATTGCTTCCAGTCCCACAAAAATTCGAAAGTATTTGATCCATCACCATTTTCTATGATCGAAGATAAAGCCTTTAGGACTGCGTTGTGCATACTAGAGATACACCACTGAATTCAATCATTATATCAATAGCATCCAAGTTGTTAGCAGTCTGTGTGTGCAATTGATTGCTTTAAGTATGTAAGTTTACGGCACAAGCTGCTAACCATGCGAAAGAGAGTTCCCTCAACCAGGGTGGAAGTGTTCACATCCGTCTCGAAGAAGCTCCACTTTGTTTTCCAGAGAGGGGAACAGATCCAAGAAGTCTTTGAAGATCTGTTGCCCAATATGGGCTGTATACATCTCGTTCAACAAATACTGTAAGGCCGACGACAGTGAGCCATTGTTCGCCACGACTTCATAGATCTATTCAGCATATTGGTCCACCTCTTCCTCCTCTTCTTTTGACCGCGGCCTATTTGCGATCATTGGAATCTGGAATGGTCGATTTCGGTCGTTGGCATACTACCCTCGTAGCATTTAAATATATCAGCAAGCTTATTCGTAGCAAGCATTTTCTGGTCCGGGTTGACGGAAAGATGGTTGCTGATCATACTAAGAAGCGTATCTATGGCTGAAGGTAAGGTTGTGGCAAGAGGTTTATGATGAGCAGCTTTCATCAATGCGTCGTGTTGATCATTGGTATTGATGATAGTAATTTGAAGCTTGATCAAGTCCAGGTCGGATGGTAAAAAGGTATGTACTTTGAGGTCTCCGAACAGGTATATGAGTGTGTTAGGTGACATGGCGATGTGTAGCGGGATAGGACTTCTTGCTCCGTGAAAGATTGTCGCTCAACACCGTACTGTGGGAGGGAGCTATTAATCACGCGATAAACTTTTCCCCTTGTTCGAGCATTACTTCGGGGGAAACTCCAATATCGAGAGTACGGGAACAAAATACATTCATTTAGGTGTGTGACAACTGATGGAAGGTAGGCGTGTGCTATTGATATTTCTAGCAAACCAGTGCAGTAGGTACTAGAAGTGCCAGACAAAGTCCAGATTATTCTCCGCTAAGGTTGATCTTACTCTACACAGGGGCCCTGGTTCCAAAATAGTGAGTATACAAATTGCCAGGACAAACATTATGGTCTGGCACCCATTGCTCTGGGCTGCTCAAATCGTACATCGACAATGAGACTTATGGTAAACCCAAGAATATACAGCCTGGTAACTTGGTAGCTGTGGTACGTTTCATCCTATCTCAGCATCTCCAACGATCTCCTATTACTAATACACAACTCCAGAGCATCTGCCACAATCTCGGCTGCCAGAATGCATGCCGGATTTCGCACGACATCAACTGATTTGTTCCGGGACCCAATCTCGCAGTTAACGGAACGGTGCATCGTTTGGCATCCGCAATGTTAGGAATGATGTTTGTGAAGATTAAAGTTTTTGATGATTGGAAGGTTATTGATTCGATTGTGCCGTAAGGAGGGACACTTGTGGCGGGACAGCCTAAATGGATGGCGCCTGTTGCTGGGGCTTTGCAAACGGACGAGATAATAAATATATCTATGACCAGCGCGTTCTTGGGCGGCCAGTTATTGCAAGGTTGAATTATTCGTAAGGGTCTATTTCGTTTTCAGATTTGTGGGCTTTCCACAAGTCCACTCTCCGTTCAAGTAGGCTTTCTAATCAGTCTTCACACCCACCTTACCGGCCCTCTTCAATCCCACAACCGCAATCCCACCACATACTATCATCATCGCAAACATCGTCCAGAACCCAGCTCGATATCCCCTCAACGTATCCCCGACACTCACATTTTCAAATGCTTCACCATGACCACCTCCGTGCCCAACCCTCTCATTATTCCTCATGATCCCCAACGCAACAACCTGACAAACTCCCATCCCCAAACTCATGCCAAACTGAGCAACAGTATTGAACACGGCACCCGCCATCCCCTGCTCCTCTTCGCGGAAGCTCTCGCTCACGATGATAAGCCCAACAGTGAAAAGACAGTCCCCGCTCCACGGCGCGAATACTTGCGCCCAGAATTCAAGATACCAGTACTTCCACGTTGGGTCCACGACGGCCATGAACAGCGGCGCCAATGCACATATGAAACTCGAACCGACTACAAGCACGCGAGCGCTCCATCGATCGACGAATAGACCCATGGTCAAGTTCAATGCAACACCTGTCAGCAGATTTGGGAGGAGGTAGAGCGAAGTCGTGAGTGCAGAGTAAGATTGTACTTCCTGGAAGTAGAGCGAGGAGAAGAGTTCCATGGAGTTTATGACGCCATAAGAGAGCGCTACCATGACGCAGGTTGAAGCGAATGGAATGTTTCGCCAGAGAGAGTTGGGAATTAGGGCGGGAAGGCCGTGGGTAGTGCGGTGGTGCATCCAGAATGGGAAAGCGATAAGTAGGATCAGGGAGAGTGCCAGGAGGGATGCGGTGGTTGGGGTGTGGATTGTTGAAAGAGAGGCAGATAGTATGCTATACATATCATTAGTCGGATTCTGGGTGTAGTTGGAGATTAACTGAGAAAGAGCGAGAAATACGTACGCAAGGACATATGCTAGCAAAGCTAGTCCTCCACTCACCACCACACCACCCACCCAATCGATCTCCTTTCCCAATTTCTTCCACACACTTTCCCCCTCTGCCACCTCATTTCTTCCAACATCTGGAATAGACCAATACGCAACGCCTCCCGCTACCAGCATTGCAGCCCCTGCGAGCCAAAATCCCATACGCCACCCAACTCTCTCGACCATAACACCACTCACCACCAATCCCACCGAAAATCCCAAAGGTTGAGAGAGCCCCAGACAAGCAAACCCAACATTCCTAGCTCGCCCCTTTCTCACTGCCCCCGCGACAATAGCAACGCTGGCAGGTAAGTGCATAGCGGTTGCTACACCTTGGAGGGCACGGAAAACGACGAGCTGCACGCCTGTTGCACTGAAGCCGCAAGCGACCGTAAAAGCGCCGAGGAGAAGAATACCTAGGAGTTCGATACGGCGCGGACCAAGGATGTCACACATGGAGCCTGCAATAAGGAGGAGTGCACCGGCAGTTAGACCGTAGACAGATGAGGGCCAGAGGTACAGGGCGCGGGGGAGAAGGATCGAAGTCGCGATGCTGGGGAGGGAGACTGTGATTAGACCATTTGTGAAGGAAGTTAAGAACTTGAATACGGTTAGTAGGATGTAGATGGGGATCATTTGAGGGGCAAGCGTACATTTATGAAGGACGGTTGAGCGATCGTGATGGTTGTGCGAAGCAGGGATCGTCCATTTGAGGAAGAGGCGGACTCAACACTGCGCGAACTCAGTGCGATACTTGCTGACATTTCATTGTCTTCTCTGGTCAAGGAGAGGCGAGATAAACTCGCGATATCAGGGAATGGCTTGCCATGAGTAGGTCGGAGCGTGGAGGACGCGGCTGTGACTGACAACTCAACTGTCTCTGTTATAACACTCATCTTGTCCCAACTGGAGGAATGGAAAAAAATAGAGAGGTAAAAGTTCACTGCAGCATGGGAAGCATGGGGAGTTGTAGATGGTAAGAAGTCGATTTGTACACTGAGAGCGTGCGGCTAATTTTTTAGGCGTCCACTCTGCGCCCTGCGTTGTTGACATATGTCGAGCTAGCACCCGAAAGGGTATAGCGTAAATGGGATGCACTAGCATCTGCCCTTCAATTGCTGGTCAAGTGCAAAGTCTGTCCAGGTGATGTCTCCATACCATTGGGTGTACCACTGGCTCACGTAACTATTGTCCTCTTGGTGTGTAGACCTCAAGATTCGCTTTCCATTCGAGGTCTTACAGCTTACCTTCAATCAATCTCCATTCCGAATTCCATCTTCTCCATCTGTCAACATAAAACGACCTCTAGCAAGATTTGGGTGAGGAGAATCTAGCTTTGCAGCAGGAAATATTCATAGGGTCGATATGGTCATTATGCAGCCAAAATCTCCTGCTATCTTTGTGTCTGACTCCAGGATAGGTTTCGACATATGGAATATTACCTTTGCTCCTGGCGTAGCGTTCGTTGTCATAGCTTTGGTCCTGAATTCGATGCAGCAGGTTGAGAGACCTTTTTGAGCAATCACACTCAAGTCTTCATTTGCTCGTCACAGTGGAATTTATCGAACAGTGAAGTCGTAATAATTTTTCCTAGGTCCTAAGACTGACATACATCTGGTTCGGGCTCAGGACCCTACAGAAGCTAATGATAACGTCTCTCATAATCCTTAACATTCACATGCCTACGGTAACTATCATTTGAAACAATGAAACCGTCTTTGATAATCTAAAACATGTTCTCAAGAAGGGGTTTGCGTAGTGTGATAATCCTGAAAATGTTGAGCCATGGCTTTATGCGCTTATGATTCCTTAAATGAATATCAGATTATCTTCTTAACACTCTCAGTCCATCTGGAATGATAAGAGTCGTTTTTCTCCGACCTGCCAACGCATTCGATCAAAAGAACAGCCTCTGTTGTTCGGCGTCCGTCAAGTTTTGCATGGACTGACACCCTAGGACTTCTCAGGGCCTGATCGGAAGACTGGATCATTGAACCCTTACAACATACTAAGTAATCCATGTGTTTTGGAGTTGATAGCAGTTCAGAGGGCTATGGTCAAGTCTTCGGCTACCTATTCGAGAAGAAGAGGGCTATTAGAAAGTACCGTGTAGGGTGTTGATATGCGCTACTGCAATGCCATTTGCCGTTTAGTGTGCAGCCTCAAGATCGTGTCCGTCGTAAGTCTTTTGCGGATTCTCCTGCTGCTCCTGTAGTTCCTTAGTTATGGGAAATGGAGTGCGATGCCGATGTTCCTGGGACTGTGGAATTGGTGTGGCAGGAATTGGTGCAAGCCAGAACTTGGGATATTGACGCTGAATATTGTTGACAATGAGTGCACTCGCGAGCACTAGCATTGAAGATAAAAGCACGACGGGGAGAAAGTACCATCGTAACGCCCAGATCGCTGGATCCACGCAGGGCATCAACGCCGTAGCACCAGCTGGTGGGTGCGTTGTTTTGGTCAGATGCATGACAATGAGGGCAATCGCAGTGGATAAAGATGCCGCTAGCCATTGGAGTTTATCTGGCTCCGAGTCGGTAAGATCGAAACCAAAGATGGTCGCGACGATGACGCCAACCAAAGCGCTGAAAAAGTGGCCGAAAATTAAATTCCGCGGTTGAGCAAGGGGCACATCAATGGCACCATAACAGAGAATGGCAGAGGCGCCCTACGAAATCCTCAGCAAAATGATCTCAATTCCAATTGTCTCAAAACTTACAAATGACGCAACAACAGGCGGGACATTGCGACTTGTGAAGTAGGTAGTATGGGCGAAGACGGCAAATAGAATCCCAAGGCCGCCAAAGGCGCCAATGAAGCCGTAGATACAGACTAGATACGTCGGCGACGGCGGCAATTTGGTGTCGCGGTAGCCAAAGAATCGACTCAGCCATGGAGGAAGACGTGTCAGACCCTTCTGGATGAGCCTTTCACCTTCGACGAAGGGATCAGTGAGGGGCATATTGGGAGGCTCTTTCTATGTGTCCGGGAGTAATGTTTCTGGAGCCTGTACGGAAGTTCAATGTTCATACAGAGTGTGAGGACGAAGAAGAAATCGTAGAGAAGAACGAGTGACGTTGTCATAGAGCCGCACTTAGCAATTTCGGACGGCGAAGGGAAAGAGCTCGGGACGGCATCGGTGCCGCCGGCAATCTTTCGGCAGTCTTCCGGCCGAAGTAGACATTAGATACGCCATCACGATATTTTGCAACCAACGGGTTTTATCCAGACTCTTTCTCGTAAAGAAGTAAACTTGAAGGTGCAATATGGGCCACCACCCAGCATCACATGCAGAGGAACAAGTTCTGTTTTCCTCATTGGCGTCCATTGCGAGAGCATAACGGGGCTGGATCCCATGGGGAGATACTCATGGATGGGTTAGGGACAGAAATATGTGTATCACGGTTTTTCAGATCGATTGAAAGATATAAAACGAGAAGACGAGATGGAAAAGAGGACGAAGCACAGCTAATAGAAGAATGGTCACATTGCAATCTTTCGATGATAAGAAGATAAGACTTCCACGTGATTTAGATTTTTCCGCGGAAATAGCCCGCACTCGCTTAGAGCTTCACAAGAAATAGCCTCGGCTGTAAAGTCCAAGTCGTCCTCGGCTTTTCCTTCCATTCCAATGTCGATGTCATCAGGTAATTAACTATCCCAGCACTCATGATTTTCAATTTGGACTTGAGTAACCATTCTGTCTTATCTCGCACTGCACTGGGTTTTGGTGAGCTTATTGCCTTTGACGGAGAAATAGGATCAGCTCGCATATCGTCCCAATCGCGCACGCGGTTCGTTCTTTCAGGCAGTTTGCTGCTTGCTGTCTACTCCCTTGGTCCCGTTTCCAGCGACTGACACGAGATTAAGATTTGGGGAAGAAGAGGCTTGTTTGATTGTCAAATCTGGCGTGGAGACATGTACGCTCTCGTGTCTTGTCTGTGATGAGAGACCAGCTTGCTTCAACCATAGCGACTGATGCGATGTTGGGGGTGAAGTGTGGATGCTTGCCCGTGCGCTGTCATTGTTTGCGATTGCCATCGGAGATGCTGCTGGATGGGTATCCTGCTCCCCTATTGTTTGTCCCAATTCTCCATCTGAGTGTGACGCTGATGTTGGATCGATGCTTGCAGCAGAGGACGTCCCTGGACATATAGCATCGTCTGGATCCGCCACGAAACTAGTCGGAGTCACTGTCGTCCCGAGCGAGTTCGCCGGTTCCAATGCCGAATTATGGCACTTGCACCGACTGACGGGTACCGACTCGAGCGGGAGGTTATGTAAATCTGTCTTCTCCGCTGTCACTGGGATTTCGATGTCCAAACGATCCCACACTCCTACCCCATGGGCCTCGAAGGCACGGCGTTGGAGCTGGTAAACACCATCTTGAATCCACGCGTCAATGCGTGGGGCGAATGTTTTGCGAAACCTTCGCATATATACCAAGAACTTCAACAACACGATATCGATTAGCATAGCAAGAAAACAGAATGTTAAGATAAACGCAAGCCCAAAAACATTGATGTTCCTGTAGTTATGTAAATGGCCAGACCTATCGACTGTTCATCTTGGCTGACTTACACAAAACCCCCAGGGTTCCGCATTCGTTGCATCCCGCACAATTGCTTTTGCCCTACTGTGAGGTTCAGGTGCACGTTGTCCTCTACTGATTGAACACGATTCTTAACTCCGGTCGAATAGTCTGTGACTCCGATCTGGAATGTCGCCCAGGTAGCCGCTTCCCAACCGGCCAATTCCTTGACCCATTGGTCGTCGGGCAGACTTGGAACAAGCCCTCTTTTGGCTATCTCGGCAACCTGCAAGTTGCCTGAGCTGAATGCGATGTCCCATATAGCACTGACTGTCATTAAATGTTTCATAGTTTCTATTTGAAGCGCGGTCGCATTCGGAGGGTATTCTGATTCTCCCAGGCCTGGTAGTCCAGTCAAATTGCTGCAGAAGTCTTGAGCTTCTTTTTGCTTCAGGCAGAATTGAAACTGTTCGTCATTAGCTTCTGTGAATAGAGTGGTATTAAATACTTGCCTGTGTATGACAACCTACCGCGGAGAATGTGAAATCGGAAGAGTAAATTGTCACATTACTACCGGTCATGGATGGTGCGAGTATCTTCTGATGGGCAGCGAAAACAGCATCTTCGACAGGATTCATATAAATTATCATGTTCTTCGCTATAGTGATCAGGACGAAGTCTGCATCAGGGCTCGCTAGGTCGGGTATGGGGGTAATAGTATTCCATGCTTCCATTTTCGGGGAACTATATTTTTGAAGTGTTCTGCGTAGTGTCAATACCTCAACTTGCATCAGAGAAAAGTGGCGCTAATCACTTAATTTCGAATTGTCTCGTCATTATAGACTCAAGTTCACTCCTTCCAAGAGTTATGTTTGCCATTCCGTATCCTTGTTTCAAAGCTGGCGTTTGTCCTAGATGTAATGCAATGTACCTCTCATCTGGTTGGGTTACGCGAAGCCGATTAGGGATGATACTGTGGTTTAGGAACGAGTGGTGTTTTTCTAGATCTAAAACGGCGCACGTAGTTTTTCTGCGAAATCTTATACGTTCATCGCTTGGCAGGTTCGTCCCAAGCACATCGTTCAAGTCGAAAAGACCAGAATCAAACGACACCCCAGGCTGATCAATTTTCGCGCATATTTGATTCTGAAAAGGACATTTTACGCGTAGTTGATCAAAAGCGACTTTGGGTTGGACAAAGACACCACACCCTTCAGGGAGTTGCGAAAACTTCTCATTTTGGTAACAAGCTTTGGCGTAAGAGTTTCCCAAAATCTGGACTTCTGATGTGTATTCTGATATTCCAACTCTACTGGTAGTTTCTGGAAACTTGGAGTATTTTGAATTCAGGTTGAATACTTCACAATTAGGACTGTTGACGAGGACTGGAACACCGAAGCTGGAAACGATATACGAGGAGAATACTCCAGATACAATCGTCGCGACTGTGAAAAGGGAACCCAGAAATATTTGGGGAGTCGAGCGCAGGAATGCTTTGTCCGCTGTACCCCGCCAGGCCCACCATAGCTTGACGTACTCCGAGATGATGGAGCTAGGAGTTGGAAGTGTCCGAAGGAGCGCCTGCTGCTGTCGATAGAGGCCATCAGCTGATTTTATTTTTGTACGAGACTGGTGATACGCAAATGCGGCCAGATTCCAGAGATGTGTAGTTCCAAATGCTGTGGTAACTGCAAGGAGGGCAATGACAACATTACCAGTCTTAGTATCGGTAGTGATGGTTTTGCCCATGACTGGGCCATCTTCTAGGTTCACCCACAAACCTCGTTTAACATATTGAGGTAAAACTCTCGACATGATTCCACAAAGAGAGGAAGATAGATGTTTCCAAAAAGTGATGATTGGAGGAGGGAAAAGGTGGGTAGATAAGCACGTTGTATGAATTTCGTACCAACTGCATCAGTCTACAGTGATATGCCTTGGCGATAATGATCCTAAGCTGATATATGGGCAGTACATCTCCTTTCTAGTAGACTCAGAATCAGAATCAATTCAGTGGTTTGGAGCGCTGAACATCCTCGCTGGATATCACCATAATAGGAAATGTTAGTTCCGCGCATATTGCAAAACCGCCCCCACACTTCAGTTTCAGCAAATCACAGATGGAGGAGTCGAAGTTTTATTATCTTACAGACAGGAATGGGAACTGAGTTACTCGTATTAATTTGATCGGAGCCAAAAAAAACATCTCGATAATAAAGTTATGTTCAGCCGCATTGATGTACACTCAGAGACGAAATATTCTAATGATGTTGTGAATCAAAGGTGGGGCCAACTCTGTTATCTCGCATGGCTTCAGGCCTGTACCTAGAGGATAGGTCAATCGGGCCAGCTATTTTATACCTTAGTTTAATCACTCGCCCCGCATGGGAAAAAAATGTAGATCCACCAAGCCAGCATCTGTACAGCACAAGTTGTTCATATCGGTATGTTTTCCCACTCACCTCAAAAATTCTTCTACGTTTTTCACAGCTTATCCTTCGCCAAACTAGTATCTCTCCTTTAGACAATTTATCACGCCTGAGTAGATGAATCTTAGGACCGAGAACATGTCTATGACCGGATGGAGCGTTCTTCTTTTCCAGAAGCGAACTATAATTTGCAACTCATTCGTTACCTTTTTAGAGAAACCCGATGTAACACAAAACTTAATGCATAGTACCTTCAACTGTACGCAGGCACCTAAGAATCCAAATGTTTTAGTAGCTTCATAAAAAAGGCCTGAATCTTTTTGTATTTGTTCAATATTTTAGTGCTGACGATTGAATCTCATTCGTACTTGCTGACGACCTCACTGGTGAATATCAAGGCTGGGAATATTTCACTCCCATCGCCAGAAGAGTATTACTACTAGACTACTGGCTTGGTATCAATAATAATGTGCATGATGAGACTGCTGACAGTAAGATCTAGATTTTACTCCGAGTTAAACCTCCATCACTCCAAATACGATAACGTTTGCCTGTTTTGCCTGTCCAAAGAACAGTGCTCACCACCCTTCCACGCATCAACCATATGGCTTACGAGAAGAGAGACTGCAATCGTAATTTGTTGTCTCTCTCATGTACATCTCTGCCTAACTCCACTCTTACGTCCAGTTACTTTCAGATTAATCATACTCCATTTAGTCTTCGATGCGACAATAATACGACCACCCCAGGTCCATCTTTTACTAATTCGCTAGACATAGCTATGTTGCCTTCTCTAGCTACTCGCTCTACAGAAAGGCTATTGCTTAGAACTAGTACTAATTCATGATTATAGCACAGCCTCTACTGTGATATAGTAGTCTTGTTTACAGACCAAGTGGAATTTCTAGAGCTTAGGTAGCTGATTAAAACAGGTTAGAACTTGGACTATAAGAACATATTAGTAAACAATAATAACAATAAAATCACAGTTTAAGGTTATAAAAGAGGTATCTAAGTAAGTAGACATACTACTTACTTACTACTTCTTACAACTACACTCTTGTCTGAATTGTTGTAATTATATAACAATCTAACTGTGCACTCCCTCAGCTCTTAACACCTTTCACGCGAACCCTTAGCCTTACCTCTTCTTGTGTAACACCTAATTCTATTGTTTTTATGCAATTGCGATAATTATTACATAATGGTATCGTCAGGCCAAGCGACGGAAGGCTCCTAGGTAGAGTATCGAAGGTCAGATAAAATTTGGGCAGGTGTATCAAAAGGACATGATGATTTGTTAGACACAACTTTTGCATCCTTGAAGGAAAGTTGAGAAGCTTGAGTAGTAGAAAGAAAAGGGATTATGGAAGATGTGAAAGGTAGCTTGCTTAGGAGGATCTGATCATAGATCTTTATCTTATTATACTCTAGAAAAGTAGTAGTTTATATACATCGGCTCGGACGAGCTTCGGCTGAAGCTTGTCGGAGCAGGTCTAGCTCACGAAGGGATTGCGTTGGTTCCAGCACAGCTCGAAAGTCAAGCGGGTGGTCGATTCTACCATGTCAAAGGTACCGTTGGTATGGGAATGGACTACGAGTGTCGCCCAGGTTATAATTTTGGTCGCAGCCGATCGTTCAAGGACAAAGTTTATCAATTCCAACTGCTGAAGTCTTACCTCTCAAACTTCGAAGATATCGCAAGCACTCGACCTCCTCCATCAGACCCCCGTGCACTCACCGAGAGCGAGCCCGATCCTCCAGTCAGGGACTGCGCCGCGTGGGTGGCTGAGGTACTCGAAGAACTTCGTGCTCTTCTGCTGAGCGGTGGTTTGGCTGCCTGAGCCTAGCTGGGTCGCCAAGTGGAAATGCTCTTAACGCGTCGTATCTCGCTCTTTTGCAAGGCTTTTACTTAATGCATCAATCTGGGGGACTAGTTTTGGATACAAAATCATTTCACTTTATGAATGCACAAGTATTTCTAATTGCGTTCACGCCCAGCCTCTCTGCTGTTGGTAGCAGCGTCATTATTAGCTACCATAATACACTCATTAACTTTGCATGCATCAACTGTTCACAATGATAAGGTGTGAGAACATCTAGTAAATGCGATGCCCAGTCATCAGCGAAGACTTCGAGATGAAATGCTTTAACGAACTCCCAATAATCTGGGTACCACCCTGCCATCTCCCAGTCAATGATTGCTGTCACACGACCATTATTGACGATAATATTATCAGGTCTAAGGTCCCCATGAGTGAAGACAATTCCATGCTTGTGTGCATCAACCATGCCACGGATGTAGGGACCAATCTGGCCTTTTGATTTAGCTACAAAAGTGTCGACAATTGTAGTATTGAAGTCTGCTTCGCTTTTAAAGGGACCTAGACACCTAGTTAGAGAAATTGCCATTAAATCTCTGATATGTGTATTAAGACTGACCTCTAGAAGTTGTAGACCATTCTAATATAACATCGGTAACCGGTCCCCCATGCACGGATCCGATATAATCGGCCGCCGGAAGAGAGCGAAGTTCGGTCATATGCTTCTTTAGGTCTGTCGAGATCATTTGCTTTTCAGTAGAGGTGTATTTTGCCCATGAATTTCCTAGGTCTTCGCCTTCGATAAACTCCATGAAAATATATGTATCGTAGACACTCCCGAAGTCTTCGACATCTCGGTCTAGAGGCCCGTATGCATATGCTGCAAACAGTCTCGGGATGGGTATTGATGTTCTCTCAGCTACATATAGCATGTTCTTAGCTTCAATGAGAGACGCATGGGTGCCGTATTTCACTAACATCAATGGTGACATTTTCGCGAGTTGTGTGCCCGCTCCTGTAGCTAATACCTCCGGATTTGACGCCCTAAATTGTTCTGGGCTGATGATTTCTTGTCCCGGGGCCAGATATAGCACATTAATTTGTGGACTAGAAGGCATTGAACTGTACAGTTCGGGCATTGCGGCATTTTGGAGTGCAGCCATAGGCTGGTACCATGCGTGAGTAATTGAATACCTCTTTCTAGACAAATCACTTACTGTCATCTTATCGTTGAATGAAACAATGTTTCGATTAGCTTCTTATAGCCTAGCGCTCGAACGGGTCTGCTGTTGTTGTGTTTACTTAATGCGGCACCGTAGATTATGTCAACCCGTACCTGAGCATTTGTTGAGAAAGAAGAAGCCTGAGTAAAGTGACGTTTTGCGGGGCATGCGTAGTTGAGAAAGGATAAAGGGTGGTATGCTGTGCTGCGCTAGGTGTGAGGCAAAACTCGCGGCGCTTAAACTTTGTACCGTGTCTGTGTACAAAGCGCGCGCGAACATGATATGCACCTATTATCTTTGACACTATTACTTATCGCCACGATGTCGCTCGAAGAGGTGCTTACAGAGATGGACTCCATAATGCCTTGCCGCAAAAAAACAATCTAGTCAGACATGACTCAAAAACACGTTATGGTGCTGGGTTGGGTAGGGCAGCGTGCACAATCACGGTAGTCAGCACTGCGAAATTACGGCCATTCTACTTCTAACCTTTCTATACAATAAGGAAGTAGGGCCCCTGTTTGAATCGCTTCAATATCAACAATGTGTAGGCTCGACTTGTTCATGGTCTCGCCGATGGATTGGGGCGATTTTGAAATCCAGCCCCGCTAAGGGCACACGACATCGCGATTCGCTGGGTTTCGATAAAGACGTGCATAATGGGCCACGTACGGTAAAATCCGGGTCAATATTGTGAATCCTGAATGAATTTCTCCTAATTCAAGTACGATAGATTACCTGATTTGCCTGTTCAACAAATACTCACCATAACTTTTGATTACGTCAAATCCAACATGCTCCCTTATCTCTTCAATTCGACTATATTCCAGCCACTCGGAGCCCATTTTTGGCGAGAATATTTCATATTTCACCAATTCGTTAGAAATAGCTACGATGTCTTCCCCGCTCACAGCCTCTGCAGAAAAGTTATTATGCAGCGTTAGTGTCGCTTCAGAATTATAACATGACCACCATTGCGATATTGTAGTTTCGTTCATAGAGCGAGTGGAATTTGCAGAGCTTGGGCTGCTAATTGCAGCTGGCTGAAACTTAGACTGCAAGATAAAAGTCAGTAAGCGATAATAACACAGGAGGATCGCAATCAAGAGTTCTTGAAAGAGGCATGTGAGTAAAAGCACATACTGTTTGTCTACTACATCTTGGAAACTGCACTCCTGTCTGAAATTGTGCTACAGTGCCACGATCTAACTGCGCACTCCCTTGGATCTTAGTTTTTTTCACGCGAAAACTTAGCCGCACATCCTGTTGTGCAATCTCGATATTCATGTTCGTTGTGTACTTTCGCTTGTTGTTGGACAATAGGACGGTCGGTCCAAGCGATGCAAAGTTGTTTGTGAACATATACGTCACGTGGCTTGATTACTTATCTCATGAAGTACCCATATATAGAATAGCCTATTCACTCTCTCGTATATAGCCCTGGTACCCCCTGGCATCTCAATGCACTTTATTTTTCCTCAATTCGTTACTTCCCCACATTATCAAGCTTAGTGTTGCGCGTCGAGTAAACCACAGTAAACATGGCGCGATCGGAGAAAATCTAGGCAGACGTATCAGAAGAACATAAAGACCTGGAAGAAACAACTTTTACCTCCTGGGGTGAGGTCGAGTAACTTGAGCGGTAGCAAGAAGTGGGATGGCAGAGAATAGTAGGAGCTCAGAATTGAGAAAAATCATAGTCGAAGCTGTTTTTGCGTCTCGCAGAATCCGAGTGAACATCTGTTTTGCAGACACCATGTACACTGCCTGCAAGATATAGCGGTTTCGATTTACGCCTTCCGCTCTTCCTATCTTTAAATATGAAAATGTGTTCAAGTTCCAACGCTCCAGTCCTTGTCTTTTGCAACAGATATCGATGCTGGGTAATGGTTCTGGTGCGGAAAAGCGCTATTCTGCGGCAATTTCCACTTAGATTTATAGTTTAACCCCATGAGTTCGACTTCGTAGGTCAATTGGGGCTCTATGTTAGATGACGCCGGTGTCTAAACTATATCATTGCCATGTTCATATTTGTAGTAGGGACCATGACAGACAGACTTATAGAGAAATCCTAGGTGTGAGTGATTTCCGACGTCGAAAAGAGCAAGAGATCACGCGTTGCAAATTAGCGCAGCCCTGGAGTAACTCCAATGAAATCACTTTAAGTTTTCTAGTGAAACGGGAGATCGTGAATCCAACCGATATCCTTTGTCTCATACAAATCCGTAGAAAGGCGAGGCAAACCTAGAAATCCAACTTGGAGACGACAGAAGCAACTTCAGTCCAGCCTCCCGTCCTCAGTTGGCTTTGCCAAGGTGGCAGAAGAACACTAATCGAACTACAAGAGCGATAATCCCACACATTCCAAGCTGTATTGCAAGATAGGAATGTCTTGAACTAACCAGAAATCATTCACCTTTTTAATTCAACTTTTCATTGGATCAAGAAGACTTAGTCTATGGGGGAACAATTTGTGTGCAGAGAATGTGCCCCCCACCCCCAACTTCTGTGCCTTTAACACGAATGACCATCTACTTGTCAACTCATTGCATGTGCCTTCTAAAGATCAGTGTCAAGCCGAGCGGTTTGGGCCTCCCAATGTTGCAGGTGATACAATACTACCATAGTATTGAAAATAAATGCTATTACTCAGATGAGCTCGAGATTGAAAAATCGTCGAATTTTTTGCCTGTGTGCCTGCTGCTTTATTGCCTGATCTCATTTTGTCAATAACCGTTGGATCGACGCTCCCAGAATGCAGCACCGACCGTTTCACGAATCGACCCCGCATCTGCTCTCGTTTTTAAAAGGCTCCGGCAAGGCTTCTATCCATGGCGCATGGTTTATGCTAAGCTGTTTGTGGTGAAGTGGTCATCGCCTGCCATAGCGCGACGCGTTTCACTTGGGGTGCAGCAATAGCCGGAGATTTTTCCGCAACAACTATCGCATGCAAAGCATCATTCGGCAAATGTCAGTCGATAGACACTGAGATCTCCTTGATCCGAAATCTTTCACTATAAATACAGATCTGCATTGTTTCCCATTGGTTTTGAAATTATGAGCAGAAAACAGTTGGGACCATGATGGCATTTCATTTGCTCTCTAAAGCAAAACCCTTCAGGTGTGGGTTTGGAATACATGAAGACCCGTAATATAGTTCAGTATCCGGTTCTTATCCTCCATTTTATTTACTGAGCTGCACAGATGTACGGTCTTCTTACCAAGCCAGGTAGATTGATAATCGGTTTTTCTGGCTCACACAGTACACGCAATACCTTGTATTTCTAGCACTATAAATTCGAATTTTTATTTTCACTTCATTGAACGGGCACTTACGCCGCATCTGTGAAACAATAAAATGTTAAGGGAGGAGGGGTTGTGATTTTCTGTCGCGGAGCCTGCTCGACGGGACTGAGGGTGAAGGAGAGCTATGGGTTGCATGATTGTGATTTAAAAGTTTGTTGGAGATGCAAGCAGGCATGCAGTTTTTAGGATGGGCAGAATTTGATGGAGCTTTTGGAGCGACAAGTAGTACGCAAGCGGTTGGATATTTGAACGCAGTTTCTTTTCCAGGTCTATCTGTTGTTAGTTCATTCTTTTCCTTCTCTTAACCCTTTTTCTAACATTAGGCGTCTCGTTGGATCAGGCCAATCGTGATGATTGTTCTCAGAAATACCCGTGGACCTTTTGATTCCACCATAAGTTGCTTTGGTATAAAGAATTAAGTCTCTCGCACGATACTAGCATCAATCCAGCGTTAGTGCTTAGCGTGTAGTTCGAGGTCGATGCTGTTGGCCTTCTCTCGCTCATTGTTTTGTGAGTTATAAGACTAGCATCGGTGAGCTAGGAATCTGTTGTGACACAAAACGCTAAGGTCTTTAGTGTGTGCCAATTATTGCTCTTTTGCGTGCTGCCTGTTCATATTTCCTGGTCTTATCTGAATCAAGCTATTGTCTTGGTTCTCGAGTATAGTATCCTGTATGTTGGGTCCCCGACCAGAAGGCTCTACGTTGAACTCGGTGTTCTTCCTCGGCCGAAGACAGGTAGGTAGTCAAATAAATAGGTGAGGCACACTCTTCGCATGCTCAGTTTGGCTCAGCAAATCATCAGGAGGCACATTCGATGCGGACAGAAAACCTCGAGAATATTTGTGCGTCACAGTCACCGTTGATCGTCGCACAAGGCTTATCAGACATTGAATGCCCGTGTTGCCAATTTGGCCCCTTAGGCAAATTAATCAAAAATCCACAACGGCGCACCTGAGAAGTAAGCTGTGCCTCGGGTACACACCGTGCCAAGAACTACCCTGATTGGTTGTTTCATTTACTCTCGTTGTCCGTGTGCTTACTTGGGGGCTGCGGGAAAGCAATGGATAAATGTTCCTGAGCACTCCGGTTCCACATCCGTCTATTAAGCTATGGGATCAAGTTCCGTGCATGGCTCTGAAGAGGACTATTCGGGACATGAAGGTATGGTTGAATGCGCACACTTTTGATTGTTGAAGTCCGAATGAGAGCGAGTTGTGGTTTTAAATTAGTACATACACGGCTTGCCCCTCGCTTGTATTTCGCATGTCGTCTGTATTTTTAAAATCGCAATGGGGCATGGTCGCCGCACGGATGATACGAAACCCACCGTGATCGATTTGTCTTGGCTTCTTAGCCATGCTTGCCGAATCGATGAGCGTTCCCTCAAGGTAAGTAAGACCTTCATCGATGAATGATACTGGTCATGCTGAACATCAAATACCAGATTATTGTACTACTGCTGGCATCCATCGCCTTTCTTGTCTCCCTGGGCCGATTTGTTCTGTTCAAACGCAGTGCTCAAGGTGCAGAACTGCAGTTAGATAACGGCCTAATCATCTTTGCGACCCTTTGCCTTCTCGTTGAAACCGGTTGCGTCTACAGCTATACCTCTATGTTGTACCTTATTGACGGCAATGCATTCAACAACGTTGTCAATACATGGGCTCAGAATAATATCGACAGTGACGTACACAAGAAGCTGAGTGTATTCAAACCCAACTGGATAGTGGCAAGCTCCACGTTGGCTTGGATTTCGATCTTTAGCATCAAGTTTTCGTTACTGGCTTTCTTCACTCAATTTACGCGTAATATCTCAAAATCACTGCGGTTTGCGTTCCGGACAACACTTGGTATCACTGCAGTGTCAGGAACAGTGATATTAATTCTTCAGTTTACACGATGCCCACATTTCGATCAAAATGCTAGTAAGTCAAACAGGACATGGTGTAGGTACTTCAACAAAGAAATACTAATCATTCTAAGGCAAATGTCTCATCAGAGATACCTGGAAGCCAATCTTCAGTATCATCATTGTGGAACAGCTTTCCAATCTCACAACCACTTATATGAGTAAGTGCCTCGGGTCAATTTCAGACCTTTTCGAAATTTGTGCTGATTCGAGCAGTCATATGCCTTTTCATCCTCCAACTCCGGAAATCACATATTGCGCTTAACAGAAACATGTACATTCCCATATCAGTGGTAGTATGCCTGACGTGTTTATGCATCGCATTGGGAATATCTCGTGCCGCTGCTGGTATCCGTCAAAATATCCAAGGCGTAAAGCAAATGAGCGTTGTTTGGAACAGCCTCATGCTTCATTGTGAAGCAGCCATATCTGTCATGGCAGGATCCATGGTGGTGATCTATCGAAATCAACACAAGCGCACCGCTATGTACACTGCAGAAGATACAGACACACGCATGTCCTTTTCGACAAGACTCAAAAGCGCAATGACTGTTTCAACGAGAACTGCACTAAGGCTACCACCAGACACCCAGACTACGATTAAAGATGAGGTGTATGTCTGTTCAACGCCACCAAGGAAGGATTTTGGAACTCCGCTACGGAGCGCAGATCAGTTCAGGTGTTCATTAGATGGATCCGATTTTGCATCATCTGGAGACATCGCAGATGAAGGGAGACACCACATAATGGTAACAGTGGAATGTACTATTGTCAGTGAAGAAGCATCACTTAATGAGGTAGAGCGAGCGAGAGAAGATGCTATAGGTAGAGATTGGGAGTGGGAGCAAGAAACTGAAGAGTCTTCGACACTGCCATCTGGTAGTGTGAGGGCGGGCCTCCTCGCTGACATAGACCCCGCACTAATTGGGATGATTGCATCAGGTATTAGATAGATTTATGAGTCTAAGTTATCTAGGTATAATGATATATGACTCTCATGCTATAAGAAGGCTTCAGCGAGGCATTGGGTTCTAGTAGCTTCGGCATCTTCATTCGAAGACAACGCGCAGGCAAGCCGGGAGGAAACACACGAAGCCGTTCCATATAGATAGATTGGGATCTTCGGTTTGCTGTAGCAGTTCTACTTAACTAAAAGACACCTAATTTATCAAATGCTGGGGTTTTTGGTGGTAGCCTACTGGTTCGCTGTATAATAAAGCAATTTCCAACTATTCCACTCTAGAACTATCCTCATCCACACTATTATCATCTAGCCAACAATTTTCGGATGCGATCTACGGCATTTCATTTTATTATAAGGGATAATGAACTAGTTAGAATTTTCGATGTAATAACTAAAGCACGGTGATATATGAGCCTAGGGCGGGGACCTTAAATGCAGTTTGATCGATTGTATGAAATGCATCTCGCATACCAAACTTATTTGGAAAGTATACAGTAACATCGGGAAGCTCAAGCAAGCAAGTCAAACACCATTTTTGGTTGCCCAGAAGACCTTCTAGATGAATTGGCGGATATGTCATTGATGACCTTGAAATGAGGAACCACTTCATACTACGGCCAAATCATCTCTTCGCTCGGTTCAATACTCTAAGTCGCCTCGGCATCCACCATTTCTAACGTTTCTTTCAAAATTTCACTTTCTTAAAGCTTATTCAGATATAGCTCGCTCGTCAAAAGCCCGATTCGTTCGATGACCTCCTCTTTCGTGATGACTAAACATTTAGTAAAATCAATCTGCATGATGCCTTCGATAATACGAAGTAGCTTCATCCTAACTTAACGTACCGGTATGCCCGACTTTGCTTCCAAAATCTCTTGCATAATTGGCTTCGAATCTATCTAAAATGACACTTGGCTACGTTATCCACCGATTTCGACTGCACCTGTTGAGGTTTCGACGCTAGCGGTGATCTTACATGCCTATCAATCATCATATGGGATAGATAGTAGAGACTTCGATTACAAAGCATCTACGCAAAGGGCTTTGATGATCGGAACTGCAGGGATAATCTCTCCAATTAGGGTCTCCCCTACAGGCACTATGGCGGTCATCATCTGTGTCTTTCAAGAGAGTGATATATCTGACGAGAAATTTGAATCATTTGAATCATGTATCCAATCAACTGGCTCCATAATTGATGCCCACGACCAAGTAGGTGCCCGCCGGGTTTGGGGTCTGTCAACGTGCTTCTGTGATTTCCACTCCCATACCTTTCCAGTCACGCATGACCACAGAAGATCGTTGACAAGACTATCTTCTCATAGTCTCGCAATGTAAACTTTTGACATACTGTGACTGGAAATTCTTGTAAGGCCTTGGAAGGCGGGGAAATATCGGCTTCGTATGGCAGGTAACGATGAGAGCACTCGCTACAAGGCCATGTCACGTGTAAGAAAGGTGAGACGGATTCAAGTCGTCCCATGTCTTAGTCAATGAAGTTAGCCCACAATTTCCAGTATGTTCTGACGAATTTTCATAAGCACATTGGCAATCCAAGCTGCTAAAGCAGGTCCATAAAAATTCGTTGGGCAAGAAGTGGTCAACCTGCTTTGATAGTATCTATTCCTAGAATACTCACGCTCCTTAAAAGAGGGGCAGTAATTGCGACCCAGTGGTATCAACGAACCGATGGCAAAGTCTTGGTTGGACTTGAACTTCATACAACTCAAAAGAACGTGATTTATTGGGAACTATTTCCACTATTCGACCGCGAAGATTCATCGAACCTCTCGTGAATAGCCCTGTCAAGAAGCTATTTGATGATGTTTCCGCTACTGTGAAATGAGCTTGAGTGTATATGCCTGTGATCTTACTTTCCTCTCTCTACCAGTCGTCGCTGTCGTCTTGGCTGATACATAGACTATCAATCCATACTTAAGAACGGGCTTCAGTAGCATCACTGAGTCGCTTCACAAATGCTACAGTATCTTAAGACTCCTTAGGCAATGGGTCCCAGGATATTGTTCCATGAAATCCGTCAATATTTTGTTTAGTCGTCATCAAGAGCTGCTGATTATCCCAACAATGACTCGAACACACATAACTGACTTGTTCCGTAGTTTTGTGTGTGTGTTGTAACACTTGATTCACTGTGTTCCAAAATGTATTTCCTCACGTGTCGATAACTAATCAAAAATATTATCTGACCTTGTATCCTGAGGTATTTCGTAAACAGGTTTGTGCAATCCAAATAGGCATTTCCCGTCTAGTTGAACGTGTTGACAACAATCCGATCTTGTCGAATCGCGTTCTTCTTCTTACCACCGGTAGAAAAGACTCGCAGATCTAACGAATACATCTTGTTCTGCCATTTCAGAAAAATTCGCACAGAGAGTTCTATACCAACTCGGCCCGACTTATCTGTCACGCCCTTTTTTCTAACCATACCGTATTCACTTAGTATCACATATCGAAAAGCATTAATAATAGCTCTTAAGACAAAACATTTCGCACAGTTTGACTGAAGAGTGTTGCAGTGGATCCACCGGTATGAGGCATTTATGCGTTTTTGAAGTCACGGCTCTCACATGTTGCGCAATATTTTGGGCGAATGGAAACAAGCGTATGGCCCTCTTTGAGTTGGACGTGATGGCAGCGGTCACTTCTTCACGCGAAGCAATCTTGGGAAATGGACGATGAATAATAGTGAAGTTGAAATACCATGTGTAATGAGATCTCTTTGTGCGCATCCAAGAATAGCGATACCAGTCATAGGAATACGATTAAAGTGAATCGTGGCGAAGCCTAATTGGACAAGTGTGGAAGAGGCTGAGAGTCCTTTGCCAGGCACCCGTAATGGACGGAGTTAGTCGCGCATATCTTTGGATACGTTTAACTCAAAGATATTTCAGTTAGGAGCTTCTGCAACAAGTTAGGACTAGAGCTTCCGCGAAGGAATTTATCAAGTAGTGTTTGGAGCCTTCGCGTCATTACCCCGCTCCAAAGCCGCCATCTAGTTAATCGAACCACGCCAGCATCATACATGAAGAGCTTGTGATAGAATTTCCTAGATGATCTTTCATCAAGAGGGAAGAATCTGGAACAATGGCAAATGAGTTGCGTCTCTGCAGGAAATGTAATACATTTAACGCAAGAGCGCTTCTCATAGCCGCAGAGGCCCAGAAGCCGCGCGATAAGAACCAAAACAACAAAGCCGGGCTCCCGAGATTCTTCGAGCATGTTCCTGACTTACCTTCGTTACGAAAAAATGCTTCGGATTGCGGAATGTGTAACGCGATATGGCAGGAATACTGCAAGATGATGGGTGGCGGTGAGCCCGATGAGGAGGCCTTGCGGAGTGAATTGAGCATGCAAAGCATCTGGATCGGAACCACTCCCCACACCGGTAGCCTCCATGGATTGCCGCATGTTGTTGCTGCGCAGTACGCGGAAAACGGACAGTCACGCATATTGGCCTACTTCGAAATCTGCGGCGAGAGAGGAAAACAGCCACTCGACAACGCCCATCTCCTTGCGTCCTCGATCTTTGACAACTCTGGCTCTCCAGAAGCTCTGTCTCTGTGTAAGAAATGGCTGCACGACTGCCAGGAGAATCACGATGACTGCAAAAAGCTTAACATCAAGTCACTTGCACGCCTCCCCACTAGAGTCATCGAAGTGGACGCGAAAGATCAACAAGGGAACCCTCGGCCTCGTTTGATAGATGGACAGGACCGCTCTGAGGCTTTCGCAGCACTATCTTATTGTTGGGGGGGCGAAAGCATACTGACTCTCACGGTCAAGACCGAGGCGGAACTTCGATCGGGTCTGGCTATGGAGCGATTTCCCGCAACACTTCGCGAGGCTATCGTCATCACGCAACATCTCAAGATTAGATATCTTTGGATTGATGCATTATGCATCCAGCAGGACAGTGTCGATGATTGGACCCGCGAAGCTACAAAGATGAGAGACGTCTACAAAGGTGCCGTTGTGACTATCGCAGCAGCGTCTTCAGCAAAGTCGAGCGACGGCATCTTCCGAGAGCGTAAGTCTATTTCAGCACATTGCCGGATACCCTGGTATAATGGCGAGCATCCATATCCCACAGTGTTTCTGCGTTCAGGGTCCGAGATATGGGATGATCCCACGCAATCGAGCACGATGCACACACGGGGATGGACTCTTCAGGAGACACTTTTAGCGCCTCGTACAGTCTACTTCGGCGCCCAACTACTCACGTTTGAGTGCGCAAATGGACAAGTCGACGAAGCTGGACGATCTCTCAAGGCGACTGAGAACTATCGGAGCAAGTCACACATCCAAACCATGTATGCGGATATCTCCCTGAAACCGGTATACAAGGCATTTCGAACAGTCGGTATACCACACATCATGAATCTTTACTACCCATCACTACCGCGTATGTTCACAGAAAGCGGCAAAGCCATGGGGCAATATCATATGCACGGTCTAGCGACTTTCAAACGACTCTTGGGCGCACATTCGTTCTTCATGCAAGGACTTCTGCAAACACCAGGTGGCGACGACCTGACATATTACGACCTTTGGCGCGAAATAGTCATGGAGTTCTCCACAAGGCGACTGACCAAGTCGACGGACACTCTGCCCGCGTTATCAGGATTGGCCAATGATTTTCACCACGTCACTGGAGATGAATACGTTGCGGGTATGTGGATGGGCGATCTCATGCGAGGTCTCTGTTATACGTTGCTGTTAAAAAAGGACCCCGATAGTGACTCTGAGAGGGAGTATCTAGCACCGTCTTGGAGTTGGGCATCTCTACACGGATACCAAGTTCGGTTTCATGGAAGTGCTTCGACGCTGCACACCGATTTTCACAACATCGCCACTATAGTCGATATCAAGGTCACCCCTAAAGAAGATCGATTCAGTAAAGTGATCGATGGGCAGCTTACATTGAAAACGATGGTTCTATCTGTGCCAGATCCTCGAGAGCCAGCTCCGGCCGACCTCGCGATTCCGGGTCTCTACGAGCGCATAGAGATTGATGTTACCAAAGAAGAGGAGTTTGGGAGGAAGCATGTTGCGCACGACGGACAGAGGTTCATTCTCGCCAAGCTTGCATCTTACAAGTCGAGACATTACGAGGAAACGGGGACTGCTCTGTTGCTCGAATCTGTTGGGGATGGCCGTTGGAGGCGTGTTGGATTTATCAGTGTACGAATGGTTACGACTTCAACGGACTTCCTAGGGCGGGATCAGAGCGAGATCATGCGTATGGACGAGTGGAAGAAGGCGACGTGGAAGAAAGAGACTATTCGCATCATCTGAGTAGGTAGGTAGGCCGACGACGTTCAGAGGCGACTTTGTTTGTTGAGAAGGTAATTGCCAATCTTGAAAGACACAGATCAGGGAGTACGTATCTTAGCAACTGAGAAGGCAACCACTGAAAATGGTAATACATCCTGGGACTGATGCTCGGAAGAGATGAACCGAGCATCCACACAGTTGTACATAGTAGATTGTTACGGGCCTAAATGCAAGCGTCGTCCGAAATTCCCGATGTGGTAAAGAATCAAACCTTGAAACTCTCGTGTCTCGCTACAGCGGTACCAACGTTCACTCTATGCGCTGATACATACCATACAACGTGGGATGCAGGAGACACAGCCGAATCCCGGGGCCATTGATGGTGGCGAACGCGTGTCTCGGCTCGCGGTTGAATCTATCGCATAGCCTCGTGCAGTTCCCACGGCTCGTACCTGCAGGTGTCGCCAATTTTCAAACCTTCTTGTCGAAACCTTCTGCCCTCGTCTCCCTCGTCTTCTCATTCTTCGACGCCTTCTTCGACGCCTTCTTCTAGGGGCGGCTCTATGTTTCCGGTCCCGGCAACATGTCGTGACGACTCATCGCCTTACAAAATCTAACCTTTGCCAAGTTGCACCCTCTCACGCCATACGCTAAAAGCTCCTCGTTACCAATGAATATGCTCTCAGGCGTTGCATCCTACAAACCTTCTATCCTACGTCGCATAACAGAGTCATTATCACGCATTAGACCAGTCACGTTGTTGATAACAACTACAGAATGCATCCCCCGACTTAGGCCGCCCCTCGCTCCCCCCGTGGCCACCTGGATATACGGTTCTATCTATACCGTTGTAAAGCCATGAAGTCTACTAATTAAACTTCGGCCGGTGTTGTCAGTCCCTCAAGCGTCCGCAGATGTCCGCAAGCGCCCGCAGTCCCAGGGTTGGCCCTCGTTCCAGAGCCCTCCAATCGAATTGCTCTCTGGCCTACCACCGGACCACGCTCCGCCGGGGAAACTTGCATTGTGTCAGTGTGTCAGTGTGTGAGGTTCAATAGCACGTGCACACCCACACCATATGCTGTCCATGGACCAGGGAGGCGGAACCAAAGTTCGCTTTGGTGATTCGACGCCGAAAAACTCATAAAATAGCCGAGCGGGCGGATGGCAGGATACGAGGCCACGAGGGCCAGCCGCAGTCCCGTGCCACGCCGGCTTTATTACCGGCAGCAGGTAGTCGACGGAAAGGGGACGGGCTGTGGATTGTGCAGCTCATCCGCTATGCGCGAGAGAGAGATGTGCAAGTGATGGCCAGCTGGTGCTGCGTTGCTCTCTCCACATTTAGTTGACATCGATGCTTCTGACCAGGACTGTTTTTTTTAAAAGATATTTCATCAGATCGATGACAGATTGATGAACCAGACAACAGCGCAGCCAGCCAGCTAGCCAGAGAAACAGACGGCCGTGGCGTCAGGCCCCGGTACCGGCACAGCAGGCGATTGTAATCGACGATCGAATTGCTGCCCAGAGTCGCCCCGAATACATTCCATTCTAAGCTCCTAATGTATTGTGTACCTACATAGACACTAATCCACAGCAAGTAACATAAGAGATGGCGATTCAGGGGGATCCGCTGGTGGTGCCAGTCCAGCTGCAGTCGTTAATGATCGCCCAGACGGTTGTTCCATAACCGAGTCATTCCCTGGGAACCATTCCCAAAAGCGCATCAGGTCAAACCCAATTGCGCCTAACATGTCGGGTGCTGCCCTCTTCCCCGTTCGTGATCCGGGGACACACGAGCTTTGGGATTAGTGACAAGGCAATGGCGCACGCAATCATCCCAGAGGTTTCCAGGGACAGGAAATCTTATTTTCAAAGCCCTTGCCACTCTGAGGTGCAAGCGTCGTTCCGACCCACCAGCTGCTTTGGACGCGGCGAATGAAAGCTCCCTCTGTGCCCTCCCTCGACCTCCTCCAGGACCTTCACCCTTCCACGATCACTCGAGTGCATTCGTCCCCCCGCATCTGGGGGCCATCCATTCCAAAACCTTATGGATGCTTGAGGAAGCGCATCCCCGACGCCTCCAAACTCTATCTATTCACTGATTCCATCATGTCTCATACTTGCGGATGATCCGGCGAAGACATACATATAACACCGGCTGAAGAAGCCGGCGTTGAAACTTTCTTCTCGGTGTAGACGACCGGTTCCATCCCTCGACACCTTCTCAAAGACCCTTATTCCCAGTCGCTTGGTTGCGCACTGGACATTGGTTCGGACTAAGACTGTCTTGCAGTATTGTAGCTGTCGACAATTTGTTTAAACATCCTCGAGACCTGCAGCTTACTTTCATTCAACTGCAGCAGCTATGGCTACCATGATGAAGGTCCCGCCTTACTCTAACATCATCACCTTATACCTTGTTCCGGTGTGTATTCTCGCCGTGATTACGCTGCCGCTGGTCGTCACGCGCATATACACTCGTTTGACAAGAACCAAAAAGCTCTACCTGGATGACTGGCTCATCCTGGTAGCAGAGGTACGCCATCTTCAAAATTGAATTCTAGTATCAAAAGAACCACGCTCATCATGGAAACAAATAGCCCCTCTCTGTCATAAATGTCTGTCTGGGCATTGCCGCTGCTGCGCATGGCTGGGGCAAACCCGTCCCGTATATCGCGCCGGCGGAATACAAACAGATCATGAAACTCCAGTTCGCCATCCAATTCACCTGGCTAATCCCATATTGTCTCGTCAGACTGTCTGTTGCCAGTTCTCTCCTCCGATTTGGCAAAGACAAAGCTTGGAGATGGCCTCTCTATGGCCTCATGGGTCTGCAAGCTGCCATTACCACCAGCTACACTGTCATTCAATTTGGCCAGTGCAGGCCTCTCTCTTCTAACTGGGAATACGTTCCTGACGTCAAATGCTGGGATATCCAACCCATCATCAACTATGGCTGGGCCATCGGAGGTACATTCCCAATCACAAATCCCAATACCAAAGTACCCGAATTCTAACAAGTATTCCAGCTATCTACGTCATCATGGACCTAATCCTCTCCCTAATGCCCATTCGCCTCATCCGTACCCTAACCCGCCCGACATCCGAGAAACTCCTAATCTGCGTCCTTATGGCACTCGGCCTACTCGCCACAAGCGTCGCCTGTATCAAAATGACCACCTTCAACGACTTCGGCAAAGGTGATCCCCTCCAAGCTACCATCAAGCCCTCTATGCTCGCCAAAGTCGAAGAGCAGACCGGTATCCTCGCTTCATGTCTTCCTTGCTTGAAATCCCCGGCCCAGAATCTTTTGAAGAAATTTGGTGTGCTGCAGAGCCATCAGCTTACGAGACCGAGTTTTGTGAATACAGTCTCGTTGCCGAATATGAATGCTCCGAAGGATCATGACCAGAGGAGCAGTGGCGAGGGTTCGGTGCCTCAAAAAGATGATATTCGCGTTGATTCTGTCAGCGTGAAGCCTGGCAGTTCGGACTCGAACTCGAACCCTAAGCCTAGTCAGAAGCAGGGCTGGTCTGCCGTATAAGTTTGTTTTGTTGTTGCTGTTGCTGTCGTTGTTGCTTGACTGAGTTGTCGTTTTATGTTGGATACCCCCCTGCCTGACGTTTCCAGCGAGCGAGCGTGCACTGCTTCTTTGCATCGTCTGTCCTCATGAAGACTGCGACGTCGATGTCTGGAGTCTGTTTCCCTTTACTTTGATCTTATTATCTTTTTCTTGTATCATAATACTTTAGTGTCGTAACTCCTTTTATGTAACGGCCTGTGGTATTTCCTTGGTTTGGGATCTGCGCGGGTTTGCGCTTGGGATAATGGTGTGTGGACGAATCGAACCGCCTTACGGCCGTGGTAGATTGATTTCCTATAGTTGGAATTGGATCATACATTCCTTTGAGAGCGCCAACGAGGTCTCTTGCTCTGAAGTTTGCGTTGTCTTCTGTGTTGACTTAGTATTTGGTGTCATTGACGAGTGTTTGATCATCTGTGCAAGCGATAGTAATCTCATCGCTCAAGCATCGAGTTGAAAAGGACGTAAATTTCACTGCATCATCTTACGGTTTCGACCTGCCTTCCTCAATGACGTACCGTGGAGCCTCGGTCTGCATCCTGTGCATGTTGGATATAACTGCATATACACACGCGGCTGAACATAACGATGCAGATACTACTTTTACTATGAAAACGAGAGAGAACTTTTACAGAAGAGAGATAGGTACGCATAAATGATCCAACCTCGATTTTCCAGTTAAGGCTCAAATTCTGTATTAAAGAGTACGAAAAAATTTGCAATCTCAAGTATAGATCAATACTGATTCATAAACCGAAGGTCACAGTCCCGACCTTAACCCCCCCCCCCCCCTTCCCCATCAATAGTGATCATTAGATTTTTGGAAATATTCCGTGCAGTCTAGGCCTCTAATCGAATGCAATACATACATTCGCCAACTCAAACACTTGAGCGGTACTAGTGAGGGAGAACAACAGTTGTGCATCCTAGGGATTTGAAAGACACAGAAAAAGAGCTTAAGTTACTCCAGATAATGTTTAATTTGTTTTCCATAACAATGTGTAAGGAAGTAACGAATTGAGGAGAACTGAAGTATATTGAGGTGCTAGGGGGCACTAGAGCTATACATGGGAGAGTGAATAGGTTATTCTAAATATGGGTAGCTTCATGGGATAAGTAATCAAAGCATGTGATGTACATGTTCATACAATGCATTTACGATATATGATTCACAACTAGCTATCATACATGGGTAGGAAGGATTAGTCATAGTAAAAGTGGTAAAAAGTAGTTTGTACAATAGATGATTTACCGCTCGCTTGTGAATTGGATGAGGGCGGCAAGCAGCCATTCAGGAAGTATAGGCAAAGGTAAATATGCACGCTATTCTTTCACGGTATAGCATTATCAACTGCTCGTCGGGTTTCCTCCTGTTTCGATTGAACAATTCCGCTCAACAAACTGGTATAATGGATGCGCGGGTGCTTATGTCTGGTTTCGCCATGTATAATTGATGTCGAGCATCTTGTGATCGCCATATTCTGACTTATCATTATATTTAGACTTCCTCACGGCGTCTTTTACAAGGGGATTGTTGCTTTTTGCCCCATGACTCTTATATTTATTTGTCGCCCGCTACCTTTGAAGTCTTTTGGCAACAGCCTGGACGCGTCGCTTTTATTCGTGGACTTAACTTCTTGATTCTCGCTCTAGCTTCACTGCTATTTAAATATCAGTGCTATGTGCGACATGAGAATATAAATCCTTCGGCAGTGGCATTCTCCTGATGAACACCAGTCTCAGATCCGTGTGGATGTTGCATACGTAGGCATGCCAGGAGTTTGATTGAGAGTATATAAGCTATGCCATTCTCGATTTTATGGTTCTTGTATTGATATTCTCATTTGCTGTATCAAGTCCTAACAAGGTTGTATCAACACCTTAGGACTGTTTGCATTATATCGAGCAAAGTTGTTGAAGAACCCACCTAGATAAAAAAAATGGTGGCTCTGGCTCGTAGGTAGAATTTTAAGATGGACGATAAAAGATCAAAGTGTTGGGTTGCAAACAAGTTTCAATAATTCAAACTAGGAATATTCTACACACGAGACTCATCCAAAGACACGCAAGTAATTTGAGGCTATTTGCGGCATGAAATGATATGTCTGAACGTAACGACAAACTCTCGATTTTTTCCTATGAGGCAAAGCCCTAGACTTATCCATGCAGAGCTTCGGTAGGGCCGGCATGGATGGGTCTAGGCAACTCCAGGCCCATTTTAATCCAATCTACTTATGCGTCCTTCTCTTGCCTGTCTACAGCTGATTCTGTTCTATGTTGTGAAGTTGTACTATTAGCAGGCTGCATGGTGTATTTGGGTGGTGGTGGAATCATCTATTATTAGATCTATATGTGGAGCCTACTGGATTAATGTATAGAGCGGTGATTCAGGCCGATACATCTAATCTCTGGAAATGCGTTTCACCTGAGGCATTGGCAATCCACGGGGCGTCTCTTCTTTGGCTTTTTCCCCAAATTCTCGTCGCTTGTTGAGTGTGAGATATTTCATTTCGAGGAAGGACTTGTGCGTTAATATGTCAGATACATTCTGGTCCTCGGCATCTGACTCCGGCGTGTCATTGTTGTTATCCCTGACTACCTCTTGCCGTTCGCTGGCAGTAGGGCACGACGTTGGATGAATTGATTTAATGTGCGCTCTACGATCTCTACTTTGGTCCCCCAATGGCTTTTCGAATCTTCTCCAGACGGTTTTTACCTACAAAAAACTATGGGCACTTCTCATATGATGTCGTATTCTGCTTTACGGAGCCATTGGTTTGTAAAACTATCACCTAAAAATGGATGCGTGTCATATCCAGATGGAAAATCAATCATGAATCGATTGCCGCATTAAGTCGATAATCCAATGGCCAACACCTGAGCTTGGCATAAGGCGAAATGAAGGTCTTTGAAGGGATTTCTCTTGCACACAGCGCGATGTTCGCTACAGTGATATCAATTGAAATCAATTCGTGGCTTATCTCCAGTTAGAAATATCATGTGGGTGTACAGTGGATCGAAATATTCCGAGGGCACTACAAGGTCTCGGGAGCCTGTGTTATGTCTAATGGTGCGGCGAGAGTACTAAAGGTGACGCCTAGTTAGAGTAAGAAATGTTACCATGCCTACAAAGTGAGGGAGGAAGAATGGATAGGAAAACCCTTATGGGCAACTTCAGAATGTACAGAGAGAGAATGTTGTTCTGAAGTGGGAAATCGGAGGGAATCTGTGGTCGGAGCGCTTTTGAACGGTAGGGACAATGTGTAGAGATATTTCGAACGCCTTGACCAATCCTCCTCCCATTCGCTTTGTTTACAACTTGACATCACTTCAAACATCTAGAGGAGTTCCGATATCCATTTTAAGGTTACAAAACAATTTCACATTATCCGGTTTTGATTGTATTATTTTTCGACAGCTCAGAGTCACATTTCCCTTGGAGGTGATATGGGGTCTAGGGACTTGCGCAAAGCCTACGTCCTTCACTTATGTGTTTCGCCCTGGACTTGACTAATCCGAGAAGCATTAAATTTGCTGTTAAATTTGCTGCGAAAAATGACAATCGATATGTTATTCGTATATGTTCATTCAAGTCATGGTGATAACAGCAAAAATACAGAATAGAATGCGGACCATCGAATCCAAGGAAAAGCTTGGGTCAGTAGCTGGATGATCTCGTATTTTTCCCTGGTCCATCCATTCCGATTTCCGTATGACTAAAACCCTCGGTTGATCCTGAACCGATTGTCAGCTCAGATCTGGGTGAAGGAATAGTAGAATGAAGGCGCAAAAAGATATTGAAACTGTCAATGTACCCTACACTGGATTTTAAGTAGTTCATATATATATATATCAAAGTGTCCTGGAATAGTCACGGTGTTGGTTCTATCACTGTACAGTGGATAAATGTGCACTGCTAGTCGGATCTGGGAAGGAAGTTGGTTCATATTAAAATCCCAATACTAGATTATACTTTACTATGTCATGAGAAAAACCATCTCAACTTCGGACCGGGATAACATATCCCCGTGCAGTATTTATACCACCTACACCTTTACCAAATCACCATCTCTGACCGCATTCCCAACCTCTTTACCCTCCATCGCGTTTTTGCCAACTCAAGACACCATGGACATCGCGCAGATCTCTCGTGATATATACGAAGAGACTATCTCGGAGATTGTTCTCTCCGAGTTCGCCGCTTGGCTAGCAGAGAAGCCAGACCGTTTTGAGACCGCAAAGCGGCATGTTCGAGAATTGTCCCTAGACCAGGTAATTTATTCAGTTAAATCTCTTACTACCTCATTGACCGTGTTTGACCAGAGAATCGTAGGGTTATCAGGTCAACCGAATTGAGAACGAGTGTTTAAGGGCACTCCTAAAGAGTACGCACTCGCTGCGTCCAAGGTTAGTACATCAACAATTTCCAAGTTTCAATTTCCATTTTCAACTTCACCTTCACCTCCAACCCTAGCCCCACTCTTACTACCTTACCGCTTCTCTACCACATATACTCCGAAATTCTCACAGTCCACTTCATTTTGCTACAATCCAATTCTTCCACCCCAATTTTGATTTTATTAACACCTTCCAGGGCTCCTGGATTCTCTATGAGCCCACACCAACGCGGCGCCATTGTGCCACGTAGCGTCTCGTCGCCGGGGGCTTCTTTTGCGTCCTCTTTCCGCCCTCTCCACCGGACTGCCTCACGAGAGGCAGTCAGCCAGCAACCTCAACTACCCATTTGGCATGGCTTCGCGTCTCTCCAAGACATCCCCCCCAACACCCCCGATCGTCCCGCACCATTAAACATCCGCTCGTGCCAGAGCAGCGGAGTTCTCGGTACCCCAAGCCCCAGAACCGCAACTTTCAGATCCATCTCTTCGCCATTCGGAAGTTCACCTCTAGCCATCATATCTAACGAACGGGACCACATGAGGAATGTCCCGTCAGTCATTTTCGAGACCACGTCCAGCCTAGCCAGCATGGTGCTGGCATTAGAGCAGAACAGTAAGACTCAATTCGAGAACGAAGGTGAAGGTGACTGGGAGACTGTGACAGACCAGTCTGTGGCCTATTCTCTAGATCAAGATCTTCGGTTTCCGCAGCCTGATCAGACAGTCCTCCCGCAAGGGAGTATCTACCGTTTCGCAGACGAGGTCGCCGACGCCTATGCCACTGATAACTCTCACCGTGGACGGAAGTCACAAGATTCCAACATCTCCAGTCACAAACATGGATACAAGTACGATAGTACCTGCGAGAAAGAGTTCGATGACGCTTCGGTCGCTGGTTCCAACCATTCTACCACTGATTCATCCTTCGGTCGTACTCGAGCAATGTCGAATCCCTTCTTGTCTGCGGTTGGTGACCAGCGAAGTTCCAGGGGTTCTTCCATTCGAGACACCGCAGCAATTACTCCTGCTGTCGAGACAGCCATTCGACCAACCCACCACGGCCATCATGACCCAGCTATCTCGACTCAAAGTTCGCAGCATTTTGCGTCTCCCTTGTCCCTCGCCGAAGGCGAACAACGTCATTTTGGCAGAGCGCGCGATGCTTCCCGCCACGTCGCTTTGAACGCAAGCAGCACTCAGGGCGTGAATCGTCCTCTTCCTCTGCGTCAATACGAAAGTACTTCCTCCCAGCGTCCTGGTTACAGTGGCAAGATTTCTAGGCCCAATGCGTTTGCCGATGAGATTGGTAACGGTACATTAGCAGGGCATCGTGGCATGATTCAGAATCTATATACGTCGACAACTAGTTTGAATACTCAGGACCGTCAGCGAGCCGTTAATATCGAGATCGCAGCCGAGACAGAGCCCGTTCCTTGCGTCTCTTACGAACAATCGCTCCCAGTCCCACGCCGTGAGATGATCGAGGTCCAATACGCAACACCCACGAAGCTTAGTCCCGCACAGCTCCCTGCTGACCACGACACCCTCACGAATGCCTTCATCACCGCACTCCAGACCGTGACCCGCGAGCGCGCTTCCGAGCTTCCTCCCGTTTTCCGGAACGCAGTCTCAGTTGAGGATGAGGTGTGGCGTAATGAGAATGGCCAGTTGGTGTTGACTATTCAAGCCCGGGCTGATATAGTGGTTGGGGATGGTGAGGTTGAACAATTCGATCGCGCTGAAGGCCAGACGGGGGCAAGGGATAGAAGTGCCAACGGACATTGAGATAGTTCGTCTGGGTTTGATCAGGGGATGTTTAGTACAAGTGGAGTTTATGATACCCGAAATTTGTGTTTCGTATGGGAGGACAGCGAGACGATTATGACATATGTACCTATTCAGGATGAATGGATAGTTGCGCGAATGCGGTGGATCAACTAAAGAATTCAGTGCAGTGATTTGAAGTTGAGGACGCACCGCGTTAGTAATTAATGAATAAGCATAAGTGCAAACCCAGAATACAGGGAGATCTGATATTCAATTTGAACCCCTAAAATACAAGACTCAGATGGGATGACTGTGAGAGGGAAGGATGTATGACTAGGTAGGGAGTGTGATTACGGAAACGAGTCAAGAAAAACAACAAGAACGGGAGTCCGTGTATAGGGTGGTAGTGAAGTGGTTCGAAGGAGGAAGACGAAGAGGATAAGAGTCTATAACGTGGTGGCTGAGCTGGGCGCTTAGTCCGAGTCATCGTGTCCGTACTTCTTGCCACCGTGCTTCTTCTTCTTCCACGGGTCGGCGTTGACGGCTCCGAGTTTGCGCTTGAAGCACTGCGCCTTGGTGACGTCTTGCGGGTCGAAATTTTCGTCGTTGACGAAGATTGTGTATTGACCCGTCTTGCCGTTGGGGCAAAGGAGCCACTTGCCCCAGTCAGGAGTAATGCCCTGGGTACTTGGCCATGTGAGAAGAGAGGGGCTGTAGCCACCCTTGATGCGATCCAGAGGGTTGGTACCGGTGTGGTAGAAACTGATGGAGATGGCGTTGGGTGGGAGCCATCCGACCTTGGTGTACCTGAGGCCGCCACCGATTGAGTCGATGTACAGCTGGAGGGGTTGTTTGCTGACCTATGGGAATATTAGTTGCTTTGCATGGATATGGGGAATGGAAAGAGACTTGCCGTGTACATCTGGGTATCGTCGTCGACGAAGAAAGTGGGTAGTGGCGGGTCATACCACTTCTTGTAAGGTGTCGCGATGGCCACTCCCTTATCAAGTCTGACTGCGTAGCCTGCGAAGCAATCCTCTGGTGTAGTGGTGGTTCCACCTACTGAGTTGCCGCCCTGACCACCGCCTCCTGATCCTCCTCCCCCTCCTCCTCCATTGTGTCCTCCTCCGTCACCACCGCCGTGGCCGCCTCCTCCGCCGCCGCCGTGGCCGCCTCCTCCATGCCCATCATCCAAGTCAGAATCGTAATGATGGCAATCGTCAACAATCATCAAGTTGAAGAAATGAGGAGCCTTGGTCTTGGGTTTCCACCCCTGAAGGGAATCGTCCTCGTCATGGCCCCCATAGGAGTCGACCTCGACCTCTTCTTCGTGTTCGGGAGGGTCACGTGGGACAAGTGCAAAGCCAGATGCTGCGCCTAGCAGATAGCAGGCGAGAATATCGGTGATCCTCATGGCGGTAAGAAACAAAAATGTGAAAGAGCGTGGTGGAGAGAACGTCCGCTGAGGAAGCGTGAGACATGGTTTGACTAAAGATGGGTTGCGTTTAATATACGCTGTTGAGAGGTGTGATCTTGTTGACAGTGACTAGTTTTGGTCAGTATGGAATGCAATAGTGCACATGAGATAATCTGTTGTGTAGATTGGGCGAGTTGATGGTTCCATGTTGCAAGGGGTGGCAGTGTTCTGGAATGAGAACGACATGAGCCATTGGCGGAAAGAAAGATGCAAAGGAAAAAAAGAATAGTGCCAATCTAGGTACGACATTTGAATAAATAGTTGACTGAATAGTTGACTGAAGATGGAGGAGGATCTTAAGCACAAGCATGGTATCCAGAGAATTCATCTCATCGAAAAGAGAGTTGATGAGTACGATTTTGCAGGCAAACTCGGAAGGAATGCTATCGACGGATACGCAAGTTAGGTCCCGAAGTCTGTTGGTCTGTGAAATACTAGGGATGCCACCGCTGCATACCGATACAATCCGATCGGGAAATAATCTCTTCTGGCCTGGCATGGTAACATTATGGGGTTGAGGAATTCAAGCATGATACAAGAAGACGCCGTTTCCCAGGCGATGAGATGATGATGGGCAGCTGGAGCTCGAATACCGGCAGCCACAATCCAGCAACAACAAGCCACACGAGGGAGACCCGAGGGAGACCCGAGGGAGAAAAAAGGTGTGTTGATGTTATGTATGTTCAATGTTGTGCGTTGTCCATTTGGGTTGATTATCGGTCGAAGGTCCAGATGTCCGACGTTGGACTGGCGCGTGACTGGATCGGGGGTGATGACGCGAAAACAGGCAGATTACAGCCATTCCGTTTTTGGAAGACTAGCGATCTAGCGTCTTGGTTCCGATGGCTGGAGCGTTGCTGACATAATTACGCGCACACTCTACACTCTTCACCACTCGTCTGTCATCACCTCTCCACGAGATCATCTTCTACGTCATGAGCAACATGGAAATCATCAACAACATGAGCTGCGCCGCCCACGAGCATTATATGTTCCTCGAAATGCACTCGTAGCGTTTCATGTCGCGCGCAAATGTTGGCTCTGCTATTTTTACGGCTTGCACGCACACATCGGTCGGCCACTGTCCTTTCAGCCTTGCCGCACAAAACTCTTGCATCGACGACCATATTAGGCGCCATATGGTGCAGCATCTCGCAGAAGATCAATTAGATTATACGACGCAGCCGGCCCACAGCTGCTGGAGTGTCCAAGTCCTGATCAGCCCATTCCTACAGCAAGGCTTCCATGAGTGGTGTCGCAGGCCTTGCTCGCTCGCTCGCTCACTCCTCCTCCTGGGCGCTTAACCACACCTTCGACGGTGATACACGCGGAATTCACCGTTGCACAATCCCAGCCTGCATACCTAGTACCGCACTTCTTGGAGATAGGTGACACAGCAAATACTACACAGTACTTGCACTAGCGAAGATGACGACCATATGATCGAACGGGCCTGACTGTCCTGTGCTGCGCAGTGCGTAGTTCGTTCGAAGGAACACCGTCCAAGCTGAACGGCCGTTCGAGGTGCGATTTGAGACCGCCATCTCCCACCGCTAGCGATTCTGCTCTGTCCACTCAGACTCTCCAGGTCGACTTTCTTGGGAGTTGCGAGAGCTGAGAGCGACGATTGAACTGCTGGACCCAGCTTTTGTCTTTCATGGGTCGAGCATGGGGCCGGAGAACCAGAGGAGCACGACAGTCACTGGCGAACGTGTGAGTGGCGAAGCCGCCCCATCGCAAGGCCTCTGCTCCTATTGTATTGCACAACACATGCGGATCCACTTGCCATGTCCGCGTCTTCCTGCTTAAGGCAGCTGTCAAAAACTCAGAAAGTTGCGACCTTTTCCCTTGTCCAGTCTACTTCGCCACGAGCTGACAGAAGAGGCTCCGCTTTCCAACGCTTTCCTACTCGTTGTAGGCCTTTGTGAGCAGCTGATTGGTTCGAGCAGGCTCAAGCGCGTTGGCCAATGAGACGCAGCAGCAGCAAAACATTCAAAGGCCATGCACACACCAAAGCGACCAAACGTCCAGGAGCCCCCGGAAGGCTACAAGGAAACAAACGCCCTGATGACCACAGGAAACGTTCGACAGACGATCGCTCCCTTGCAAAGAAACAAGGGAATAAGAAACGACACCGTTCGAGGACTCGAGATAAACCCAACCGCCGCGATCCTTGTGTGTTAGTAGTGCGGCTGTTTATACTAACAAATCAGAGTTAAGCGGGCCAAAGATTAGGCGCCACCATGTTCCAACAAGGCTAGCTCCCATAGACTCTCTCTCCCGCTGTCTTCGTCCCTCAGCGGGTCTCTCGAGCCTTTCACTGACCTCTTTGGTCTCTCTGACCTCTCTGACCTCCTCCAGGCCCTCAGGCACGCCGGCCTGCTCTGCGGCCCACCGCGAGTGAAACAACATGGCCACCGCCAGCGCAGCTCTCCTATCGAGAAGACCGGCACCACGTCGCCGCCACTGCACCAGCACCCGCCAGCCCTCGCAGCCCTCTCCGGTCTGCTGGAACCAGATGCACAGGCATTGGAGCATGGGTGACCAAGAGGCACTCAGAGAGGTGCATTTCATATAGCCATATACCGCCTGCAGGCATCAATGTCTCTCTGGTAACACAGGCACTTGCCTTTTTTTTTCCCGAGTCTAATCTGTTTTCTTTGCGGCGCAGCTCCTGTTCATTTTTGTTCCTTGCTCGTTGCTCGTTGCTTACGGCGCAGTTCGCCCCCGGCAGCCTTGTTAATGTTACACTTGCTCTCCCTTATACGGTTGCCCGACGCCAATTCCTCTGCCTCTTCTCTCCGTCTTTTTTAAGCAACTTCTATTTTGCAAGTCCTCTGGTAGGCTTCATTCACAATGTCTTCTACCTTGGTTCATTCGCAGTCGACCTCTCTATTATCTCCAACCTCTACACCAGCACGTCCGAGCAGAGAGTTCCTACCGTTGTCCAACCATGGCATGCCCAAGGCACCCTCATCCGGCAGCCAACGCTCGCAGCGACCCCATCGGTTCTCATCGATACCTCCACCTGTCCAGATTACACCAAGCTCTCCACCCATGACGCCCATGTCCCCGTCACCTATGATGTCCCCGCCGCCGCTGTCAGGCATGTCTTTCGACACGTATATTGACACTGAACCCTCCACCCCATCCTTCTCACCACGATCGGCATCCACCTGGGAGAGCTCTATGCTCGCGCCTCTCTCGCCCATGTCCAATTCACTATCACCCATCGAATCCTCACCTGCTACGCCGGCCAGTCCTTCGGAGCCAGTATGGGAGATGATCACTCCTGACCCAAACAGGGGTGCCAGAAAACCAGCGGTCGGCGGAGAACCAGCTCTCGAAAAGCTCACCTCTCTCACCTCGCTGACATCGCACCCCCCTTCTCCTTGGCCAGTATACCTCGATGCTCCACAGCCAAAGAAATTCAACCCAGTACCCAAGAGAGCAGATGAAGAGAAGGAAAACCAAGTCCAAGACTCAAAGTCTAAGCTTCTGAAAGAAGAATCCAGCTTTTCCGTTGCCATTCCACTAGAAAAACTAGCCACGAGAATGAAGTCGATACTCAAACGCAAGACCACAACCGCCAGCAAGAGGAAGCCCCGCAAGAAGAAGCTGGAGTATGAGGATCTCGACCGCATGGAAGACGTTCATTGGACAGAGATGTAAACATGTGACGATCTCCATCTCCCTGCGTCGAAGTCGCAACACACCATCCAACACCAGTCGGCCCTTTTCGTTGTTGTACGCTATTCCGGATATGGATTAGCTGGGTTTCCTCCAAGAGACATGATCCGACGCCGCACCCGTACGCCTATACAACGCCGCAAAGGTACAGCACGCATCTGCTTGCTGTCGCATAATTCTCCGACCCTAGAGAACTCTTTTTCTTCATATAACCGATGTCACCTCCATCTATCTCCATATCGACCTCTCATCTCCTATGTCGTTTCTCCATCGTCTCCACACGCCGACCAATACTTCCTCTTTACAGTTCTACTTTCCTTTTTCTTTGCCTATCTCTTTGGCATACTCTCAGATACCCAGTGTTTGGATCCCTCGTTGCTGGCCAGCTAATCCTCCACGCACGCGCACGCGCACCCATATACGCGAATGCACACGACTTTTCCTTATGTTCTTTTACTATCATCCTCTTCCCACGCTCCTTTCCCCCCAGCCTTCTAAATTCCGCTTTCCTCTTATAACAAGTCCAGTACGGACGTGGGCTCGGTTCTGATTTCTTTCCTGGTTTCTATTTTCATCCTTGGCGCTCTTGGTTTGGGCTCGGTATCCACCCCAACGGGTGTGGGGAGTTTTTCTTATCTCTTTACACGGTAAAGACTGGTCCTGGGATGGAATCTTGTCTCTTTTGGTGCGAAGTTCTACCTTTTCCACTGGTGTAAACGGGTATAAACGGATATGTGGGCGGAATGTCTATATGGACATGAGAATGGAAGGATTCCGGGCTCATATCGACCCACTTGGTTATAAAACTACATACTTAATACAAAGATCATATCGATGAGGACCACGTTCACGAATGCTCTCTTCCGCAATTCATGAAAAAAGGCCAGCGGGTTTAAAAACTACAACCCTGAGATAAAGATAGGTTGCGCAGCAACAGAGACCACACCCACAGAGCATCAAAATCCAACCATTAATAACCACCAACCTCAGATCACCCCTTCTGCCCCAACACATCTCTAGTGGATATCTTCTTCCTCACGGTAATCATCATATTTCTTATATTCGCACCTATGACACGTCTTATTTACTTTATAGAAGAAAGTTCTGACAGCGGCCTGTAAATCCAGATTCCTGTCATTAGCAAAGTCTATTGTGGGACTATTACTACGTATAGGAGTATTTTAATGCTATATACTATCTCCTATCACAAGCTGTTGTCTTTGTATGTCTTCCCAATACTAGGAAATCTGTACAGTCCTAGCAAAGTATCCTAAATATTGTCAAGTAATTAATTCCCTTTTACTTTCAAAGTATAGCAGTAGCCCCCTAGTCAGTACGGGCTGCCCTCTGTGCTGCTGCTGGCAATGCTCATTGAGAACTGCGCTAGCCGGTGCATCTCGAACTCGCGCCCCTTTGTGCTTCTCCTATAGCCTGTTCGATAAACTTTCAACGCGCTAGATGTTGGACCCTAGCGTTGGACCTTCCTTTTCTGTGCCATAGTCATGCTTATAAATTGTCTAACGTTCAGATGTTTCATCCAACTCGTTTGCCAAAGTCCTCATAGTAGCGTTAGATTGATTACATAAAAAGTTAAATAGAAAACACAGCTTAGGTCCCTACTATAGATTATTAGTTCACCTATGTTCTCTCTCTCTCTCCCTCTCTAAGTAGTCTTTCTATAGAGATGAAGATGGAGATGATGTTCTATCTCCTAGAGCTTATCTTCAAGGTGCTCAAATAGGTGCTCCATCTCCTAGGGTTATCTTTAAGGCAATTAATTGGGTGCTTAAAGTGCAAAAAAGGAAGTAATTTTTTAAATAAACTCTAACAGAGGGCAAACAATGCAACGCTTAATGAAGTCTTGCTGAACACAAGAGCGATGGAAGTTTATCGAAGGACGTGGCAGACAGCCGTGGCGACCTGGTGAGCCTCCTCTTTGACCGCTAGGGGATCCTAGAATTACTATTCTAGAGCCGGTATCAACCTAATGATGGTGGGGAAGCGGATTTCCACATGATATCTATACGTTGACTAGCTACTCCTTGATTAGTAGCCTGTTCTTCAGCAGGTAGTAGGCTAGAAAAGAAGACGTCGGCGTCGTTCGCGTTGCCATCACCATCATCCACGGCGCGTTTGACCTATCCCGCACATGTTGTGTAAACCCGACAGCAATTCAAGACTTTCTAGGTAGAATAATCAGCATTAATTCGATCTTCGTAACAATGCACAGCTGCACAGCTTTTGGCACCAGCCAATGAGGGAGAGGACCCCCTGTCAAAATTTTCTGGCACCTGCCAATCATTTTGCGGTGGGAATGCCGGCTAATGTGGCTAGCTGCAACCACATCGAACTCACCGGTCGGCCTAGCAAGAGTATATATCATCGCGCCTCTTCGCAAGACATGTTATGCAGTCGGATCAGTCTTCTTTTCTAATACCAGTAAATTTAGGCCCGATTTTCAATTCCTTTACGCTTCAGATTCCACTCTTCATCCGCACTCCGCTTCGCAGACCTTTACAGTCATTTGCAGTAAAACATGGCCGGAAGACGTACCAGAAATGATGAGTGGGAGCTTCACAAGGATGAAATATACACATTGTTTATCACGAAAGACCACAAAATATCCGAGGTGGCAGAGCTGATGACGCAACGCCACGGTTTCACACGCACTTATGTCGACGAACCTCACCCCCCTGAGTAATTGATACGACTGTAGCTGATATCTACGTAGAAAAGCTCAGTACCAGACCACTCTGAAAAAGTGGTGCTTCAATAAGAATATAGGAAAAGAGGATTGGCTTGTTGTATCCGAGCACGTCAAGAAGAGGAAGGCCAAGGGCCGCGAATCCTGGGTCAATATCCGAGGGACTACTATCCCAGTCAAGAGATTAAAGAAGGAGATGTCAAGGTACGAATACATGTTTACGCCCTTTCGGCGTCCCATATCAGGTAGGTATGCCCGACACGGTACTGGTATAGAGCGAATTAACCAGATGTCTAGACAGGAACAGTCTGCATCCCTACATCCACATTTACACCCCTCCGCGCTCACCAGAGATGACTCCAGCACTTTCGCCTTCATTACCCTATTTAGAGTTAGATGTAGTACCCACATCCGAGAACGCGTTTCTTGAATGGGCTGGTCATACGCCTTGGTACCGCTTCATGAAATTCATACGGATACTAGAGATCGAGGGCCCGCCTCTGCTTCTCTCAGTTCCCCAGCATCCTGAAAATCGGATATCCTTCGATCGGTCGCAATCTACCAGTAACATATACGATGAAATAATACGCACGAATCAAAGATACAGCTCACAAGAATGGATCGATGACATTGCAATGGCCTCCTTCCTGCAATTTGATGATTCAATACCCGACGAGTGGACAAATCCGGGTAGATATCTGCCACCAACTCGCGACATGAAACCAGACATAGACGTGAACAACATGCTGGATTTATCTCTTAGGAGCACACAACTCGAATTTATCAAACTTGCTATACATCTAATCTCGAATCGTAAACACACTTTTGAAACGATTGAGGCCATAGCGAACCTTCTTGAAGTCAAATGCAATCTTTCGCTTCTTAAAAGTTTGCTGGATCAGAAACTCCTCGTGGTGGAAGCTTTTTTCGAAAAGCTCTTTCAACATTCAGTACATTACGGGAACCTATCACTGTTAAGGATCCTCGTCGAGGATGAGGATGAGGCAGAAAAGAAACTCAAAACACTGTGCTCTGAATACAACTACGCACTCGAATTTGCCATTGAGTACAATCATGATGATATGGTCACATACTTGCTCGATCATGATGTAATTGCTCCCGGACTCATTGCTGACGAACACTTCAACTGGAAGAAGTCCCTATTAGATTGTGCGGTTGGCCACAAGAATATGCGGATAATTCAAGAGCTGCTCACACCTAGGTCAAGCTTCATGCTTTATTGTACTGACGTCAGCATTGAAACTCTTCGAGTAGCAGTATTGACCGGTGACCATGACATTATCCAAATTCTCGTGGACCACAATCCGGAACTTCTGGACCAAATGAACTCGGAGCCGTGGCTACTCTACGAGGCTGCCTCGACGCACAAGACAGTGGCCACGCTTATGAAGCTTCAGAACTGGGGTATGGATGTCACAGCAACGGATGAGAAAGGGTATGGTAGTGCCTTAGCTGTCGCCTGTCGGTATGCAGATATGGTAGTCATACAGCATCTCCTAGATTTGGGCGTCGATATCAACGGCATTGCTTTTGGACTTGGATACTACCCGAGCTTGAATGACGATCCGGAAATGAATGTAACTTTTCTAGAGCACGATACCCTTACCGCGATGAGAGACAAAACTGCGCTTTGCATCGCCGTGGAGCAAGAAGATGAAAGTCTAGTAAATCTTCTTCTCTACAAAGGCGCGGACCCAAATCGGTTTTTGCATGTTTCCCCTCTTCAAACTGCTGCTATGAACGGCAATGTTGCTATAGCTGAGACACTCATTAAAGCTGACGCCAATGTCAACGCAGTGGTCAATCCTTCGTTGAAGAATTCAAAATATCGTCGAATTAACGAAGATATTACAAACAAAACGGCTATACATCTAGCCTTGGAAAGGGGACATCAGAGCATCGTTGAACTACTGATGAAGAGTGGAGCTGTTATACCTAATGGCGTTCCAGAACTTGCCATCATGGGTGAGGAATGGAATCCCTTACAGGCTGCAATAATTGGAGGAAACCGCAGCCTTGTGCATTGGATCATGGAAAGAGTCGACATCAACTATTGGGCAACACCAAGCTGCCTCGCGATATGTGTAAGAGTGTTCGGATGGAGCTTCGCTAAGACTCTATTTGATGATCGGATATCCGCATACAATTTCTTAAAGAATCCGCAGATTCTTTGCGAGTGCGTCTATTTAGGGGATCAAGAGGCCGTAGAGACCTTAGTATCTGATACCAAGGCATTACTTGGGAAGCTACCATGCGGATATGGGGCAATCGGGCTAGCGGTAGCCGCGCAACATCAGCGAACAAGCATGCTGCAGGTTTTCTTAGATGCGGGAGCGATGCCATACGATTCTACACCAAAAGGATTACAGTATGGAAAGTCGGATTATTCAGTCGGCGGCGCGTGCACAGAGATTGATGCAGGCACCTCGGCCCTTGAAGTAGCAGTTCGATACAAGAACATAGATGTTCTTAAGTTCCTTTTAGATGCCTGCGGCAGCATTCTAAGCGACACAACACAGGTAACCCAAAATCGAGGAATTTTGCAAGCATATCGTGCGGCCATAGGCACTGGCAATCGGGCTGTTTTAGACGAGTTTTTAAAAGTAGGACTAAACGTAAGACAGGTCGATGATGCTGCTAGGTTGGCACTAGTCGACAAATATCGTTGCACTTCCATCCAGTGGTATATGCTACACACCCGTAGTTCTCGCCCGAGCCCCGAATTTATAGATATCCTCCTCGACCATGATGCTGATCCCAACGCCCCAGCCGAAGGCAATTTCATTCTTTATGGATTATCCGAAGCATCAGTACATACTCCACTGCAGTCTGCAGTCAGTTGCGATGCGGTCGAACTAGTAAAAAAGCTGCTTCAGCGACGCATCAATGTCAATGCAGAGCCGAATGTCAAAAAAGGTGCCACAGCACTCCAATTTGCAGCGATCAATGGCAATTTCGAAATATTGAATATGCTCTTAAAAGCCGGGGCAAACGTTCACGCTCCACCAGCCTCCTTCGACGGACGTTCAGCTATTGAGGGCGCTTCAGAATGGGGTAGGCTAGATATGGTAACATATCTCCTGGGGGCCGGCGTGGACATACGGGGTAGGAAAAATAAGAATTATAGAAGGTCGATCTACAGAGCATGGGATAATGGCCATAGGACCCTTGCCCGCACAATACAAGACTGGAAGGCCGCAAAATTTGGCGCGGAAGATTGCGAGGATATTGAGACAATATACGAATCAATGACGGAGGAAGAATTATATTACGGAGATCTCGTGGATGTTGATGAAATGGCAAGAGAGCATGCTGTGGGCAGAGGCCAAGGGGATGTGACGAGCACCAGCCGTAACGGCATCTGATCACAAATGGTATTATTACCAGCAGCCCGTCCACATCTCTCTTTGGCATGCGATCATAGTAATTTCGAATGACACAACAGGAGACCCCGATGGAAAAGTATTGAACTGCAATCGCGGCTTACAAACCACCAGACTGTACATAATATATTCTCGCTCAAATTGACACTATTGTTGTAGTTATTCGACCATCCTGATATAGTCGCTCCTCGCGCTCACTGCCGCTCGCGCCTACAGCCTATGATATTCGATTCGCATTCTGAGACAACGGTTTCAAATTCGTTGACAAGTACCTCTGCCAGAACCGACGATTCTCTCATGTCTTACGTATGCTAAGAATGATTGGCCGAATTCACAAACATGTCCAGCTGAGAGCGCGACCTCGTAATTGTGGTTAAGGCACTGGATGGTGGCGTCGGCGCGTTGGACGAGCCCCGACGATGCAGCGCGGGACGCAGCAGGGGTTGCACGTGATCGAGGCCATCATATACTTGTCTGAAGCCACCCGGTGCGGTGGTTGAGTTACGCTGCGTATACAGTGATGTTGTAGTGCCAGGATTGCCGTAATACCGTGGCGAGAGCGGTATGCGGGCTCTTCATCGGTGTCTCCAGGGTACTTTTGGATAGGGCCTGAAATGCGACAGTTACTGAGATTGAAACGCTTGCTATTGGATGATTCGGTGGATTTCTTAGAAAATACGTTGTGTGGGCTGTGTCAGGTTTGACTGTCTTAGTAGCGGTCACAGGGGAGCAGTGCAATAGGGGCCACCCGACTGGTAGCTAGATGGGGAGATGGCTTTCATGGGGTAACTGGGGTTAGAGCGTAAAGGGAGGTCCCTGTTTTGTATGGCGGTGGGCTGATGGTCATAGAAATCTGTTTTATCACCATTGCTGGCTTAGGATAGAGATTTCCTTCAGTCATAGTCCCCCATAGCGGCATAGAGACCTTCCATCTCTACATGTGTGCGCTCCTTGTTGACATCGATGACCTTCTGGTCAAATGAGCCGGGGCTGTTTATGACGGGGTTGATTGAAATGGGACTCTCCATATTCTCACTATTCTCAATCGCCCCCCAACGATCGCATAACGCCTCCACGGCTCATCCATCGCCGCCATCGGAGGCCTGCCGCACTCGCGCTGTGCCTTTCTAGTGAGGATTCGACCAGCACGTGAGGTAGTAGGCGCTCAGTGTATGGTGCTTCAATACTCCTTACCGTTGCTAAACCTCGACATGGCTTCTATCGTCCGTCCGTTTTCAGTCCTCCCAACCCCACCAGCACCTAATGGCCCCACCCCTACGGACCCTGGATACATTCAAACAGTGCCATCTACCAACCAATATGTCAGCGAGTACAGAAATTCTTGTTGATATTAGGGGGAGGGTTAGATGCATTATGGGCGTAGTGGTTGTGAAAAGAAGGTTGTTTACTAGAAATATTCAATGATATATTTATATATAATTGTGGCAAAAATTAGACGTGGGATATTGAAGAAGGGAGTGAAGCATGGGCATTGTGATATATTCTGGATATCAAGGGCTTATGAAAGGGAGTAAATTGGAATTGAAAGAAATTCTATTGGTGTTTTCTTTTGTGGGTTGGTTATATTGCTGAAACCGAAGAGCTGGATTTAGATTCGTATCTTGATAATGTGATTAGTGAGTTATATATTCATTGATGGAAACGAATTGAGTAGGATTATTAGTCCAATTAACGATTTTGAAGAATGCATTCTTATTCGAATAGTAATTGCATGACCTGTTTCACTGATTCACGTTTTATTTTGTTTTTTGCGCTTTGGTCTTGATGTAGATGATCACCAACTCTCATCTCCAAGCGTTCATAGTACTTCATAGAGGTCCAAATAGTCTAGTAGCCACGACGTAAGGTTAATTTGCCAGCAAATCAATAGAATCTATCTACAAATACTAACGCCGACGCTCAACACCCCAGTGTCTCTGACGCAGAGAATCTAGTGATCACGGATCATATCCAATCACACACCGGCCATCCCTTTCAGATCCACATTGATCGCAGTTCGTTCTGCCCCATTAGAAGTAATTCAGGCGATAAACTGTTCGTTCACGTCCGTTATGCCAGTCAGCCAGCAAAACTTATGAATATGATTGCGGATGGGTGGAGCAAAGGACGGGGAAATCAAGAAATCAAGGGGAAGAGGAACTTACAATGACGACATCGCCACCATTTCTTCTCGCTGACGCTGAAGTTGGCGAAAATTGTGAAGACGTTGGTGATTTGTATTTTGGTAGAACGATTGTAGTTTCGAGTTTATGGGAGGTGTTTCTGGTAACTGGGAGAAAGTCTAGAGAATGTCGGATGAAGAAACCTATTTGTTATAGAAGGCTGTTCATTGGTTTTGGTTCTAGCGAGTAGAATTATTTGACATGGGGTTTATATTCGATTAGGGCAAGATATGAATGTGTGGACTCTTGAACGGGGGTGTGAAGGCTAGACTCTGTGATATGTTGTGAATTATTGCGATTGGTGAAACCAAGGGGAATTGACCTTTGTTTGTCAGAGTATTCATCACTGGACTCGATCACCTATTCCTTTCAGCAGGTAGACGGGGTTGATTCACATGATTCATAAAAGCACCTTGGATCATGTTAATTCATTTTAATTCGTTCCCTTCTCATATCGTTTGATATGGAAATTCATGGACATAGACCTATGCACAATTTACTGGACTTGACACCACTTATAGATTAAATACTTGAAGCGTTCATTTGACAAAACGCGAGATCAAATGGAAGGCTGGTATGTTTTTTCCATTACTAGACTAGAAATTGGCCATCGAGCTCTTCCTGATCCATAAATCGCTCGCAAGGCTTCTGACCGCATTCTCCACACTTGATGCCATACTTTGTGAGGAATTATACCTCACTACCTTTGTAGATTCGTTAATTTGAACTTGGTTGGATGATCAAACATGTATGGGGCTAATGAAGCTGCCCACATGTTTTGTTACAATATATACACTAAATATTGGTGTCAGGTTGACTTAAGGAACAAAAGCATATGTAAATTGCATGTGAATCTTGGTTGTATCTGTTCATTTTCCTAGGGAAGATTTGTGTTTGGACGACACGAATACGATGACTGCACATGTGGTGTCAATTAGGCATATATGACCAACTGCGTTGAGTATAGCGCGGGGTTAGGCAGCAACATACACCCCTCCTACGCTTCTTTCCTATGGATTACAACATCTCATAGACACCCATTAAACATCTAAACTTTTGTAAGATCGTGAGAATTGCCCATATCGCAGGCCGATGACATGTACTACCTTTTTGGATGCACGACATGCACCTTTTTTGTTGAGCTCGCTGCGGCCGTTATAGATGACAAATTCCCATCGGATCCATATACTTCTAGCATCCTCACGAATAGTTCAGACACAGTCGCAAGATCATTGTATTTTTTCCTAGTCGTATATCACAGGTTGAGCTAATACGCTCTCAGAAGTCCCAATTCTGTTACTTGTATGTCTGTGCTCATTTGTGAATAATGGTTTCCCGCGCAAAAGTGTTCAGACACAGTTCGTATGTCAGTCCTAACATATGGATATACGCCCTGGGTCATACTTTTGGATTTCATTTTTTTTCAAATCAATCACTTATCTGTGTATACCTAACGCTTGCGCCTTTTTATTGCATGTTTTCAATCCATTATCTTCATTCAAAAGAAGTGAAGGCTGAAGATCAAACCCCCATCCGAGATTTCTTTTCCCTACTGTTCTTCGTCATGTTCTCTCAAACCTCTCCCAACCCTCCGAAGCTGAAGAGACTTCTTTATCGAATCTTCCATTCTCCATGCGCACCCTCGAAAGAAAGGATTCTTGACCAGATTTTGTCTTGGGTAACCGCGGAAAATCAATCGAGTCCTCAGTGGTTGTGAAACTGTTTTCTTTTTCTTTCTTTGATGTCGAGACTTCTACTAATTCCATAGTCCTCGTAGTGGATGGATGAGCTAGGGTAGGATGCTTCCCGTCTTCGATATCTAGAATCCCCAAAATGTCTCCAGATTCTGTGATAGGTACCATATGGTTGGCTCGAGTCCAGGTGCCGAAACCGAGAGCTTCGTGAGCTAGGCGTTGAAGTTGGAGAACAGACATAGCATGCCATTCCAGGCGAGCGTAGACAGATATTCGAGAAGCAGGTTTGTGGGAGTTGCGTCGTCTGACACTTATTCGGGAAAGTCCTGCTGCAATCCATTCTATCCAGAATCCGGTAATGATAAGCATTCCACCCAAAGCAATTATGAGGGATATTCCTAATACACTAAATGACTGGTGCAAAGGACTGTTGATTATCTGCCGATTGCACATCGTCAGACAAGCCTCGCGTGACTGACATGGTCCCTTCACGTAATTGATCCATTCCGAAATTCCCATTGCTGTCTCGACTACTAAGCTCTGCAGCGATGCAAGGCTCGCCTGGAACGAATATTCTAGTTCGTCTTGCCACCTATCTGGGGGAATGGTGTCGTACTGGCGTCTTCCCAAAACCGTGAAACTAGACAAAATCGTCGGGAGATTATCACCCAGGTAGAAAATGTCCGGGTTGAAGATTTCATACGGATACTTAAGAAATCCCAAAGCTCCATAAACCGAGAGCCCCTCATCGATATTCGGCCATAATCCAGACAACATTTTGAGAAAATGGGCGGAATCATCTTCTCTCTGTAGGAGATTGAAGGATTTCAGGCATTTGGATCCGTCTGCATATGAGGGATTGCAAATGTGTACCCTCGTAACGCATGATATTACGTTTGCGGGTGAGTTAGATACATATTGATCTCCAGGTGGCGATGAATCCGTTGTGTTGCTGGTGGAAAACCATGGATCGACCACCGGTGAAGAATTTTGAATTATCCCGGAGGAAAGGAAAAGCATAGACACCATAGCGCCAGAATGATTACGGCCAGGTAACAAGTTCTCAAAGACTGTCGGATCTTCACTGACGGCCCTATTCAATTTTCATTAGTAAAATTAGTTTGTCATTTGGTGCAGGGACTTAATCAATCCTATTTGAAATATACTTCTGCAGTCCTAATAGGGCTAAGAGAAGATAAAGCTGATTTATCAAGAACACAGGAGAACTAGACTTACTCGACTTTGTAAAAGGTAGAATTATCTGAAATGACGGAGTATGTGAGACCGAGTCCATTATACTTCTTTTGGTTAACCAGGTGTTCCGAAAGCTGTGAATAGTAGTACTCTGTGACGTTCAATCCATTCTCTGTAACAGTGATACTATAGCCCTCAGTTGTTAACGGTGCACAATATCGAGTCTGCCGTAAAGAAAATCTCGGACTCCCATTGATACCGAGATGTGTATCACTGAATAGATAACCAGTATCAAGTTCTAGATTTCCAGAACGCAAGATGCATAGATCCTCTGCAAATGGACAGGTCGCTTTCTTATCTTTGGTGTAAGGTAGTCTAGGTTGCACATATTTCTGACAGTTTGCTGACGATTGGCCCTTTTCTATTCGATAACACTGGAGTGCATATGCCAAGTACTCTGACTTTTTCATAAAACGGTTAGCACTGTTTACAGCTGCCTGCGAGCTCGTAACAGGTAGAACCCTTGTGGGAATGACGCTGTAATTATCCATGTGAAAATCTCTACATTTCTGGCTCAATAGTAAAACCTCGTTAATATCATTTGATGTTACTCGGGATGATAGGATACCTAATATGGTAGTTAATTTTGAACTTGTAAGTTACCAAAACTCAAGCTTCACCTGCTACGGCAAACGCCAACGAGAGGAGTAACGATAATCCCATCAGGGGCAACATCCGAATCCAGATTTTCCATGCTTCTCTTTTTCTCCATACGAAACAAAGCTGGATCATCTCCAATGCTGCGCTGTAACCGGATTCAGAGTTTCGCAGAATCGCTTGTCTTTGATTGTATATCCCATCTGGTGTTTTGGTCGAGGAATATGCACGGTGCAGTAGAAAGCGCACAATTCTCCACGTTCCTTGGCCAGCAAGTCCAACATAAAGTGCAAGAAAGGCGATGAACAAAGCACCATCTTGGCGATCGAGTGTGAGTGTCGAGCCATGCATTTGACCGTGGCGGGTGTTTACCCAGAATCCAGTATAGACATCGTAATTCGTTGGCTTAATAAATGACATCTTTGGAAAAGAAAGGGTAATGTAATCACAGGATGACTTCAGATCAAAGAGCGTCGAAGAAATCTTTCTCCTTGTATGAATGGTGTGCGTCCTAATATGCTCGCTTCGTAAAAGTTGCCCGGTTAAAGCGCAAAACCCCGCGTACATGCACCTTTATCCACCGCCATTGTGGCAGTGCAACCTTTCTTACTACATTATGCAGAATCCCAGAAGGATGACTTCCAACGTTTGCCTTTTTCGCCTATCCATCGACGCACTTGTCTCCATTGCTCCTTCACCCTCATAGGTTGTTGCATTGAGACCAGAGTCACCACAGTTCACTTCCCGAAATCAAAACAATTACACACGCCACTGATACAGGCACAGGCCTGACTGCAGCAATATTCCGGATGTTCGAAAATGCACGGTTGCCCTACGGGAGTACATCCCCCACACACCGTTGTTGTCGCAGTTTTCGTCTCCGTCACCGTCTGCGACATCCCACAAGTTAGCTACAGTCGCTCAAGATCTGGAAAATCATCTAGATGAATACTACTCACCAATGTTGGTTCTGTAGTTGTCGTTGTCACCGTAACCTTCGGCTTCAGATTCAAACACCCACACGCTGATGTCAACTCTGCTGCTGCGAAACTTGCCAGCGCAACGGGTACACCAGCGACTTTACGACCATCCAAACGTATCGCCGTCGGTTGCCTCTTCACTCTCGGAGCGATGCAGTTTGGATCGATGGATGTAGTCGTCACGGGAACCGTCAGTGTTCTATAACAGGTGTACATCAGCCATCTTGCGAGGGGAAGCGAATTCATATGCATTAGAAGTACGACTTACGTTGTCGGCTTCTCAGTCTGTGTGACAGTGGTTGCGAGAGGTATCTTAAGATACGAGCTACAAAATGATGTTGCCGGAGTCCCCAGAGCTGGGATCTTATTCAAGACAACGGTGAGCGCGTTGCAATTCACAGCGCGAGCGATGAGCTTTTCGGGTTCGGGTCTCGCAGTGACGACATCGCTATACAAACCTGCGAATACCGAAAGGACAAAAAGAATATTGGTATTTGAAGTTTTCATGTTGTCTGTTGTCTAATCAAAGACAGCTAAGTAAAGGAACGAAGACAATACTTTCATCGATGGGAGCCCAAGATGGGGTTTTAATCGCCTTTTCCATAGCTCACTGATCAGAGGGTACAAACGCCTCCAATAAACCTTTTGTAACTAACCTCTGGAACCGAGGCATCAAGCCCTGCGCGACTCAGTCCGCGGAGTTAAGATCAGCGCCGCTACGGCTCCTAGCCCAAGGCTCAGCAGAGTTTCAAAACGCCACATTGCGGCAGTCAGTTCTCCATACGCCCCGACAATTGCAATGATAGACCATTTGAGTATTTGTACTTTTCGACAGAAAGCGTTAGATTTGCACTGAACAAATACATAAGAGGCCTAGTGCTTCTGCTGCATGTCTCCTATGACCAATTACATTGCAGATTTGTAGACAACGAACCCGACTAACCGAAAACGACAAAACGCAAAACGAAAATAAACAAACAAAAATCCAAAAGCAGAAACTGTACAATAACAAGAACAGAATGGGAAAACTCCAACGCTACCAAAACCAATCAAGCACCTACACGTCCAATCCCTACATCTGCCAGCTATCTCAATCACCACCTACGCAATGCCGAATCACATATTCACGCTACCAATCCGCACCCTCACATGTCCCATGGAAACCCTCCTCTACATTCCCAACCTGGCCTTACCTCCACTATCACGGACACAGCAACCGCCAATGCCAAACATCTACATGTACGAATACAGTCCCATTCCCTCCGATCCCGAACTTCTCTGACCGACGCAAGCGACTCCTTCGACATCACACCCTCACCGCCAGTGATCAACACCCTACACCACAACTACATCGTGACCACCTAGGACTTATTCAACACCCCTGTCCAATGCTCCTCCTCTTCAACTCGATTCCCACATCCGCTCCTCCTTTCCTCCCCCGTCCTTCGAAACCACTATCATCATCACCGCGCACCGCTGCTCCAACCCTCCAAATCCCTGTATCCTTCCCCACCTCCCCCTTCCTCCCCATCTCCCTCTACTTCCAAATTCACCCCTTCATCCACCCATCCATCCAACCCACTGACCTCACACCCTCACACCTCAGCCTCTAACCGAACCAAACCACCCATCTAACCCAATCCCTCCCAACAAGACACCCAACAGAAACAGGATCCCCAGCTTCGCACTCACACCATTCCGAGTCCTGCTTCGGCATGCCGTGATGCGCACGCAGTGTGTTGTTGTCACCCTAGATGGTTATGGATTGGATTCGGCACGATCCAGTCGGAGACACATGCTCAGGATAGCTATGGTAGATGCGTTCATGTACTGAACCGCGCCGCTGAAGAGCGCCGGTACTACGGCTTGCGGCTCTGAAAGCCTAGTTAGCGGCACCATGTCATAGAGCACTTCGTCCATCTACATGCACGGCACTACATCATCTCCAGTAAAGCACATTGGCGTAGAAGCAAGCAGTGGCGAGGCAAGAGGTCTGACCTCTTTTTTTTTTTTCTTCCCTGTCTTTCTCGCATTCCCTCGTTTCCCTGTCCGATGTAGAGGTTATGTAAATGGACAATACGAAAGTGACTTGCGGAAAGGTTCCGTTCCGTTGAGAGAGGATGGGAAATGGATAGTAACGGATCCTTTTATGGGGATGTTCTTTTTAGTTAGGATACTTATTTCGTAATAAGTCTTTTCGCATAGAATAGTAGAGCAAAGCAAATAGTAAACAGCAAATCGGGTAACGCAACCCCGCAGAAACAAGAAGAGAAGCGAAGAGAATAGAAAAGAAAAGAAGAGAAGGGAGCTCTGAGAAGAGAGAAACCTCTTCCTCCATCCTTCATCTCCTATCCCAGCCCCCCAATTTTCCCCGTCCTTCTCTTCTACCAAAACTTCCACCACCTACCCCGATCCCCACTCTCCTCCCTCCCCAACCCTCCCGCCCCTGGCAAAACGCCCCCCGCATCCCCCTCCCCCGCACGGTCCTTATCAAAAAACACCACCATTACCGTCGTATCATCGACGGCGCTTCTACCCCACGGTCCCGCAATACTAAGCAGACCAATCACCAAACCACGTCTGTTCCCACCCATGGCATTGCGCACAAGACATACAGCTGCGTTCTCGTCTTCCACGGAGAAATACTCGGGTGTCGCGCTCCATTCGAGTCCCGCGGCGGGATTGGACGGGTCGTGCGTGAGGCCTGGCTCGGCGGTGCCAGGAGAGATGGTGGGGAAGGGGAGTTGGGGTGCGGTGAGGAAAGGGTTGGTAGATGGTGATGCTGATGTGCCTCGAACGGAGCCATTCCCTTCTTCACGCTTTGCGCGCCATTGCGCTACGAGTTCGACCGCGTGCTCGGATGAAATGCGGTCCCAGAGCCCATCGGAGGCCATGATGAGGAAATCGGATTTCTCGTATGGATCCCGTGGGTCGGCGCGCACGACTTCTGTCTCGGTGATCACGGGCTCTGCGTCCATATACGGCGGGGTTTTGCTATTCGGTCGCGGTCCAGGACCCCAGAATTTGCTCTGCATGGCGCTCACGATGTCGTTGCCCCATTTCCAGCGGTGGTCGCCGAAGGCGCGCGTCACGGCTAGACCGAGAAGACGGCCGGACTTGGGGTCTAGGATCGATTCTTCGTCGGGGTGAGCGGCGGTGATGCGAGATACTTCGGATTCGTTGAAGCCAGTTTGGTCAACGGAGAGGGGGATGGCAGTATAGCTACGGGTACTGGGAGAATAGCGACCGAGGACGGCTCGAGAGTCGCCTACGCAAGCTACGCGGAGAGTAGATGTGTGCGGGTCGAAGAGGGACAGGAGGGCACAAGAACCGCTTAGGGCGGGAGCAAGAGCGGCAATGGCGACGGCGGATGCAGGAGCTTGCCAGTTGGCTGTGTGGAGAGCACGAGACATCATGTGGTCATCGAGGTTGGTGAAGGTTCGTTGAATGTTTTCCATGATGATGTTGGATGGGCTTGATGCGGACAGCGAGCTGAGACTGGCCGACACATGGGGGATGAGATTCCACTGGAGCCAGTTGGCAGTAGATTTTCCAGCATGACCGTCGTAAACGCCCCAGTAATTCCAGAGCTTATCACCAGGTCCCGGTGACGTACCGAGAGCAAAGTAATCTTCCTATACTTCTATCAGTACAGTCATCACAGCTCACTTAGAAGAGGGACTAAAACTTACGCAAGGATCGTTGCTTCTGAATCGACATCCATGCGTTTCCGGTAATCCAGACTCCTTCCTCTGATCAATACCATCTCTCGTCCAATCCGCAGTTTCCTTCTCCTTCCCCTTCTTCTTCTCCGGTGTAGGATCCACAAGCTTAAATCCGTCTCCATCCGGCTGCAAAACCGCCGCAATCTTCCCGCTTGCTCCCCGTCCCCCAACGGTCCATCCGCCACAGATCCTCTTGAATCCCTCTTCACTGAGCGAAATTTCAACCACTCCGGGATCCCGCATCGCGGAGTCTACATCGGGGATGTGGTCCTGGATCCAGTGATCGAGCTGCTCGCGGTCGCTGAAGAAGGCAAGTGGTTGGGAGCCTGGATCGTTAGGAAAGGCCTGGTTGATGGTTTCAGTCCAGTGCGGTACGATCTGGAATTGGACTTCTCCTAGCAGGTACCAGATGCCAGAGACAATGACGAGGAAGATAACTGTCTTTTTGGGGAAGGCCGATTGCATGTGGGGTGGAATAGAGTTTGCAACGGTGGTAGTAGACGGTCCAATACAAGCTCCTTTCTTCGTCGCTAACCGTTCTCCTGCTCCGCCATTCCCAGGCCATCTCTTTCCCTTGCCCAGGCCTTCCAACGCACGTGACACGCCAGTGCGCTCTTGCATACGCAATCGCAAATTGAGCGTCGGTCTCGCCAATCTTGCTCCCATGTGCATGGACCTAATCATTTGGCCCATCATCTGTGAAGATGTGCTTTTCCATCTGGTGTGTAACATCCTGCGTGTGATGGACGATGGTGTTGTGCGGAAAAAGAGATGGTTGTTGATGCGGCCGAAACGTGTGGTTGAAGTTAGAGTTATTTAGCGTCATGCAGCTAAGAGAGGTTTTCGTTAGTGCTGTCTTGGGTCCGTCACGTGTGTTCGAAGTACAGCCCCATATTTGAGTGTCGGGACTGAACTTGATATCCAACTGATAGATACAAATATATATGTGAGGTAACATCATGGAAGATCAGTCCTAACTGGAACTGGAATTGGGATGGAAAGCGAAAGTTAAGTATAGTCATAAAGAAATCAAAACCTTAACATATACGCAATCAACTTGCAGAGACGTTTTGACGATCAAACGAGCATCGATCAATTCTCACGACCCCATATCTACAACGCATCCTCTGCGTTATCAAAATGTTGCCCGTACGCGACATGTAGCACCGTGATTACACCATCCAGTCCTATCGACCATAGTATCATAGCATGTTAAAAGAAGTCTGCTACCCGCCCAAGATCATAAAAGTCCACCAAACTCCGCACTAAGCCAGATGCGCGCGGCATGAGAAGAGTATCCCCGGGCTCATCAATATGAATAAGAGCCGATGTAAATGCCAGGAAGTCATACATGCAAAAAAAAAAATGTAGAAGATTCACAAGTGGAATGTCGGGCCGTGCTATTATTATTGCAGAAAATCCCGTCGAACGTTGATGAAGGCCCCCGGACCACCATCTTCGGCCAGCTCGTTGACAAGAGCTTCGGCTTGTTGTGTGAGACGCTCAAGAGCTGCACTAGAACTCTTACCAAGAGAAACTACCGAGGATGAGTATTGTGGTCACACAATGTAGAACAGATGACTTACCCAATATGGCACTATTGAGCTCTTCAGCGACTGGTAGTCTACCACTGATATCCAACAGCGGGGCCAGTGAGCTTTCTCCTACATTCTCGTAGGCGATCAAGGCAAATGTGTCTTCCAGTGCTCGTTTAATTTCCCTCCGCGGGTCGTTCGAAAACTCTTTCTTCAACTCCATCCCGTAGGCGATTGTTTTATCCATGAGCTCGCGTAATCTGTACTGGTTGACCTCGAGGTCGTCGTCATCTTCCGTGTCCACAAACTCCATGGCGCTCGTCGCATTTTCATCCCACGGACGACCATGGTGAACACCTAGCTGCTCGTCAAGCTCCATCTCAAAGTCGTCGTAGTCGTCAGTGTGACCATTGGACGCCGTTGAGCGTTTTGACATGGGTGTCGGGATAGTGGGTTGACACTTTGCTGCGAGATCGTTGGTTCGTCGGATCATTTCGATAAACTTTCGGCAACGGAGCTTGAAGTATATATTTTCATTGTTTTGCAAGACAGATGGGTAGTACGCATTTGTATGCTTGAGAGCTTTATCAATATCGCCTTCGATGATGGCCGCTCGGATTGCTACGATAGTGTGAGCCACGGTAATAGGTTTAGCAACGGGGCTCGATAAACTCACTCTGACGATTTAATGCGTCCAAGTCATCCTCTCCGCCTATGTATGAGAGATCAGCAGTGTTATCGTTTGCTAGTGCTCGTGCCTCTTCCATGACCTCTTCCTGAAACGCGCGGGCAGTTTCGACATAGCCGTCATGGGCAAGGTATTGGCCGACAAGGCTGTGGATGAAGGAGGTTTCATGGGTTAATGCTCTGACTTTGGCAGGCTCTATAGGAGATTTCGTTGATGTGATCTCCGCCTTGATGGCCGCCTTCTCCGCCTGATATATAAAGGTCAGCAATGTCCATGGTAGTGACAGAAAGATTGATATACACACCTGTACCATCTTGTCAATGTCAAAAGCAAAAGGTTCCTGGCCAAAATTGGCCTTCAGTGTCTCTCCCGTCTTCTTCATACCCACAGTAGGGTACCAGGGCTGGCTCGTCTTGATGTCTCGGAACGCAGTGCCTATGAGATGGCCGTTTTTGGTGAAAAAGGCCTCGCCTTTCCTAAAATTGATCCCGCAGCCCACGACGTCGAGGGTGCCGAACTTGGGGCCAAAAGGTTTACCAGAGGTTGTGTTGCTGAAACACTGGCCATCGTCCCCGTGATATGCATACGAGTCCGGTTCCCAGCCTGGTATCCTGCTCAGAGCAACCTTGTGACTACAGAATCCGATCCCGATCATTCTGCTCAAAGATTGTTAGCTTGCAGTCAGAAGGCGGAGAGGATTGTACCTACCCGTCTTTACCCTTGGACATGACAGTGACCTCGTAGTAGTATATGCCGCATTGACGAGGCATGGGATGGTCCGATCGCACCGAGGCGGCCTCGTCGTGGGTTTTCTGTGTTCCGCCAGTAAATTTGGCCGATCTCCCTCCGTCTTCAATGTCGAGCTGGGGGTATTTGTCCGAATCATTCCATCTTGTCGGCCATGGCGCGATCTGGTCATCAAGATATACAGGAGCGCGTTCGATGATATCGTGAGTCATGCCTCGGTGGGAGGGTACGGGTACGGTCTTGTGGAGATTTACGCTGCTCGAGCTCGTGGATAAGGAACCGGCGTTGGATGAGTGGCCTGAGCGGAAGTCTCTTTGGGCGGCCAACTTTGCCTTGTAGACTTCCTCCAGCCTCTCGGCATGCTTCGACCCCCGCAGATAGGAAGGAACAAAGAAAGATGAGGGCAGTCCATCGTGACCAGTGGGCCCCAAGCCATGCAGGTAGCCAAATTGACTCGAGTACGAGGGCAAGGGACCGGTTCGGCCCCAGGAGGTGGACATGGTGTTGTGGTGGTTGTCGGTGTCTATGGATCGCGAGAGGTGTCGGGAGGACTGCATGGAGGCGTGCGCCGCCTGGGGACCGGTCGAGGAGTTTGAGTTGACGAGGTGGGAGAAGGCACCAGAGCGGGTAGGTGCGGTACTTTGCGACTGTCCAGTATTGCCAGCAGCGACAGAGGCATACGATGACCTCCGAAACATGACAATAGGACAAGCAAGGGAGGGGAAGTGGAGGAGACAGCGGTGAGTGGTGGATGCGAAGCGTTGTGACGAGTGGTGAAGGAGGAGAAGTGGAGGGTGGTCGTGTCGTGGGTAGAGGGGATTGGACTAGATTGGACTTCAGATCTCAGAAGTCGGAAGTCAGGACAACCGTGATGGCCACCGATAGCGCACGCTTTGGTGGACCTTGGCAAGGTATGCAAAGTCGTCGATGGAGTTGAGAAGGAAGGAATTAAGTGGGAAAAGGTCTGCCGTGGACACTCACACCGAGCTGCAATTCCAAAAGCAGAATGACAGCGAGCGGGTGGAGAGTATCTGGGCGGATATAGGTCTGTTGTATGTGTGGAGAGAGAGCTTTGGAGGGCAATGGATGGGGGGGACCAGGGACCGGCACCTGCTCAGCGAGAGAGATGGCGTGCAGTTCCCGATGCCGTGGCTACAAACGCATTCATCGTCCTGGGGCGGCACGAATAGGTGGCAGCAATCGTGGACTTTGCAGCACCGGACTGCATAGAATGTGTGAATGTGCAGAAGACGAGGTGTGAAGGAGAGGTCGGGGGAGGTCAGTGATCAAGAGTGAAGGGTGGGAGGGAGGGAGGAACGAGTGACATGGGTTGCCAAGAAATCGACCCTAGTCCCCGCATTCTGTCCGCCAGCGAACTCGCGCACTCGCGATAACCACTCCAACTGACATCAGCAGCTTTTCCAACTGTCCAACTGTCCAACCTTTTACGCGTCAAAGACCAGACACACACACACATGCCGAGAGAGAGACACACGTCATAGTCCTAGTCATGAGACAAAAATTACCACGTTTGCGCTTTGATTCAGATCGTTGATTTCAATATGCAACTGCTTGCCTGTTGTACAAATACAAGTTCTGTCTGTCCGTGTACCATACCAGAGCTACTACCTAGCTACCTCTCGAGTACATGCGAGAAGTCTTGCCCGCGCGTATCCTGTGGTCACGCGCCACCCAATTCCCGCTAAAATGTTCACGTCCCATGATTCACCAAACGCCTTTTTGACTTGCAGAGAAATCGACCGTCGACCGGTTTTGACGCCCATGATGCTGTTGAGAAAAAAGAGAAGAAGAAAAAGAAAAAAAAGAAAATCTAGAAACACAAATGTGGAAAAAGTAATCCAATCACTGGAGGGCCCGTCTTGAAGGGAGTAACCGTCGTGAGGTGGACAAAGGTTTGGGTGCCAACAGCCTTGGTAGCCGATACCAGCCTATGCAAATGCAAAAAATGACCCCCAGTAGTTGGAAAATATTTTAAAAACGAAAGAAACGAAAAAAAAAAGGGAAGTAACATTGAGGCAGACACTTTTCTGGTGTTTGTCGGAGCGATATCATCCATCATCATGAAGCAGAAGCAGCGACAGGAGCGGGTGAACTGGCGAGACCGTTGATGGCAGCGGGGACAGGAGTGCCAGTATCGCCTGGAAGGCCACTCTTGTCGCTGACAGCGCTGCTCTCGTCCTTGACTTTGGCCTCGCTGGAGCTGGCACTGTCGCTCTTGACGTCCTCGGAGAAGGCGGCGGCCTTCTTGGGTGCTCGCCAAGTGGGTACGTCCCATTCGACACCGGTGAAGCTGCGCAGCTGGAAACCCTTCTTCTCCCATTTCCTGCAGGGCTTACCGGTGCGGTCGAGTGCGCGCAGGCCGGCATTGATGGCACCCTGGTTGGCTTTGGGGCCGAGCTTCTGGACGGGGTTGGGGATGGCAAAGGGGCCTTTGTTGTTGGGATCATTGATCATGTCACCACTGTGAGGAAAGTTAGCACCCAATATGCATAGCAACGTATGGTATGGAGGGGGAGAGAGAGAGAGAGAGAGAGAGAGAGAGAAAGGAAAGTGAGGAGGGTGAGGGAGAAAAAAGGCATATGCTTACAGCTTTTGCTTCTTCTTAGGACCTGGCTTGCCACGAGGTTTTGGTAGGCCATCGGCCGTCAGGGCGGCAGCACCTCTCTTTGACCCTGGCTTGGGGCCTGGTATGCCCTTTCGCTTTGGCGGTGCGACTGGTGGAGGCGCGAGGGTGCTCGAGGGAGTGCCAGCATCGCCATTGACGGGCAGCGGTGTCGCGGCAGACTCGGCGGGCGTGTCGACAGGCGTGGGTTCGACGACTTGGGGCGCAGGCGTGTCGACTACCGACGATGAGGACGACGACGACGAAGGGTTTGCTGATGGGGTTGGTGTGTGAGGGAACTTGGCCAGGTGGTCCGACGACAGCTTGAGGACGGCGATCTTTGACTTGGAGGGGGTGGAGGAGACTTTGGTCGCCATTTGGGGTGGTGTGATGGGGTACTGTGTTGGACGATGAGGGTGGGAGGATGGAGATGGCGATGGATTGGTCAAGTGAACAGAGTGGAAGGCGATGGCGATGGCGATGGTGATGGTGGTGGTGGTAGTGGTGGTGGTGGTGATAGGTAGGGTACAATTAGTGACAGGCGAGTGCGGGCGATGGAAGGGTTTTATTTGCGTGTCGTCGGTACGGGCAACTCTCGCTCGTCTGGCACCGTTTGGCCTGGCGCCGTGTGTGTGTGTGAGTGGTGTGCACACTCTGTCTTTTCGGCGCGCCGTTGAAACTCTCCTCGACTTCTCCCAGGCTGCGTGAGAGCGGTGGTGCGAAAGCGACGACGGTGAGGTGTGCGATGCAAAAGTGCGTCGAGGGCAGGACGACGAGGATGGTGGTGAGGCCAAGGTGGTGAGGTCAGGGTGGTGAGGTTATGGTGGTGAAGGAGTGAAGAAGGTGGTGATGGCTGGGGGGCTGATGGATGGTTCCATTATGCCTGGCTGCTGCTCGTCTCGCTCTCCCTCCCTCGCTCGCTCGCTCAGAGACAACGACCTGGGCCATATAGCGAGAGCGGCGAACGGGGCGTGTGCGCTGCTGCGCTGCTCCGCTGAAGGGGGAATCTCTCGAGACGGGTGTGTAGTGAGAGAGAGAGCGAGAGCGTGGTAGGCTTGCTTGGCGACTAGGCCTGTTCCGGGCCTAGTGCTCCCTTCCATCAGCCCCCAGCCACCCCAGTCCGTCCAGTCCGTCCAGTCCGTCGGCAAAGAGAGGAACCTGCAACACCAGCTGGTCGCATATTGTCACGATGCATCGCAATCTACCAATCTACACAGTATATACTATGGATCATCATCATCATTATCATCATCATCATCATCTGTCAACTCCTCTGTGTTTTCCCTCGTGCTTGTAGATACATGTCGCACGTGAGTCGCAAGGTCGTGTGTGGGCCACACCCAGCGCCGCATCCACCAACCCCCAGTGCCTTCCGTCGCTCCTTCTTTCTGTTGACGTTGGAAGCTAAGCCCAGGGTTTCCGTCCCTTCTTTCCCTACTGTCCCTGTCCCCTCTTGCCCTTTCGTTCGTGCCTTCTTTCTTTTCGTTTGGGAAGCTGCAACCAACGAGCCAACCAGCCAGCCAGCCAACCATCCCTTCCTTCTACCGCCTGCACCTGCGCCTGCGCCTGCAACTGCTGCACCCGCGCATTCCTCATTTCATCCTCCCACGCCTCCCTTTGTCGGACAGCCCTTGCTCAACAACAACCACTCAACCACTCAGCCACTCAACCACCCAACAACAACTCAACAACAATCAAATCTTTTTTTTACTCTGCCTCTGCATGCTCTGTATGCCATCATCACATCTTCATTTTTATTTTTATTTTTATTTTTATTCTTATTTCCATCTTCATCTTTGTCAATATCTCTAGCTTCGGCCTCACCCCATCTAACCTGTTTTCTTGGTCGCTTCGGCTGAATAGTCACCGCCTTGTCCCCTACTCCATCCATCCCATCCATCCCATCATCCGTCCACTTGCCACGGTCTGTTTTAGACGCGGCGCTCGCGGCGGTTGATCCCCCAAGTCATCCCATCCCATCCCATCTCATCGCATCCCCATCCGTCATCCACCTTCATCATCCATTATCCATCATCCATCATCCACTCGCTAGTCGCCAGCATCACACAAGCCCCCAATCATGCAATCCCCCCCCCTCTGCCGCTCTTCTCTCTTCCCTCTCTTCCCTCTGCATCACTACACACCACCTGTGCATGAATCACCTCTCCCCTCTACTTCCAACCCTTCCGTCAGAATACAATTGCCATTCGTCTCTATCTTTTGACTATGATTTGCATCGCGCGACAATAGGTAGTATTCCCATCTTGAGTCGGGTCTCGGTGTTCTAAACGGTGTCTCTCCCCAATATGGACTAGCGAAACGGCACGTGATGGCGCTTGTCCGTATTTGGAACCTTGACCCCTGGGCTTCCTAACCCTTGGAAACCTTGGAAACTCTGAACCATCATCGTCACAACTTTCTATCTCTCCAGTCTCAGCTCTGCTGTCCCTCCTCCCCCTCTCTAATCATCTTTCTCTCCTCTCATCCTTTCCCCCCCCTTCCTTTTCGCTGCCACTTGGAACCTCTCGGCATTATCATTATCATTGTCATTGTCCATTCCATTGGTAATACAACTTGTGGCCTGTCCGCCATGATACCATCCGAATTCTTCCGCCTCGCCCGCTTGCTCATCAACCAACAACCTGTTAGCTTCGGCCAACTCTCGCTGTTTCGCACTGCTCAGTGCTCTCGCCGCAATCTTCCATCCACCAGAGAACGTCATGGCCTCGCAATGTCATTCCGTCTACCTGCCGTCCGCGGATATGCCGTGATGCGTCTCAAGCTGCAATTTCTTCCATTCAACGCTCGCCCATCGCCCACCTAACCCTGCACTTCAGGCCACAGCGCCATCTTTCTGCATTCTGCTTTTTCCCACAAACTTGGTCATCGCATCCTCCCACTCAAAACATCCATCGCCTTCGCGTCGCATAATGTCGCACCTAACATTGACAGTACTACTAGACTCTCTACCTTCATCGTCACTCGCACTACTCGCACTACTGTATCAGTTCCACGCAGTACACTGCTCCACTCCTCTCCATCGCTTCAGTAGCACCCGCCCGCGCTTTTCCAATGGCTAAATCCTTTTCACGGCACTGTCGTTACCATGCAGCCTCCCTCTAGCTATTTTTCACGGTAACTTCTGTTGCTTGTAACTTGGTCATTTCCCAATTGGCACTTTACTATGATCCAACTCAACTCATTGTTGAGTACAGATACCCTGAGGTAACACCGTTTGAGCGTCTATAAATTCTCATCAATGTCCCATTTACAACTTGGAAAAATCCAATCCTCTGCCCTTTGACAAATGCAACTGCAGTTACTCAACTTGCAAACTTTAGTTGCATTTTCAGAGAAATAAGAACTTCAATATTAACAGTCTTCTGCAACCCGTCCTATACTACACATTCAATACCCCGAGTCTCAACCAAATTCCATCCAAATGCACTCCCAACTCTTCTCCCTCCTCAAAACCTTCGCCTTCATCGCCCTCCTCTCCACCCTCGCAACGTCCACCTCAATCCCCACTGCCATCCCAACACCCATCTCACTTTCTACCATCGACACCGCATCACCCGTATCCAATCATCCTGCGAACGGTACTACCACTACGGCTCCCGTTTCGAGCTCGGGGGTTCCTGTTTCTTCGTCTGCCACGGCTACCAAGACGGGGGCCGCGGCTGCTTTGGTGAGGAGGCCTGGGGGAGGTGTCGAGATGGGGTTTTTGGTGGGGTTGGCTGGGTGGGGGTTAGGTGGCTTATAGATAGCACGTATAGGGAGATGTGGTGTGGGTGGTGGTGGTATGGACGGAATGATTGGGATTCGGCAGTTTGGTGGTTTTGGGAACTGGAAAAGTTTGATGGCATTGGGGCATATTGGTCTTGCTCTTTGGACATGCTTTCATTCGTTTACTCCTCTTCTGTGGCTTGGGGTCGCCTTTAGAATAATATGTTCTCGATTGCCGATAAGATGAGCATTCCCATCCATACAGTCATCAAATTCGTTGGCGAGAGGGCTCCTGCTCTACCCGATCCTGTGGCTTTTGTTGTACTCGCTACCGCAAGTGCCGCGGTGAATGTCGACGTCTTTTCGGGATCCGTTTGATTGCCCTCGCTAAGCTTTCTCAGCGCCTCCACTAATTCCCTGTCTACGTATTGGCTAGTTAGAGAGCGTGGAAGCACGGAGAGTGTATGCAGAGCTATGTCGGCGTGTGCGGTTGGTGTTGGTGCTTCTGCTGGTGATAATGATACGATGGTGGATATGACGGGTCTTGTTGGTCCGGCGTTGGGAGCTGGGGGGAGGTATTGATTTGCGAGGGCGAGAGTCAGGGGAAGGAGGGAGGAGAGGAGTAGATGAGTTTTCATTTTCTTTAACGTGGCGAGGTAGTGAAGTAGTGAAGCGGTAAAGTAGTAAAGCGATAAAGTGGTGAAGTAGTTGATCTAGTGATGTATTGAAGTAGTGAAGATATTAAATGCGTAAGTGATGAGGTGGCGGATGGGGATAGAGGCGTAGTATATTGATTTTCTTTTGCGGCGCGGACTTATATATAGTCACTAGGTCGCATGCCCCAATGTGGTGTTTCAGATCGTTTGAACCATAAAGAAACGAAGAGCCGGTTCCCAGGTGCAATGTTTGGGGGCCGATAGATTCTTGTGGTGAAATCTTAGAAATTGCTCCAAATGAATTCATTGACTCTTCTTATTTAGGGTAGAGAAGTATGCATAAATTGTTTCCGATGGTAAGTTTTGTTATTGTTAGTTTCGCCATATTCATTTTCGAACTCCTGTTGGTTATGAACGCGGTTTGACGTTTCTGCATGATTTTGGTAGGTTTACGGATTAGGCGAGCATGAATTAAGCAATAGATGCGTGGATGTGGCACGGATAGTATAGCAACAGGGTATTGTGGCGAAGCGCAGAGAAGGCCAATAAGGAGCAAGGGAAGGGGGATTGAAGGGGAAAGACGGCGGCTATGCGAGACTGCGCATCTTTTTTGAAGGGTTGATGGGTTGACTCGGGTGTATGCATTGAACACAACTGTGAATAAGAGTTCAACTACAAAGTCTAAATGCATAGGAAACTCGTTGATTATATAACATTCTAAGAGACACCGCTCCCTTCCGGCCAGCCCCATCATAACATAGGATATGATTCGTTCGCTCTGTAATCTCTGTGATCTGTGTTGGACAGATCAGGCAGGTCACAGATCACGGAGCAAGTGGTCTGTGGTGCCAAGGGGAGAGAGATCACAGATCCGTCGCCTGCTAAAGCTGTTTTGAGCAGTGTTGAGCCTAGTCTTCAAAATGATCATCCATCCGATTCAAAGAAAACTCAATAACATATTGATTTCCCTCTGGAGCGCCCTCTTTTACGTCGCTAATGTAACCACAAAGCTATTCACTTTTAGTCTTGCTCATTTTAAAACACGACAAAACCTTTATATAATAAGCAAACTAAAAGAGAAAGCTTACATCGCATGGAAGACCATGTACAATCTCTTGTGCAGCGTTATAGGTATTCTCCATCATATAGTCCCAATATTCAGCGTCTAACTCTTTCTCATCCTCTATTATTTCAACTTTTATAACAGGCTCCCATTCACCAGGTTTATATACCATCAAGTTAAAAATGCTCATTGCATGGGTGAATGAAACTAGAACTCCCAATTCAGAAGCAGAGTCTGTAGTTTCAAGGGTGAGAATTTCGGTAGTGGTTCTGCCATCAGCCTATGAAATTAGCGAGGAATGGGAACAAAATAACAAGTAGGCTAGCTACCTACCGTTGATGAATACTTGTTGAGTGTGCCGGAGTGAACGTATAAATCGTCTAGAGAAAGATCAAGCTCCAAATTGTTCACCACAACAAAGGAAATTTGGGATGTTGAAGTCATGGCTACATAAGCAGAGTAGTTTTAGAAATCTATAAATGTATAAAGCAGATTATGGGCCGAGGCCGCAATGTTTAGGTGGTAAAGCATGACTTTATGTTGCTTGCTATAAAGTTCAAAGACTCATGTTGCTACTTGATAAGGAAGAAAATGCGAGGTTTATTCTAAAGCTTAAAGAAGAAACCTCTGTTTAGTATAAGGTTTTGATTACAAATGATGTTATGACGACATTTGTGCGAAGTGCCTATCTTCCAAACCAATAAGTAATAATACTTTGTCCTAACCTTAAAAATAACCCTGCATACTCACAGAAAAGTTTTTGGTTGCGCTCAAGAAACTAGTAGTAACCTTTCCTAGAATCTTACTTGTTGGCGTAGTACTAGCATTTCAAGATATGTTGCATTTTCCCTAGTTTTACGCTGCAACAGGTGCATTTTCTACTGTACAAAAGGCACCCGCGACTGTGCAATGCCAAGAGTGCGGAAAGTGAGGCCGACCTTGATTGATGCGGCCAAAATTTGACAAGTTGAGTAAATAAACGAAACTCACAATCTGATCTCCTGCCGTTGTGATTGTGTCACTAAGACTAAACGGTATGGTAATACCAGTAAGAGTAGTGGGGAAGGCGTGCCTAGGATTAAGGTATGACACAACAGATACACTCCGTGGGACGTTCCTTGTAGCAACAGAATGAGCTCGTAGTTAGAATTAGGGTTATGGTATTAAGGCGGACAACTGAAGCTGGCCTGCAATAACAAATCTGATGATAGCTTAGATACTTATGTTGTATTAAGCAGCAGTTCGTGGGTGGTGGGAAGCGAGCTTTGTGTTGTCCATGCATTGATATTTGCATTCAATAGATTGATGATTAACGTCCCTTGCTTGTCCTAGTCCACGGGGTGTCCCGGCCCGTAGGCAGTCCTCGACCAAACCAGAGCATTCTCATATCTTCTAAGAGCATCGTGTCCTAGGCGACCGACAGCCCCAACGCGCCTAACGCAAATAACAAGAAGTCCTACCATCCAACACCAAAAAACAACAACATCATGATACAGACTCTGACCTATCCCCCTTTATGTACAACTGTTGCTTTTATCTACTGCCCGAGAGTGTCAGGAGGAAGCGCGAAATCAACTAATGAAATGGTGGTATTTAGGTTAGAAACTGTGGCATTCAGGTCCTTCTTCAACGCACGGTCACATATGTGGTGGTGTATTGAAAACAGTAGTAGATAGGGAATTATTACACCAAGCACTGGGGAGGCGGTCATTTGCTAGTTTTCAAACTGAGACGTATAAAATATGAGTAATGAGTGAATATAACTTAGTATCTGTCAGACAAAACGAGATCTTGGGGCCAGGAGGAAGAATGCATCCTATGAGACGCGTCGAGTCACAGAAGGGAGCGAATTTCTTGAGCGTAGCATAGAAGATCAAATTTAAGTATCCTAAGGTAGCGGGATAGTATTGGGCTAATAAAGGGCTCAGCTATGAAACTGGTGCCCCGGGAAGCACGAAGCAGTCTGTGATGCGAGTAACTCAGTACGAGCTGAGAGTAGCGTTCTTCTCGCCGAGATTCTTCTGGAAGAACTGGGTGAGCTTGTCGAATGGGATGAGTTCCACGCGGTCGTAGAGGTCGACGTGACCGGCGCCTGGCACCCAGAACAGCTCCTTCGGTTCGGCCGCAAGTGCATAGGCGTCCTCACTGAATTCGCGCGAGTGCGCTTGGTCGCCCGAGATGAACAGCATCGGACGCGGCGAGATCGTATCGATGTCATTGAATGGGTAGAAGTTCATAAACTTGGTGACAGTCGAGAGCGTCGGGTGTGTCGTGAGATTGGGAGACGAGCCTTCAGGCGTGAACTCGCCACGCGGAGTGCGGTAGTAGTCGAAAAACTCAATATCAACCTGGGTCGACGCATTCGTGATCTCATGCGGGGTGCCGCCAGTATATTCAATCGCTCCACCGTCCAACTCGATCTGGCGCTGCCCGGCGGCGGCGGCAATCCTCTCCTTGCGTTGCTCGACGCTTTGCGCATGCTGCAGCCCGTTGCGACTGACAGCGCCCATGTCGTACATGCTCGTCGTCGCGATGGCCTTCATACGTGGGTCGAGTTTCGCCGCGCTGATCACAAAAGAGCCGCTGCCACAGATGCCGAGGACACCAATCCGCTCGCGATCGACAAAATTTTGTAGGGTGAGATAGTCCACTGCCGCACTGAACGACTCTGAGTAAACGTCCGGCAACACCGCATTTCGTGGCTCACCCTCGCTTCCGCCCCAGAACGAGGTGTCGACCGATACCGTGACGAAGCCCTGCTCAGCCAACTTCGTGGCGTAGAGATTCGCACTCTGCTCCTTCACTGCACCCATGGGGTGGCCAACGATGATGGCCGACGAGTTGACGCTGCGATCGAGGTTGTTGGGGATGAAGAGGTTGCCCGCTACAGTCATCTGGTATTGATTTGAGAAGGTGATCGGCTGAACCGTTACGTTGTCACTGCGGTAGAAGTTGTTCGCTCCGAACGATATATTCTGTGCCGTTGCTGACATTGTATTGATGATCAAGGTGATGCTGAACAGGGCGATGTTGCGTCCCGCCATCTTCATAATGCTGCGGTCGGTTGCTTGTGGCATTTGCGTATGTAGATGAATATGAAAGTTTGGAAGTGGGATGCCTTTTTCTCAGGCGGCATGTCGGTTTTATAGTTGATGAGGTGGAGAGGGAAATCTGTATCGCCATCGCCTACGTCACCAGCACAATATAAAAACGGCTGTGAGGTCAACACTAGAGATTGGAGACATGTTATCTCCTTCTCTTTGCAAGCTACATGCCAGGGAACATACAGGGATTAGCCGGTCCTTCTCCAGTAAATTAAAAAAAATGCTGAATATATCAGTTCTGCAATGAAAACGCCCATACACATCTAATTTTTTGATCAGAACAAAGTTAGAAACGCTTACTACATCGTTATTTTTCAGAATTTACAGTCCTCTCAACACTCCGTCGAAATCGAAGTACCACACCCCTCTATGCTCCCTCGCATTCGAAAAGAGGTACCACCAGAGCCACGCATCGCCGCGTGGAATTATCGTCATGCCAAGATATGTGGTTCATGCGGCGACTTCTGAGCTCGACATTTATCTTCAATCTATTACATTGCTTGGCTGTCAGCTGTATGCATTAGTGAGTTTCGGTGTCTTGGTGTTATCTTCCACGCACTAAATTGCTTGGCTGTCAGCTATTTGCATGAGCGACTTCTGCATCTTGGCCGTCATCTTCATACGTTAGGACAGTAAAGGCGTAATTCTCCTGAGCAGATTTGTGGCTGCGCAAGGCCAATTCCGGAGAATATCTCCCCAGAACTAGAAGGGGCCAAGGGCTAAAGCTCTCTGTCCATTCCGATTCTTGGCTCTCTTTAATGGACCTTGTGTTCTTTCCCCTTGACCGCGTACAACTGCTTTCGATTTTGTCTTTGGTCATGGAAATAAGAATCGTGTATTCACAATATCAGTACAGATTCCTCCTGTAAGTCTTATTTGTGGAGCCTTGTCTACCTCTCTTCAAGTGAATAATATGCCGAAGGCGAAGATATCCAAAATAATGATCGGGAACGGCGCCGGCCCCTATCTTTAGTGATCTATAAGGCCCCATCACCCTATGTGACAGTACAAGTACTGTACCGAACCTTAAAATATTTCGTGCAGGATAGGCCACCGGCGGTTCTATGTCCTTTGCCAAATAGCCAAAAAACAGAAAAGAGCCCAAGCTGCCCTTCACCTCTCGTAGTTCAGCCGAAATTTGACTATCTAACCGCCACTTTCTCCTGTATATCTTCTACGCATCGGAATGTTATTATATTTGGCATTTTTATGAAGCAGTCATAGTAGAAATAGTGTCGACTGTATATCGAGCGGATTTGTCGGCGTCAGTGATACACCTGATTACGCTTTAGTACGAAGTCTCAAGTAGCAAGAAGTGTAGTATACTCTTTTATACACTAGTGCTTTGTTTATTTGCGCAACTATGTAGTTTAGCCTTTAACAGTAATAAAGTATTTTATTTCAGTTGGATAGTTGATGAAAGTCTTTGCTTAGATTTTGAATGGACTGGCTACAACAATAAGATGGAACTTGGCCTTCATGGCAGGCTGAACTGTGTAAGCTATAAATTTCATACCTCATATCAGTTACAGTCCGTGGGCAGATGCACCTAACGTTTGGCGTGGTATTGCAAGCAGCCCGGAGATTGAGTCGACCGAATAAATCTACCGCATTTGTCAAAACTGTAATTCCTAAATATCTACGAGTCATCCTTTGAATATTGTGTGATTGGCGTGGAAAAGTACTATCAAATATTCAGTGAAACTTCTATGTAGCAATTCTAGACGGAAGTATTCTGTTAGCTATCACACTTTTAAGTTATCAAGCAGTAATTAATATGTTCTTCACTGGTCATTTACCGGCGTTTGGAAGGTTTGGATTGTAGTGGGGCAAGGTAATCATCTGGTGTCTGAGTGACTCCTGCTCGTCATCGACACCCTATTATCTGTCCATGCGCCCACGCAACCTGGGGCGTTTACATTAAAGCTCACAATCTTACTCGTTGCCTTGCCAAGGCGAAAGGCATTCACATCCAATCTTTGCCTTAATATCACCTTCTGAGACTTTTACGTGCAACTCGAATATAGCCTTTGTAACTTGAAACGCGGATGGGCGTGCGTCAGGATCGTATAGTATCATTTTCCGACAGCACTCGACGAAACCTTGCAGAAATGGTGATGATAAACGGCCATGGGCATCAAGTTCTGCCAGCAATGCTTGCCTTCTCCAACATTGGCGACTGTGGGGCGGCATACGACCCTCGAGGATCGGTTCACCAAGTTCCACGAGAGGGGTCCCGCTCACAGTAGCTAACATCTCGATATAAACGCATGCTAAAGAGAAGATGTCCGCTTTCGGGCCGAAAGATTGCTGCATCTCGACTTCGGGCGCCTTATAGATGTCCACCCCGACGTTTGGATCGGAATCGTTCTTTATAAGCATGTGGGTATCTTTGAAATGGTTTGAAATCGCAAATTCGGTAAAGAAGATCTCACCATTTTCCACTAAGATACTCGAAGGCTTGATCCTTCGGTGAAGGATATCCTTTGCGTGCACGTAACTCAGTGCGCTTGATAGGCAGCCAATCCACTTTTTCACATGGCCTAACAGTGGTCGCATGGTGGAGTCGTTGTTGCTCGAGCTTTCAAGGAAGGACGAAAGAGTGTATTTTGCGACAGGATTCATGACAATCCCATAGCGAAGCGTATGGAAGCCGACGTCCTCTTCGTATGTCATTACAACTGTAGGAAGATGGGGATGACAAAGGGTCCTTGCTGATTCGAGCCGTACGAGTTCGTTGACCATAGCGGCTCCCCGTTGGCGGTGCCCTATAGTGAGCGTCTTGCACGCATAGACTTTGCCGGGGAAATGACTCTGCTGGCCGGCAGGTTCAACCATGTCCACAGCACCAAGATGGCCCCGACCTAGATCTTTTGTGTGTTTGAACAGGACGGACCCTGACGGGAGCACCCGGTGCGTGGGGATTACTACGGATCTTTGATCCCAAGCCCATTTCCTAAACGAATCTTCTGTATGCTGAGGAGATGTTCTCTTCACCATGAGTTCGCTTTGATTATCTTTTAGTCGATCCTCGAAGATTTGGCTATTCGCGACGGCTGGTGGAGTGCCTTCCGGGCTCTTAGATATGCTTGAATTGCTTTGACCATCTTATGCATTACTAGCTCTGTACTTACGTTTGGGATTGAGTGCTCTTAAGGCGGGACTCCGTTCATGTAACTCATCTTCCAACTTGGCTCTTTTGCGTCTGCTGGGCTGTGATGACGTATGTGATACGAGATCGTTGTGAGATTGCGGATCCAAACTTTCTGCTACAGGACGTTCGTCGACTTCTTGGCCCGCATCTTGTACTGGAAGCATCCGTTCTGCAGCAGTCCCTCTTCCCTCATCCTGGCTTCTTCGCTGTTCAAGTAACATCAGCTGTGCTCGATAATCCTCCAATGTTATTTCACTGCTTGATTGTTGCTTTGCGCAAGTTACCTTTCCTCCTTCATCCACTAATGAATTCTGTTCTCCCCAATGTTCTCGCCTTGCCATCAATAACCGCATTTTCTTCTGCTGTTCCAGTAGCATGAGCTTCAATTGATAGTGAGAGGGCAGAGTAGGATTCTCTTGGCTTTCCACCACTCTTTCGGACGCAGATATAGCTTTATCAAACTCATGAATTCTCTGAGATATCATAGACAGCCGTCTTTTCTCGGGACTGCTTGTTGCCGCCTGGTCATCGGATGAGATTGATTGTTTCAGCGGTTCGGAGCCTTTGTGTTTGCTTTGGCCGAGATAGGCACTTTGTCGCCCACTCTCGTTCGCATTTTGTAGGGTTCGATCTGGTTTGTCTTCATTGCTGCACCGCTCGTCCTTCGCTGGAGTGCTTCGCATTTTGAGGTGATATTTTAGAAGAACCTGCATAAATCTCGATAGACACACCCAGTAAGCACCCCCAAGTATGAGAATGATAATAATAATCGCAAGCACAGAAAATATTAACTTTAGGAACTATGACGAAGAAATAGCCTTTCCATGAAGCAACAGTGTTCATGGAAAGATGCTGGCAGCCTGGAGCGCGCTAGCGCAGGGTTCATATATGAGCTTGTCTTGACTCCGTGATTCTAGGATTGTAACAGTATCTAACCAGAGAAGGCAGCTACACATCCGGACTCTGTTCCCTCAGAGGGAGCTACTAAAAAACGTAAGATTCTCATTGACCAAGAAGTCGATGAAGCAAGTAGGAAGACACCTGACTAGCACTTTGATGTCAGCCAGTTGCATTAGCGCGAACCCTTACCATTAGCAGAAACACTGACATTTAGCGTTTGAATAAAGCAAGAAAAAGTTGGAATATGTATTTTCAATATACTGATTTCACTTCTTACAGCTAGAAAAGCTTGATCTTGCTTTGTTGTTGCGTTGTGGTGTCCGGGAGTTGGGGTAGTTTTGGGTGCCAGGAGGGCGCTTTACCAATTTGGATTTCAAGACAACACTAAGCCTATTATGCATTGGTGACATTCTATCACTCCGTTGCTTTGCGTTTAATATTTCTTTCGTATACTTCTTATCTACACAATCATCTTCTCTACTTAGCTGTTAGCCTAAATGTTGCCAATACATTAAAACTCACCTGATTTTGAAAAATTGCTATGTTACAGGACAAAACATCTCCAAACATCCTCATCCCGAACCCCAATTCAACTCGTCTGGATCTTCACCACGTCCAAAATAATGCGGAAAACACCACCCACTCGCTATACACCTATTCTGCTCCTCTTCCGACATCCTCGTCATATTCCTTTCCAAATCCCAAATATCCCTCATCCCATCTCTCCCCCAACACTTCAGCGCCGCCGTAAGAAAATCAGGCACGCCAATCTCCCTCATCGAGTCCTCCGGCAAACCATCCTCGGAATCGTCAAGCCAGAACGGATGAGCGCCGCGCAGAGGCAGATTTTTAGCCCTGAAACTAATCTTGGTGCGCGACGTCAGGAAATCCAGGGATGGGAATGCAGCGCGCAGAGAGAGCCAGCCCAGCGCTAGTTGCCATTCTTTGCTGAATAGAGTGATTGGCCATGGATGATGGAATTCAATGTCGAAAATGTCGTCATAAGCCCTCCAGGCTCGTTTGATGTCACACGGACAGTAATCTGCTTTTCTTACTCGCTGGACGGGATCTGGTGGTGTGCGGAAATAGTGATCCGACCAGGGCGGAGTGATGAGCCCGTAGAAAAGATCGCGAGTCGCGGTTGTCATGTCGCATTTGCATGCTTCTATGTTCTGGTGAAGTCGGAGCGGGGCTTCGGTGACGATTTGGTTCTCTGAAGTCCACTGTAGCGAGTTTCGGAGGTTGACGGTATGCCCTCTACCTTGATCTTTTACCCTGCGCGGATATCCTGTTCCGGACATCATGGCTTCGCGGCATTGTGAAAAGGTCGTGTTCAGTCTCGATAGGAACAAGCTGTTTATATGAGGGGAGGGGTGGTTGGGGGCTTTGTCCGGGTGCCAGCATTGTTGTGTTCGCCGATACAGTGATGGGACGCGCCTTGCAGGTAGGAGGAGTTCCTTGTACAAAGTTGGCGGTGCTCCGAGAACTTCGGGACATGTTGCGGCTAGGAACGTAGGCTCGCATGATGGGGCAAATATACCGTCTGAGTACACTAGCGATTAGTACTGTTCGTTGTAGAAGGCGGGAGAATCTCATACCAAATGCCGGTGGTCGCGCGGCGGTCTTTGTATATTTATCAAAAGACTTTAGATTGTCCCTCACTAACAGAAAGGTGAGTGTGAGGATGAGAATAGGTATGAGATAGCTCAATATTTGGAATTGGAGGCGAATACATGAATAAATTTTCGAGTGGACGTAAAGAACAACATCGGTTAAGAAGTAATTCACAGTTTCAAGTGCATCCTCTACTTCTTCCCGTAGCTTTATATCGTCTTCAGAATCGGATTCGTCATATGAAAGTGTCCCTGCTTCAGATTCTGTCTCTTCGTTTGGCTGTATCTCCTTGAATGGTTGCTGCTGTTTCCGAGGCTGCTCCGACGGGCGACGTGGTGCAACGAGCGAATCTCTTCTCTCATGTGGCCTTAACCTCTTCAGAAGAGGCAGCTCGGGCGGTGCAGAGTATGTTCTTACTCTGCGCTTCCAATCGTAGTGATCCATAGTCATGTTTCGAGTGACATCAAGCTCCGATGTTCTCAACATCCTTCGTAAACGTTATACTTTTGAGTGTGCGCATTCTTTGTCATCTAGACGAAGGCCCGTGTCTGCGTACGACTTTCTACAACAAAGAAGAAGATTGGCCGGAAACGACTCATGGGAGTCCCAGGTAAAGTTTTCCTGGAAAAGACTGTCATGTGCATTGTGGCTTGCATCGATGAATCTCACCATTTCAGTTTCTGAGTTTGCTTGCGCCAGCCATTTCTTGCATGATGAGCCAGTGTAAAACTGTTCATGTTGTTCATTTCATGCGTCTCACATCATAGCTGTAGTTCTGCTGAGCCTGTGATTTTTTTCGCTCTTGTGAGAAGTCCAAAGGGCTTCCCTATCAACTCTAGTAGACATCTCGATCGAATATTCAGACACTGGAAAAGTTATCAAGCTTCGAAGCGCAACCATATGTCCATCGCAATGTTGGAAACTGATATAACCACCACAAAGATTAACATCAGAAACCTTCTTTGTTCGATAACAGCAAGTAGAATAGAGAACACAGTAAACCAAGTCGCAACATGAACTCCAAACGCGCCTTATTTCTTTGTTCTGTCAACCGAGAGATCGGCGTTGCAGCAAAACAAAGTACTCTTCGGTTCTCGTACTGATTGTCTCATGGCCACTTCCCTTGCTACAATTGCATTGCGCAAAATGCCACTTTGCTAATTACCCAATACCCAAGTTCCTAACACCACTGCGTTCAATTCGCTTGAAACAATTTTGCTCCTCATATTAGATTGAGGTCATGAAATCATCTGTAATCCAAACTCACAACTCCATTCTTAATCTCCATCACCAAAATGCTCGAAGAAAAAAAAGTGTTCACATTACTTTCCGATCTCACACCTTTGTATATAATCATGGGTATCATGCCGCCTCTGTCCCAACCTCCCAAGTTTTCCTAATAACCCCGGGTCCATCCCCACACTCTCCTTCAACCCCTAATTACCCGCACCAGAGCTACTACTCTCGCCCCCAACCCTGCCCTGTTGAATTCTCCTCCGATGCTCCTCCTCTGCCAAACTTTGCTTCTTTACATACTCCATCACAATCTCTTCCTCGGACTTCTGTTTCTCTAGTTCAGCCTGGCGCTCTCGCTCCGCCTTTTCGCTTGCCTCGAGCGCCTTCTTGAAATCCTCCTCGTCATCTCCGCCTTCACCTCCAACGACACCAGATTCCTGGCCTTCGGTGTGCGTGGAGTAGTCCGCGGGGTGTTGCTGTTGTAAGTGGGCCAGTTCCTTTGATTCCGCAATGATGCGTTGGAATTCTTCATCTTCTTCGGTGTCGGCATCGCTGTCCCATTCGTTGTCACTGTCGTGAGCGCGGGCGTGCTGAGTTTCGAGGGTGCTTTTTCGGAGAACTTCTTCGAGAATCTTTTGGTCTTCTTCGCTTGCGCCGTGTTTGCTCGCTTCTTCGAGGCTGGCAGTGATGGCTCGTTGAAGACTCGCTTCATCGTTTGCTTGGTCACCCTGGGGACGTTGAAACTCGGTGACAGATGCGCGAATTGCTGCCGCCAAGTGCTCGTCCTCTTCCTCGGAGCTCCGATGGGCGGGGGTGGACTCTGACATGGACGCAGCAAGAGCCGATTCGAGGGCTTCACGCTCTGCTTCGTCCTCGGACATGGTAGTGGTTTGGGAAAGCGGGAGTGTGGAGTGACTGGAGGAGGCAGTGTGGGTGCGAGGGAATGTGCTTGCATGTCCGAGTGGAGGTAGGTTGCGGGTCGTTCCAGCATTAGTGGCTCCGGGTGTACTTGAAGCAGGAAGTTCCTCATAACTGCTGCCATTTGACATATTCGGTGGAAAGGCAGGACGAGCCTCGGGGCGCTTAAAGCGGTGGTTCCAACGGCCCATTGCATCATGTCGCTTTGCTTTTTTCTGTTGCATGAATTTGTGTACCAGCTCGATTTGCTCCTCGCCGACATTCTTCTTTTTCTTAACATTGCCCTTGATACACTTCCATCTGGTCACAATATCGGCACGCTCATTCGGAGAGAGGGCATTCGACTCGTCGTAACCTTGCGAAATTCGTGCGGCGATGATGTAGTTCTGCACATTGGCGCCTTTGTTCTTCAGCGCTTCTTGGTAGAGTCCCTTCATGGCATATCCTGGGAAAGCAAATATGCCACCCATGAATTTGAGAGGGACTCCGGCGATGCCACGACCGACACCTTTGATAAAGCCGATACCTCCTTCCTTCTTGGCGCCTTTGTAAGGGTCGGTGGCAAGCCCTGTTATAGAGTCGTACATCCCGAGACCGAGCTCCTGTATAAAAGTTAGATCAAACCTAATATGCATAGGATGATGTCATCCATACCTTGAATGCCGTTCTGACGCCACTCTGAAAATCAGTAACCTTGTCCACCTGTCGAACATCTCCTCCATACAATTTCGGAACATTGTGGAACCCTTTTGCTACATTCAAAGAGAAATCCATAGGGGACTGAAGACCAGCACCGACGATCCTTCCTAAACCCTTTCCGGTGCCGATCGCCGCTTCGGCATTCATCCCATTCATTCGATTAGAGAACGACGCCGTAGAAGGATCATATGTCCCTGAATTCGAACGCAGTTCGGCTTGGGAGATGGATGATGAGCGTCGATGCGGGATGTGTTCAGCAATACGACAGTGTCGGTCTCTGGAGGGCGAGCGTGACATTTGAGGAGAGTCTGCGAATGCTTGGGCCATGAATGTGGACCTGTGCGTCGGTGTTCCAGGAGAGATGGGTGATCCAATCTGGGGAAGGTCTGAGCTTGCACGGCTACCGGCGACCCTGTCGGTACTTGGTGTAGGTGGTGTATCGGCTCCTGGTACAGTGGAAGAAAGACTGGTCACCGAGGTGTTGGTGGTGGATCTTGATTCTCGAGGGCGGCCTGTTCGGGCAGTATCGCCAGACGACGAAGCCGTATCTTTGGCCTTGTCTTTCCCTTTTCCTTTAGCATCGGGGTGGATGCCTAGTAATTTAAGTGTCTCAATGGGGAAATCTGCAATTCCCATCATCATGGTACTCGCGGTTCCAATGATGGCAGTAGCTCCGCCCGAAATCGGGTCCCAGGGACCTTCGTCTGTCTCATACTCCCGCGGGCGGTACCTATGCCTGTTAGCACGAAAACGCAACGATATGCCCGTGAGCCACTTACAATTTCAGTTCGCTGAAATTCAGCTCGCCTTCTTGGGCGAGAACTGTTGCCGCCATCGCACTGAGCCTGACTTGTGTTCGTCTGACCCGCCAAACTGCTGGCTGGGCAGGTCGCACGGAGCATCGTAGCTCATCCGTCCTTAGCATCTGATGGAAACATTGCGCACCTTGCTGGCTTCCTTGCTCTTTGCTTATCTTGGTAGCAAGCTCTTTTGCGCGTTCCAACGACTCCGGTTTGAGAGCTTCATTGATCGCATCGGCTAGTTTGTCTGCGGTGAGATCCTTGTAAGGGATGGGCATAGGTCCAGCACCAGCCTTTGCAGTCATGGCACCCCAAAACGGTTGATCTCCAAAAAAGGGCACAACGACAGTAGGTCGTCCAGCAGCGATTCCGGCAGCAGTAGTTCCTGCGCCACCATGGTGTACAACTGCTGCAACGCGCTCGAATAACCAGTCATGGGGGCAGTTACCCAGCATGAATACTCCTTCAGGTATTCCCAGTTCGTCGGCTCCTAGTCCGCCCCAGCCTTTAGATACCAGGGCTCTCCTTCCTGTTTTCTTGACTGCTTCGAAAATCAACGTGGTCATTGCGTTCGGATCGTCTACCACAATAGAGCCAAATCCAATGTACACTGGAGGCTCTCCCGCATTGAGAAAGTCGGCCAAGTCTTGGGCAGGGGTATAGCTCGAAGCCAGAGACAAAAAATAAAAGCCGGCAATGGAGATGTTGGCGGCCCAATCCTTCGGTTTGGGGATCAGTGCAGGCGACCTAGATTGTATAAGTGGTGGGTTTCAACGCGGGCACCCAGAATACTCACCAACAATATGTGTATGGTATTTTCATCCTGTGCAGCATCCCCGGAGCCCAGATCATGCTTATTGGATCGAGTCCAAGACTATTCTTTCGAAATTGGTTGATCAAATCGCCAAGCCCTTGCCAGGTCAACATCTCCACCAGGGTGTAGGAGATGTAGTTGGAAATGCTAGGATCGGCGTTGGACGATTGAATGTTTGCTAGTGGATGAGGAAATTGCTGTGTCGGCGACCAGGGCATGCTACGCCAATGATTAGCTCATCATGAAAGGAGAAGGCCCAGAGAGCATAGACATGGTGTAGTCTTACGTAAACATCATGTGGAGAGGAATCCCAAGCTTCTCAGCACAATGGATATGGCCGAAGCTGGGAGGGTTCGCAATGATGGCATCTGCCACGAACGGTTTCTTCAAGTCATCGGGCAAGGCTTCTTCAACACCCATCCATTCCTCGACGCTCTGCTTCAGCGGATCCACGCCAAGACCATCTCCACTCTCTATGCACGATCGCCATGTTCCGCGCAAGATCTCTGCGATGCCCTTCCGCCTCTTGCCCACATCTCCGCTGCGCAGGGTGTCGAATCCAGGCATCAGTCCCGGGTTCTTGACCATGAAGGCCATCAACTCAGCAGGATCGCCACCAATGCTGAAGAACTCCAGGCCATTCTCCGTCACGAATTTCTGGAAGGTGGGGTGGGTCGCCAGTCGCACACGGTGTCCGTATGTTTCCTTGAGCACCTTGCCCAATGCGACGAAAGGCTGCACATCTCCTCTACTTCCGACAACATGTATGACGACATTCAGCCTAGGCGGAGGTTCCTGCCCTGGCACACCTCCCAAGGACTCGGGGACGTAGGGGGGCGGAAGAGCCTCTTCGCGCTGGACTTGTGTGATTTGGCGTTGGATCTGGGGGCCGAAGATTTGTGAGAGACGACGCGACTTCTGGTTGATGCGGATATTGACTCTACCATCGTCGGCGACTATAGCGTTGGTGCCGCCCATCTCGCTGCTGTCATCGTGGATTTGGCCTGGCAGCTCACTATAGGCGGGGGGAGGGTGGTCGGCGGGGGGTTCATTTCCGGCGGCGGAGGTGTCGATTTGGCCCGTGTTGAAACCATAGTGTTGGCTTGCGCCGCTTCTACATGCTGGTGATTAGCGAGGTCATGGGTTTGGTTGATAGGGTAGAATGAATGGTAGATTGAATGGTGAAGTGCATACATTGGGGTCGGTCTATTAGCGTCTCCTGGACGGTAAGAGCCCGGGTACGACGATGCCTCTGGCTTGATCTGTGGCCTCTCTGATTCTCCTTCATGGTGCATCGCCGTCTCTGTATTTGAGGTGGGAGGAGGAGGACCTCCCGGCGCGTCCGGTGCAGGTAGTTCGGCAGCGCCTGTAGTAGATGAGGCCGTCTGAGGCCGTGCTGGAGGTGCGCGATCTGGAGGCGGAGGTGGAGGTGGAGGAGCGCTGCTCTCCTGCCCCGCTTCGTCTTGGCGATTCGTCATGACGAAAGCTACCTAGGTAAAAAGAAAAGGGTATCACGACGGAAGACGAAGAAGAAGATGAAAGGAACAATGGTGTAGGTTGTCATGGAAGCAGAAGAAGAAGCGGGATATGTAGAGAGACAGAGAGCAGCGAGCACGACAAAATTACCTTGGTTGAATGGCGTTGGTGGTGACGGTGGATACAGGCAGCTGGGCATGCAAACTGCACGCGCCGCTATGACATGTGTGCGTCGTCTTGTTCACCCCTCCCACTCCAGGGCTCCAGGGCTACGGGGCTCCCGTGGACCAGAACCAGTCGTGCTGGTCTCGGTGCCGACATCTGGATAAGGGCCCGTGGAGGATATGCAAGCAAATGCAGGAAGATGCAGGAAACGAGGCATGGGATGCTGTCAGGAGGTGTCGTAATTGGCCAGCCACATGTCTAGCCCTCCTCCACCCCCTCCTTCGCCCTCTTGGTGTCTTTCGGTGTTTCTAGGTGTCTTTTGGATTGTGGCTGACCCATCTGCTGCGTCATCAGCATCTTGGCTTATGTGGAAGAGGACGAGGTGTTTGCCCGAATCTTTCAGTAATCCTTCCGTTCACACATGCTGCACACTCCGGCTACTATCTTTCTCTCTCGCAACCAGCATTCTCGGCCGATTCCAACAGCCCATCCCCCGAGGAAAAAGCGCAGTCAATCTACTGTACCTTAGCGTTGAATCGTTTCTGCTCTTGACGGCTTCCTCCGCCCAAAAAGGGCCGCGCAATGCCTCCGGTGGTAGGCCGTGGGAATGTTGCGTATTGGATCGTATCATCGCATTGGGAGAGGGAGAAGAGTTGCGCATTGTTGCGCTAGTCCCAAATCAGGCTAGTGTCGCATTTGTCCTCCTTCGATTCCCTTTCCAGAAAGTCTTCGTCGTCCTCTTACCAGCGCTGCAAGCCCTACAAGCCCTGCAAGCCCCTGTAGTCGCCATGTATGCATTGCATAATCAGTGTATTGTCTGGTGGCATCGAATGCGATATGTTTACATCTTTCCCTCCAAGTCCACTCAGTAATGTGTACCCGCACGGTAAATAAGCATGGTAACAACGCGTGATCAGTACTGGTTTGGTCCTGGTACTGGTATTGGTATTGGTATTGGTACTGGTACTGGTTCTTTGCCCCAGCTTATGTGTACAATACAGAAAACATGCCATAGCCGTTCTCCCGCTGAGGCCCCCACTTGGATGCAAATCTATCAGGCATCCACTCTGGGATCTCGCAAGCATTTCTGAATCCACTCGATCTATCGTCACCTCGGCCGAGAGTCTGTTACGACGTCAAACTGAGCATTTAGAATCTATTCCCGCTGGCGAGCCTCGGTTTCTCCAGGTCCCAAATCATCCGAGACACCAATTCACACTTCATGTCGTCCGGGGATTTCATCCTGAACCAACTCCTTTCAATACCCATCAACCTCAACCTCTCTCCTCCTCCCACCCCGCTGCACACATCTCCCCGGATGCCACACCGCCAACAACCACACCGCCAACACCACAGGCATAAACTCCAACACCCCGAAATACACCTCGTTCGTGTTCAGCTTTCCATACAGCCCCTCACTTGTCTCCGCCAACCGGAAGCACACCCGCAGGTACATCAACAATACCGCCACGGCGAATGCAATATGCCACGCCTTCCCCACAACCCTAAACACCACATGCCTCGCCCGGAATAAGAACACACTGTACAGCACGATGAACAGCAAAAAGGACGCTGCCTGAAACGCCAGGCCCCCTAGCAAGATATTGTTCGCCATCGTAGGATCTTTACGGTTACTGCTGGCAACACCAATGAGTGCCGCCCCGAGGATCTGAACAACTGTCGCAACCACATCGCACGTAATGAAGATCCACAGTATCAGTTTCGGCGACAATGGGGCATAGGATCGGGACTTGGTCGTCGAGATCAGAATGGATAGGACGGTATAGATGGCCGCTGCGAAGAACACGGGCGCCACAACAATGAAGAAGTATTGTACCACGAAATAATTGACGCGGTAGGGCGAGATTTTGGCGGACAGAATGCGAAAGGCGTAACCGACGATTTCCTATGCCAAATGGGAAAAAAAGAAATAAGCATCGTCGTCGTTGTTTGATCGTGACAAAGGATTCTCAGGTTTGATGCAACTACCCTGCAAGGTTGAAGATCGAGGGAGAATGAGGAAAAAGAGAAGTGTCTTACAAAAGCAATCCCGACGACCATGGTACTGAAATACCACGTCCGGAACTTGACCAGCTGCACCACATGCGCAACCAGCGCTACGAGGAACAACACGCATCCCAGTATCGCAAGGATGAATGACGGCGTATATCCGTAAATTATGATACTGGCATCTCCTGGTTGATTGGGATTGGGGAAGTTGGGATCGATGTACCCACGTATCGGGGGTCGTGAGTTCGACATGGTGACTCGTCTTTGTTTGTTGTTGAAGCTCGAGGCCGAGCAGGCGCAGAAAAACACAAGTCGGAGCACCTATATATTCAAGTGACGTACTCCTCCCGCAGACTGCGCGTATTCTCTTTTCCAGGCAGGGTCCGGATCAATCAATCGCTGTCAAAGACTCGGGCTTCGGTTCCGTTCCTGTCCCACCTCTCACAGTCCTCACTCGTCCACCCAGCTGCTTTAATACCACTACCACTCCTCAATTCAACCATTACCACGACCCCCTTTCGTGCACTATTACATACACCACCTCGCGATCGCCGTCCCTAGTCCACCGATTCAGCCTGGTTTCTGATCGCCAGCGGAAATCGTCTGTGTCTTGGCAAGCCCTGCGCTTGTAGACTTCCGCTAGGGGTGTGAGGTCTTGGCAGAAGCTTGTGTAGGTTGGGGGACAGGGGCAGGCGACATGTTCAGTGGATTTGGTGGACCACGACTTGGGGGATAGAAATGTCGTGGAAATTTTACTCGACTAGATATATCTCGGTTCGTATCGGTAGCATGTGACGGTGGAGTCATGTTATGCATTGGGGATAGAGAAAACACTTTCCCTGGGAACATTCATCCATTTATCCATTCATCACACATCCACCCGCCCGCCATGTCTGAAACCCACTGTGACCCACAAAGGACACATTGCGTTCTGACGAGCGGCTGGGAAGCCGTAGTTGAACGTTGTTATACTCGGACCGAGATACGATACACCATGCCGATCTCTACCCTCAGAACATCCATGTGAACCCGAATACTGGCAAAGTTACACGAATCATCGATTGGAGTTTTTCTGTGACTGTCCCACGCCATGCTGGCTTGGCAACATTATTGCTGTTCTTGCGCAACGACTACCTGCGGGCTTCGAAATTTTGGAAGATTTCCTCTTCACATCATTGAATCCGTACCGCGCTACATACGCACAGGCAATAGAAAAGAAGTTAGAGGGTACAGAATGTGATGGTTGGAAACTACACTCATAATTCGTATATCTTCCATGCGGCTCTAGCCGCACTCTATAAGGGCGGCAATGGCTACAATCTTATTAACAAGATTTGTCGCGAGATGAAGACTATCCAATATTTAGTTGACATGCGCAAGTAGATGGGTAGTGGTGAACGTCAAGATCTAGAGGATACCGTGAAAGAGCATGTGGCAAAGCGGCTAGCTCCTGATGGGATGGAAAGAGAAAACGTGGAACACGATATCGATGGAACGTCTGAGAACACAAGTATCAGATTCGAAATTCTTTGTGAAAAGGACAGGAAGCTTTCTTATAGAATGAAATACCTCTTTAATGGTAAAAACGGGTAAATAAATATCTGCCTTGGATATAGGAAGTCAGCCCACGGCACTAGAACAGTTATCTAGTCTTGCTCCAGCTCTAGGATTTGCATATCTACCCCTTCCACACATGGCTCCAAATCTATCCAATTCTAAGATTATACTTACCTACCTACCTAACTACGTGACTAGGGATATCAGAAGACAGTTTTACGGCGAAGTTACTTCATTATCTTTCATCCCCACTCCGCTGATAAATCTACATTCCTGCAAGAGGTAAGGCCCAATACATCTAAAAGGATCAAGCGTTCCTGCGAAGAAAACACCCCGGCGGCCTGATGTCAACAATGACAAGCCACGCAACAGATACAACAGTGGCACCTGGGGTAGTTTTCCTACCAAACACGTTATGATAACCGCCTCCAAATTCATAAAAGCTAAGTGATTTAATGGGCATGATCTTTGCGAGCATGGGCGCCTCAATTACATGGTCGGGGATTCGATGGATATGCTAGCGGGAGCCAAAAGTCGTCCGATACGACGTCCAAAAAACGAATCCGTTAAGCCACTATCTCAGCATTCCAAGGCTCCTGTGCTTCACAGCGGGTTAGTTTTCCACTCGCACGGTTTCCTTGTGAGGTTGTCTACAATCCCGAAAAGGATCCGGCTTTCGACACAGGAGACCTCTATGGCTCAATCAGAGGGAACTGTTGTACAGAATACAGGGCAGTCATGGAAAACCCCAGAATTGGCGGCTACCAGCTCATATTCTGTATGATGGATGAGATTCCAGAAGGAGTGAGGCTTCCAATGTCGATCGTGTCAATCGTTCTGGGCCTACTTCCGATGGCATTGCAGTTCGTTGGGCTCCCAATAGCTGGGGGAAAAAATGTAGCATTCATTTCGGGATTAGATGAAACCAGTCATCAGTTAGACATCACATTACTGTAGATCAGCGTGTTTACTTCATCGGCAAATTGGATCTTATCCTTTCAGGCGTCTTTATTCGCTGGGTATCTTGCTCGAATATAAATGGTTACCTAATGCATGCTCGATAGAGTTAGAGCCGGTATTCAGATTCCAGTGCATCCTGTAAGATCTACTACAACACATGACATGGACATGAATGGATCTTTAGCAAGCCTATATCGACTAATTTTCATCTTCGCAGATGATGAGAGGCCACACGGCCAGTACATTGATGCGCTTTCTCGCCTTTACACTCCTCCATATAAGGAAATCGTATGAACATTACACCCATCCTGTTCTCCATCCTGTTCCTTCTTTTCCATTTCCAACACTATTTTCTCCCCCACTAACACCTTTTTCTTGAAACAAAATATTTTGTAATGTCCATCCCTAGCCCCTGCCATTTCCACAAGCAAAGCCACACCATCTAACTATCTCACAGCCTCAGATCCTGCGTCCTATGGCTTTCGCAGCTGCCTATCCGAGAACCAAAAATCTCATTCCAACAACCACCATATCTTCCTTAAAGACTCCCGGTTTCTCACCCTTGACCTGGCGCAACACCGGCGTCCCAGCTTCAGTCATGCCATCTGCGAATTGAATGACACAGTTTTGGTTGATAGAGGGGTTGACTTCGTCGTCGTTGTGCTGTTTCGGAGCATGGTGACGTTTAGAAGGTGGCTCATTATTCTTTTCGAGATCTGAAGAGAAGGTGCTTAAGATGGAACTTGGCGTGATGTGTAGAGAGGGTGTAGATTCAGGATAAACAGTGGAACTTGGGGGGCGGATTTCTACTTGAGGGGGCCTGTTCGGGGTGATTGTATAGGGAGAGCTAGGTACGCTGGATAGCGAAGAACCGTCATCCATAAAATCGATAACACCGTGAAGTCTAGATTCTGGGGGAGCGACATGAGCTGTGGGGAGATCTTTGTTTGAGGATACAGCCAAACCGTGGGCTTGACATCGACGAATTCGTGGGTGTTGCCGAAATAATTTTTCTGGATGCTTGACGGTAACCAGGACAGCTTTGGGGCTTTGTGCATTGAAAATATCGTTTGAGGTCGTGCGGTTTTGCTTCTTTGAAGGACTTTCAACAGACTGCGTAAGCATAATCGGTGCATCTTCATCATTTATATCCATGTTCTGAGACGACATTGGTCTTTTGTTCGCTGTTGAAAGAGCTTGGCCCGAGGATTTTGTGTTGTCTTGCGCAATTTGTTGGGGAGTGGACCAAATATGGTCCACAATCCCCAAAAAGCCCATGGTAATGATCACATGAGATACCATTATCCTTGATGGAGTTGATTTTCGATCGGTCGGACTAGATACGGCAGCACGAGAAGAAGGCGGGGACAGTATTGAGTTCACAAATATACCTGTATCTGGCAGGGGCTGTCGTGGGAGGACAAGAGGCGAAGAAGGCCGAGGCAGGGACGAATTCGACCATGGGTCGATCACCGGCATTGTTAATCGTGGCGAGAAAACAGATGAAGCTGGGCGACTTTTCGACGAAGTTGAAAATAACCCAATTGCAGGAAGCGGTCCTCTAGGAATAGGCATAGGCCCAATTAAAGGAAACTCGATAGCAGGTGGGATGTTCATCTGAAGAGTCATTGCGCCATGACCCAAACCTCGAAAGCAGCTACGCCCAGAAGGGGACCAAAGCTCATTATAACTATTGTGCATGGCGAAGGTTGGATGGAAAGCCGAATCATGAGGTGGAATCGGGAAGGCAGGCCTGCTACGCAAGTGAGTTCTATGACCAGCTGCGTCAGTATGTCCATTGCTAGCAAATGGATGGTTCAACTGCGGAATGATTTCCAAGTCCATGGGATTGATAAAGGCAGGTGACGATGATAACGACGGTACCGGATCTAGAGGTGATGGGAATATAGTCGTCGAGGGAAATTGTGGAATGTGCATAGAAGACAGATGCTGTCCTCGCAGAACAGGGTCGCCGTAGCCTGAATCGTTCCCCCCCTCTGCGTCCATGCTAGAGCCAAAAAACTGTCTGTCCTTGTGAATCATGTCTTGCGGTAAAGATTCCTTGCTCATCCTGGTGTAACGGTGGTCGACCAATCTTGCGGGGCGCTTAAGATAACTGACTGTAGTTTTGTTACCATATCCAGATGTCACTACAAGATCCACGGTACCAAAACTGGGTCCGTTCTGTCGCATCGCGCTGAGAGATGCCGGGATCTCCAACTGAGCAAGATTCTTAAGATATTCGCCGCTCGGCGATCTCTCACCCAGTCTGTTCACACCTCGTGCATCTGCTTCGTCACGTAGCATCCGAGATATCCTCTCCCACCGATCTATCACGGCCTGTGTAGATGAATCTCCTTGGAAATGTTCCGTTGCTGAAGGGGGGAAGATAACCCAGGGGTGCTCAGCAAGGTGTTTGCAGCGGACACCGGCGAAGATTTGTTCGAATGATTTTGCTCCTGTCTTTATGTCACGCAGGTGGACAAGGACGCTGGAAGCGAGAATTCCGTTGAAGAAGACGTCAATCATCAAATGCTGCGGCCTGGTGGCCCCTGGCATGGTATGAAATGATTTTTCTGTGAGCTCAATGTGCAGTACGAGCGCTTGGGGGATTTTATCCGAATGAGAGTTGACATCCTCGTCCGCCGTTTCGACTCGCACCATCTTGAAAGGCACATTGTTCAAAAAGCCTAGTCGAAACGGTCGCTTCTCTTCACCGATTATTCCGTATCCTTCCATGCCAGGAAAACCCTCCGGTTCTTCCTCCATCTTGTTTCCCGCATTGCGAAGTCGCGTCTCCACAATCCCACTGTTTGATGCAGCATCGTTCTTACGAGCTTTTATGTTCAGGGTGACGGTATCGGCAAGCTTGAGTGTGCTGAGATGCGCACTGATGCCTGCTGCGTAATATTTAGGCATTACGAGGCCGCACGACGCCGTGTTCGTGCGTGTTCGTGTACGCGATGGCGTATGAGGTGAAGCAGGGGCGTGCGATGTGAATTGAAGAAATTGGAGAATTGAACAGCTTGTGTGCAGTATGCGTGTAACGAAAATAGTGGTATTTAGGCTAGGAAAATGGATGATGATGCGGTGGAGTCACAAATGGATAGAGCATCGAGCTCGTAAGAGATGTAGAAGTTCGGATGTTCTTTGGTGGGGCGGACTGAGTTGATGTGAGGTGAAATCAGATTGGCCAGGTTTGCAGCGACCTGACGTCAAACATCGTGAGCCCCGATGAGGAAGGCGCGCTCGTGCGCGAACCACCCAGAGCACGCGTGGATCCCGTGGCTTCGAGTTTCCGTTTATCCATTCATCCATGAATAACTATGCGTGGTGGGCGAAATCTGGAACATTGAAGGAAGGGCGATATAACGTGTCATGATATATCTCTTGCGTACAGAAAAGAAAGCTCAACAATGGACGAGATAAGTAAACGCTACTGTAACCCAATCACAAAGGACTCATATTGTATCCATCAGTCCTCTGTAATGATGCCTATTGGAGGCCCACCAAGTACATCGCCCAACTCAGCAATGGTCCGCTCATAGATACTTCCCACGTGCCTTTCTTCCCATTCTCGCTCCACATTTTCGTCTTCCTCGTCATCGGTATTGTCTTCGAAACCCTCAAATTTGACATAATCTCCCTCGTCTTCTGTCGTACTTTCATATTCCGAGACTCTCTCTTCGGTGGCTCCATTATCTCCATCCTCCTCATCATCTTGGATATTCCCGCCAATCTTCTTAGCGACTATTACCCTCGTGCGGTCCACGATGCCTTTTAGTCGCACTTTATCTGTCGTGGACATGGTCCGTCCATTTTCGAACCCTGGCAACGGGGCATTGGTTTCGGTGTCGTAACCTAGGAGTAGATTGGAGAATGCTGAGTCAAGCTTGTCCACGATGCGGAAGGTTGCACGAGGTGAGGCGGGAAAGAGGGGGATATACTCGGTGAGCATACGGGCGATATTAAGAAGGTAAGGGATTTGTAAGTTGGCTACGATGCAATTAGAAAGCTATAATAACATGGAGAATGGAGAATGGAACGAGGGTAGGAAGAAAGAGATGCATACGAGATCCAGACACCCAGACAACGTCGATTAGACTGTCGAGCTCCGTGGCGGGCTCCAAGAAGCTGGTGTAGCCTCGCACGTCGGGATGTCGTTGTTCGGACTGGCCCTTCTTCATTCGATTCTCCACGCTCTTTTGTACATCATTGAGTGCTCGGTCTAGATAACTGATCAAGTCACTCTCTTTGGGCCCGCCGGGCCTCAAGGGACGGCGTCGCGGTTGCGGTAGCGGGGAAGGATGCTGTGAAGCAGCAACGGATGACGCTGGCGGAGTAGGAAACCCGCCAACATCAGTCATCGCCGTATCCATTGTTGTGGAGGCAGGTGAGGGGATAGTTGTATATTTTATTTTCTAGGATAAATGGCAGCTTGGTTGCAAGTCTTATAAATGACAGGTATTGTTGCAGGTATTGTTGCAAGTATTGTTGCAGGTCTTGTAGATGACTGTTTTGTTGCAGGTCTTGCAGCTGATCCAGACTCTGTTGGTGTTCAGGGCGGAACGAAGGTAACGCAAGGCTGGATGAGTAAGTAGACCAGCAGCGCAGTCATTCTATGTCGCGGTATGGTGAAAGAAGCTGGAGTGCAATAGAGCCGCCCGCCAAGTCAAGAATGGAGCGAATATCAGCTTTGTTATGTTGTTGTTGAAGAACGGTGGTCTGAATATTTAAGTGGCATGAGTGATGGCGGGGTGACCTCGGGACGGTTCGCAACATTCCATGAATTGATCCGAGGGTGTGCCAAGATTTGCACTCTTCACGTGCTCTTAATCGCCCCGTGACTACATGCAAGTCTGGGCATCTGGATAGTGGACTCTTTGAAGTTGTTCAAGTTCTCCGCCTTTGTTTTTTCTTTCGTCCGAATATATTCTCATCTTTCAGCTTCCAATTGGTCCATATCGAGCATAACTTCAGCATCACGTTTAGGAGGCAGTAGACATTGTGTACCTTGCAGCATCAAGCCGCTTACAATTAGCAAAAATTCTACTGAAAAACTTGCCACATAGAATGGGTATATCGGAATCGGTCGTCATCAATATGGCACGCAGGCCCCCTCCAAAAGAGAACTCAAGTCTCTACACCATACGCCTATCCCGCAACTCTGTATTTTGAATTGCCAACCATCAATCTCACTGTCCAATTACATACAACTTCAGACACGCCAATGCGGGTGCATTATATCCTGTTGTAGCCGAACTTTCCGTTGCTGGACTGTTGTGCCTTGAACTGCAGCAATTCGGCGGCTTCCTTGTCTTCCATGGCCTGATTAGCAGCAAATTCGCGACGGCCCGCACGGCGTTGTCGGATGCAGCAGAAGACGATGAGGCAGAAGATGATGACGACGAACCCAGCAATGGATGCGATGATGGCAATCTGTGCCGTCTTGGATAGAGCGTTCCAGCGGTTTTTGACTCCAGATGGCTTCTCAATCTCTTGGAGGACGGGTGATTTTCCCCTGGTGATAGCGGTTAGGTGGGAATTGTGAATGGGCTGGTATTGGTGGGGGACTCACTCGATGACCTTGACTTTCTCCCAGGAACCGCTGGCATCCATGCCTTCCCATGAATACTCCTTGGCGGATGTGTAGTCTTTGGCATAGACTGATTGGAGGACCATGGAGAAGGGTCCCTGGCTAAAGTCGGTGGGGCCACCAGCCCAAGTCTAGACATTGTCAGTACATGTGAACAGTAGATTTTATTCATGGCGAAGATGACAGGGTGAAAACACTGACCACTGTGTCGGGATGGTTGTTCTTTGCATCGCCGCCACTCCAGACGCCAATGCGAATGTTCATGGGGGTCTGAGGGTAGTTCTTTCCACCGGGGAGGGCGTCGCCGAAGTTCAGCTGGCGAACCATTTTGCCATCGAGCCACCATTGAGTACGCTCCTTGGTCCAGTCCAGTGTGTAGTTGTGGAAGTCTTCCTGGGGGTTGGCCATTGGGAAATCTGCGCCTCGATTGCCCACGGTGGTGTTGCCCTTGCCATAGTAGTTGGTGAATGTGTGTGTGGTGTTTCCACCCATCCACTCCCAGTCGATCTCGTCGAGGACCTCAGATTGGAGAATGGCGCTAGAGATGATGCCCCGGCCGGAAGCGGTCTTGAGCACGGCCTCGAATCGACCAAAGAGCATGTAGAAGTTGGAGGTGAGTTGAGGAGAGTCGCCACTGCGAGCGACAGTTAGGATGGCGCCCTTGGTGCCCCAGACGGCGTCACCCTGGTTCTTCTTGGTCCAGACCTTGGGATACAGGGTGTCGTTGAAGTTGAAGGTGGCGTTCCCACCGAGGGCAGGCATGTTGGGGCATCCGGTGGTGTTGAGGGCATTGCAGGCCGTGTGTGTCTGGGCGAGGGCAGCCGGTAGGGCAGAGAGGAGAGCGGCGGCGGAGACGATGAAGGAGCGCATGATGGGTGAGGTAGAGTGTGAGGTAGTGGGTGAGGATTTTGTTTGTGTCTTTTAAAATGAGTGGTGTCGCACGTATTCCAGACGCGCGATGAAGATGGGCTAAGGAACGACTTGGATCTGATTGATAAAAGGAATGAAAGAACAAGGAACGGATAACTCGCAGAGGAGGGCAAAAGGAGAGTAGGAGGGATGAGGAGGGAAAGAGGAGAGGAGAGAAGAGGAGAGCAGCAACAAGGACCGAGGACGGGCACAGACACAAGCACATGGCACCTGGCACATGCGAGCACAGGCAGATTGTTTGAGAAATGTTCCTCAGGAACCTTGGCCAGGGAGGACAGGAAAAGGGCCCAATCGTCGGGCCACTCACAGGCCGTTCAGGGTTATTTGGGGCCTTGAAGCGCTCCATATTAAGGAGTTTGGCTCGGCGGGGGGTCAGGGGGTGGTCACCTTGGTCGCACCTGCCACACCCGGGGCCACAGCCAGAGCTACCCACCCATACCTGCCAAATTGACACGGCACCAAAACCTTGGAATCAGTCGTCCCTGCCGTGTGTCTGCCAGTGCCTGTGTGCCTGCCTCGCCAGCCTTGGACACCATCCAATCCACTGCTCGTCGTGCCTTCCAATCCATCAATCCATCCTGCCGTCCTGCCATCGCTGATCTGATCGCACCTTCCCGCCCACGGATTGGCTATTGACCATTGGCCGCTGAAATTGCAAACAGAGCCGATCGCTCGCCAAACCCCGTGACTATCTTCTCTGCCAAGCTCCTTTAGCCTTGCCTTTTCTCCCGCTGGGCGGCACATGTCTTCTCTTGCACTGACACTTGCTTGCACTGGCACTCGCACATGTTACTCTCCTTCTCTCAACTCCTCCACTGTGTACAACTGCATTGTCTATACTTGTCCACCCCCCAATTGACCACGTCGTCCATCCCTCTTCCATCCCTCTTCCATCCCTCGTCCATCCTTCGTCCCTCTCCGCAGCCCGTCAGTCACGGCGAAGCGCATCCCTTCTCCTCCCCGCCACCACACGCACGCGCCAACGCTCCGATTATATGCAGGAACACAATCTAGCGGCGATTGGCGCCCGCGATAATCAAACAAGCTTTCTGACATGAAACACGCCCACCGCCAATCCCGCCGCCGCCCCTTAACGGACCTGAACCGTCCACCCACATCTTCATATCCTATTGTATGACGTCCTTCCGAAGCACAGGGCCGCCCAAAATAACACTGCCTACTCCGCCCGCCAGCCTCGCAATCCAATCTTGCAATCGCCGCACCGCACCCTTCACTCTCCGCCGCCTGTGTCAGCGTCTGCGAGACGACAGCAATCAATAGAATCCCGCCGGACATGACGCCGGACAAGACGCCGGACATGGCCCCGGACACGCACTAATCCTATACAAAAACACACACCATGGACTGTAGGAGAGCACATCACCTTCGCACTGCATATTGTACATACAAAGTTAGCATGGGGCAGTGAGCAATGAACACTCAGCTCCCTACTTCTTAGCGAGTTGCGGCCTGACCCATGTACAATACCTGCGGCGGGTTGAATCTGCTCCATCCATCGCAAATCTAAACCGAAAATCCACTCCCAACCACCAGTGACCACCACCATCATCATCCCTCGCCTCCAGTATCGACATTTCCAACAAGACCCCTAGCCAACCGATTCAGCCGCTCGGAAGTCTGGATATCAAAGTCCATATCGAATCTTCAAAAGGCCCGTCCCGAACATAATTCCCCCACGCCATCATCGGCCCATCCAGCGCCATCTGCCCCTGCTTCCGGAACCGACCGATGAAGAAGTTCACCGTGATAATAACCTTTTTGATGTCCACCAGCGTCCACGGGTAGTATTCCCCTCCCCTGTAACGTTCATATCGTCCAATCATATCCCAGAGGTCTCGATACAGACATCCCTGGCTGATGGTCGGTGCCGGAAGCACCGTCTCGCTATGAAGCTCAAGCAACCCACCAAACACCTCTTGACAGCAATTCTTCACCTGTCTTGGCGTTCGAGAGAAGATGACCGCCACAGACTCGAATCGGAGCCCTTCTTGCATCAGGAACAGCAGGTGCAACATCTTTTCCATCCGGCTTATCGACCCCGACCGCTGCAGGTAGCCGTGATCAACCAACCACTGCTTCATGGATCGAATCTCGTGGATCTTGAGCGCCCTCAGGCGAGGCACATAAATTGCGCCATCTTTAGACCCAGTGATGACCAGAAAGCTGATGGCGAAACCACACCCGCTCCCTTGCCGTTTCTTGTCTGGATCCAACATGGTACTCGAACATGTTGATTCTTCTTTCATCACGCTCAACATCACTTCGTCGCGCGTTTTCTTTACGTCTCCAGTCACCCGGGCCGGAACTTTGGAGCCCTTACTGGAGTACTTGGTGCCGTCTGAAATGTCTCGTGTATGCATATTCACGCTCGCTTCACTGACGTTCAAAACACCAGTCGTATGCTTCTTTAACCCTATAGCACCCTTAGGTATAAAGTGCCCATTGGTAATCATCTCCACCTTGGTACTCATCGTCACTGCATGTGAGGCCATGGGCGACGATTCCGCATCGTGCCAGATATCCTCTTCCTTGGGTGTTGGGTGAGGATCCGTCATGTCCTCCAATGGCAGCGGAGTCGTTGGCAGTCCGCCAGTCATGAGATACTTCTCCTCCTCATGGCTCCTCCTCTTTCTGGTGTTTTTCTTTTCGGACTTTCCGGCTACCCTGTAATCCTCAAGACTTCCATATGTGTGTCGCTGATCCCCATGTAGCTCACCATCTTCACTGCGTTCGTCCGGACATGAGAAAGCATGATAACCTGATAAGCCATCGAAATCTACATCCTCGTCAACGCAATCATATTCAAAATCAAAGCGCGATTTTGGATTGAGAGGATACGCTTCGATTGCAACTGCGGTCGAATTCTTTCTGCTATAGTCGTCAAGCACGACCAAATGTCCGTTTGTGGTTCTCTCGTCCACTAAACCGTTCAACATCTTGAGCTTTCTATCCACACAGCTTAGTCGCCTGTACGCCTGCCAGACCTCTTTGGCCAGCCCCTCTATGCTATTTATTCGCTGTACCTGCTCTAATCTTTCTAGTCCGCGGTGCGCATCCAACAAGCGGCGTTTGATAAATGCAATCTGGTCCGTGGTCGAAGGCCGCAGTAGATCTTCCAGATACTGTATGCGTGTGTTGGTCGCGTCAACAAAAGCACGTATCTCATCCACTGCCACTGGTACGTCCTTCGGTTCCTTTGGAGAGGCAAAAAGGTGAGTGCGATCGGTGGGGTACTTCGATGGCATCACGGCGAAGGAACCCGGGGGGGGGAGGGGGGCTGCAAGGGTGGTGCTGCAATCTATTTTGCCGGAAGCAAGGGGGCGCTGAGCTGAGCTGAGCTGACTGAAGGAGATATGAACCCTTAGGAGCATGTGCTACACGGTTGTCTGGAAAATGAATAATGTGTGGGTGAGTTTTTGACCGTGAATCTTAGGAGCGCATTGCAACAGCTGGTCTCAACGGGCCACCTCAACAGAGATGTGGCTTCGACAACATTCGTTGTCACTTGTCTGCGATTCCTCGCGTGTGCCTTCTTTTTCTGTTCTTCTTTCCCTTTATTTCACGTATTCTCACATATACTTTGTGTATGATTATCTCATTTTCTTCTCGCCTATGGACACTAGACAAGTTTTAATCAACTCTACTTAACATTTCTTGTCGCAGTGCCAGCTGGTATGGATTTTCTCGTCCTTCACGTGAACCGCAATGATCACACCTGGGCACACGTCCGATTACTAACACCTTTCTCCTCATTCATTTAGCACCTGTTTCTGATTATTAATGTTTCACAGTCCAGGTGGCTTCATCGCGTCTCCTACTTGCATTTCCAAGTCAATCATTCAATGGGCTCAACTTCTATTTCTGATGCATGGTCTCGTTCATTGTCTAGCACAGATAAGGGTCACAGCCTCGGAGGCATCATCGTCACTTCAAAGGGAGACTTGGCTGCGTATAGCAAATTGGACAAGCTGAATTTGTTCGCACTTCATAACAACAGGTGGATGATGCTTGTGGTCACACACATCTGACAACTTGATGAAGATGGGTATCAGCTATCCCCTACTTCAAGAGGCCATTCATTCCCGTCCTCTGCTCCTCCCATTCTGAACCCTACTATCCCAGACTCACAAGTAGGGTCTCATACACAGTCCGCGACCAAGTTCCAGGTTTTCCGGCAGCAGTTGGCAAAGGTACCAAATCGTCCTGAGATAGAGCTCGCGGCGCAATCGTCTCCATACTCGAAGTTCCCACTTGTATAGCCGCAGCAGTAGGCAGTTGCCAGAACGTTGCTGAGGCACTTGCACGCCACTACTGGGTGAAGGAGGCCTGCTGCGGCAGTGACGATGATCAGGCGGGATAATTGCATGGTGATCGATTGGGTGAGGTATAAATTTTGGTAACGGAGAAGCCTCGCTTATTTTGAGACGTTCTTGATTCAGATTTGAAGGACAGGTGGAGAGGAATTCGAGGATGGAGAATGTACTGGAGAACGTCGGGCCTTAAGTATTCGCAATCCAAGGTAACCAGGGGCAATTTTCCAATCTCTAGTTGTTTGAGCCAAATCAGGATAGCGGCAACGCAGCCCGACAGGTTACACAGAGTGCGGAGCAAATGTACCATGCATGCATATGCGAAGTCATGTCTACGTACATCAATATACAATGACAAAGAAGGAAATCAACCGAAAGACACTCCATATCGTAAGTTGCAAAATAACTTCAACAAATGGTGCAGTTGCATAGTAATTTACCCAATGTAACCCTGATTCAAGACACCAAGCAGCCATACGACCAAACAATGGACTGCTAGGAAACAGCTTCTCGTTGGGTTTTGAAGTCCGGAAATTTGCTGGCACAGGCTTTCCAGAACTTGGACAAAAGGATAGATGTAGAAATGTGTAACGTAGTGAATCCCATCTACTAGCCCTCACATTGCTTAAGAGCATAGAGCGATGTAGTGTGCGATACTAACATCTAGGATTTCCGAAAGGAAAGGCGTATTGTTGGAGATACTGCTGGCTAGACTTCAGAGCCCCGCAAGAAAGCGGTGTACGTTTTCAGGGTTGCAAAGGGCATGTTGCGCACAGATATCATTTCAAATTCCATTCATCGGTTGTCTTATTGCAATCTTCATTCATTAGCGTGCTTTGCCTAGAGGAACTTCGATACATTGAAAATTCATACTCGGCAAGCAAACTTATAGTATATACATGAGAATTCGGATCTTTTCGCTTTCACCAATCTGCAACAATCGCGCAAGCCAGTTCCTCAGTTCATAATTCGGTGAAGGCAATTAATGTTATTCAGGAGTGTGTCAAGTATTTTCTCTGTGAGTATCAACTCATCGAAACCCTTCTCCAAGGACATTTTCTTCTATGGTAGTGAGTTATTCTCAGTGTGCGGGTTAGTAAAGTATATATTTAACACCAGAGCACAGATCGTAGTACATAGCTGATTAGCCTATAACTTGCTCATAAATATGCAGAAAAGTGACATCCCATCCCTGGACAACATGACAAGTTCGTTCCATGTGTTGCATTGAATAGTCTAAACCAACGCAAAATGCTAACACAAGGGCACTGTCTGATTGATGAAAGTTGTCTTGAGCCTTGGCACTCGATTACAGCTTTACTCCGTAAAATGAGAAAGTGCTAAACAACTTTTAGTCGACCATTCAATTGTGAGATCCCATACAGCTTACTTTATATTGGCTGCAAAGCCCATGTCATAACTGGATAAAGCTCCCTTGGGAAACCCTTCTGTACTTCTTCTGCGATAATACGAAGTCGTGAGTCTGAAAATATCTTTGTCCACGATGTTTGCAATCGCGTGACGCTGCTATCCACATCGTCGTATTCATCCTCTTGTCGAGACCCCCTGAGCACGTTCTCTTTGACGACGATAATGCCCCCCTCTTTGAGCGCTGCAACACATCGTGCAAAAAGGGAAACTAGCTGTTCGTCGGTGAGCTGTCCAAGGCACCACTGGCTCCAAATCAAATTGTAGGAGTGTTTAGGATGAAAAGACTCGAGCCCAACGTTGTATATGTCTCCTAGACGACCAGCAGATCTGACTGTCTCAAAATTCGGAGATGACGTTGTGAAGTGTGCAACTGGCTCGACAACATCAATAATGTCGCAATGCTGCATCAGAAGTCCTGCTGTGATGCGCCCGAACCCAGCGCCAAAGTCGACTGCTCTGCTAACCCATGTACCGGCCGGCGACACAATTCCCTCTTTGTTAAGCTTCGTCAAGAATTTCGATGAGCCATCAAGGTCAATCTGCGATATTGGTCCGTAACCGCCAAGCATGCCGTCATCAGACATAGGAACAGAGGACCAGTAAGATAGCGCCGCAGACTGATTGATCGGAAATGGACTGGCTGAGCCGGCGGAATTGAGGTCGCCGGATTGCTTGGAAGAGTCGGCCATTGCTTCGTCAGTGTACGATAGTAAATACTTGGATGTTGAGAAGTTGTCGAAATAAAAGAATTACACGGAATGAACTCCTGAACACGTTAGTCGCAGGATTTTCTCGCCAAGCTATGCTGACTAATATGACTTGGCAATGGTGTATTGATAGTAAAAGCTAAGAAAAGTGTGTATTTACAAAGTAGTATGTATTTATTTATTTATATTTATTAAAGCTTTACGCTTAAGATTTCTTTAGAAATTTTTAATAATGTTATGCTTATGTCTTAATGGAATTCTTTTTTATTAGCTCCTTTACTTAACTTTATTTATTTCTTTACAAGAAAGAAGTTTGCCTAGTAATTTAATCCTCACTTCCTGTGTTAGACGCGTCGGTTATTCTGGGGCCAGGAACGCACTAGCAGATCACCGGCTCTCTAAAATTTACCTCTCACTATTTGAACGATAGCTTGGAAATAGATCTTATGACCTATTTGTAAAGATAAATATGGCGGCTTCATAGTGCTTCTCATGACCCAAACACTTTCGTCCAATCGTGCTTCTTGAGGTAGTCCTCCACAGTATCCAGAGATAGAGTTCATTTCAACTAAACAATCATATGAGCGGCCACCCGCGGAATAACTTAGCCAGTTCAACTTACATCTCGGGGGTGAACAACTGTATGGTCATCTCTGCCCTCTTACCCAAACTCGTTCCAATAGACCATGTTGTGCTCAAGCTATGCCTTCAATTCGGTTGGAATAGGTCGAGGAAAATATCCTTTCAGTAGAGTGACAACCTCTACATCAAGCCCTGTTACCTTTGTGAATATCAATGCCAGTTCCCGGCTAGTTAGCCATTCTCGATAGCCAATCCGATTCTTTCTAACAGCGTTGTCTGTTTTGCATGAGACCGAAATCAGCATTAGCATAAAGCCTATTTAAATTTTAACTGTGACGATCCCTATCAGATAGACATGGCTCACTTCATAAAGGGGGGGGGGGGCATATCCAAAAATTAACTAATCTATAAGCATTTATCGTCCATTTAGCGCTGCGTGCGAGAGAGTAGTGTTGGCGGGTAACTGCTCGAAACCAAGAGCCGCATAGGCTCCTCCCCCCTTTTTGTCCTCCAGTAGTTACTTATTTCGATCAATTCCTCGCAGCCTTCCATGGCCCATGTCCATTTCGCAAGAAAGCCGGGAGTGATCTCCCAGCTCTGTATTTCGTGGGGCTCGCCCCAGACGATAAGCCCGTTGCGCCCGGCGGTGATTTCATCCGTGTCACTCCCGGATGAAAGGATCAGGGACCGCTTGGTCTCGAGTACGGGGGCCAGAATCGACCTGCCTCGTCGCCATGATGTTGGCATGAAGCCCACAAAATCGCCAATGAGGTCTTGCATCAGCTCCCGGGGGTCGTAGTAGCTATCGTACTTGATGAGATTGTCGCGGACGCGGGGGAAAGGGATGGCATTGATCCAGATGGAGTGGTAGCGGACTTGTTGAAGGGTGGTCGGGAGGAGCGAAGGGGGGGTTGAGTGGTTGAGGGGGTTGAGGATCGTGTCGTCGCGGTAGGGCCCGGTAGCGGGGCAGATGGCCAGGTCGCTGGGCACGGTGTTGAGGGCGCGCTTGTTAGAGACTAAGGCGCGGAAGACGTTGTACTGGATGAGATGGAGAAGGTGATCGGAAGACAGGGGGAAAGTAAAGGGTTGGGGGTCAAGGGGTATAGATGGGTGAATATGGGCGGTGGGCGGTGATCCTCGGAAGACGACGGTACGCTCGACTGTGGAGGATGATATACCTGAGTAGGTGCTGGGCGGCTGAGAGATGTGCGTGGTCGCTGCGCTTTCCGATGCTGGCGAGCTTTCCTGGAGAGAACAATCGTCCGGCTCATCGAGGCGCCAGCGTCTGACCTTGAATGGGTGCGACCTCTGAACCGTTCCCACGCCATTATCCAAGAGTCGCAGTCCTGTATTGGTTCTTGAGCACAGCAACGCAGCGACTATGGTAGCGAGGGTTGGACTCACGGTGTGCTCTTTGGTTCTTCCGATTCTGGACTTTCCTCCGCTGCTTGTTGGCCTCCTTCTCGGCGTCGGCGGGACGATCGCTGTTCTGTTTCGCTTCGCCCTGGGGCCAAGAGAGCTGGATCACGGCATGCTTCATCGCCCTGGTTCACTGAATATCCGATTGTGTGTATGGTTGTTTTCGAGAGAAGAAAGCAGGCAGAATGGTCCCCATTCCGAAGCCGAGATGAATTCGGCCGCCGCTTAGATGCACTAACCTAACGAAACAAGGCGACAACCTTGCCCCACAAGCTAGACTGAAGGAGGAGAAAATTGTCATCAAGTCCACGCCAGCCGCAGTCAGCGTACTATGTAGACCAAACCCGGGTTGACAGGGCTTGCATGTTTAGCTAAAGGCGGCTAGGCTGGAAACGGTAATAATGTCATCAGTATGTTGGGTCACGTGCCCATAAATGGAACGAGGGAGGGTACTAACTGTTTCAGAGATACTCTTGGGAGGTATTAATGATTTGCCGGACGAAACTGAAAGGCATTCTTAGTTTGCAGCGCCATGCGGACTTTAGGATTGAGAACATCCGTTTGCTTTATAATATTGAGCATAATTTCTCTCAGCTGGGTCAGGTGTCTGAAGTCACGAAAAAGATAAATAATGACTTCACCCGATGCTCCCAGAAGCTAAATCCAAGAATCATCAATTCATTTCCAATCTAGTCATCACTCAGTTCCACACTTCCAATCTTTCAATATTCCAAGCTCCTCCTCCACCCACGATGTCCCGATACGCAGAGGCCCATTTGAATGCTGCTGGCCCGGGTGACGCTCGCCCAACTGCCCTTCAGATCATCAAGGACGAAGCTGCAGAGGGCAAGTTGGCTGGAAAGGTTGTCGTCATCACGGGCACTTCGTCTGGAATAGGGATCGAGACAGCTCGCGCTCTCTCTTTGACGGGAGCGAAGCTGTTGTTGACGGCGCGAGACCTTAACAAAGCTACGACTGCTTTGGACGGAATCCTCGAGCCAGGCCGCATTGAACTCGTTGAGATGGACAATACTTCTTTAAGCAGTGTGCGCGCCGCCGCGGAAGTCATCCTCCAAAAGTCGAACAACCATGTCAACATCCTTATCAACAACGCCGGTATCATGGCTCTACCTAAGTTGGAGCACACAAAAGATGGGTTTGAAATGCAGTTTGGAGTCAACCACCTCGCCCATTTCCTACTATTTGAACTCCTGAAGCCAGCTCTCCTCGCCAGCGCTAGCCCTGCATTCTCATCTCGAGTCGTCAACGTCTCTTCTTCTGCCCATAATGTAGCCTCAATCAATGAAACGGGCAACTACAATTTTGAGAACGTTGAATACAATGACTGGGTCTCATATGGTCAATCTAAGACCGCTAATATTTATATGGCGAACGAGATCGAGCGGCGCTACGGATCGCAAGGACTTCACGCTACCAGTCTTCACCCTGGCGGGATTCTAACAGGGCTTATGCAGCATATGGACCCTGCGATACTCCAAGAGATGCAAAAAGACGAAAGCCTGATCAAAAAGCTGAAATCGCCAGAGCAGGGCGCAGCAACGACGGTGTGGGCTGCAATTGGCCAGGAATGGGAGAAGAAGGGTGGTGAATATCTTGCTGACTGCGGAAGAACAACTCGTGGAAACGACAATAACGAGATCATCAGTGAAGGGTTTGCAGGGCATGCTTATGATCCCGAGAGAGAGGCTCGGCTCTGGAAAGATTCTTTAGAGATGGTGGGGCTGATGGACGATCAATAGGCTATACAAAACTGAAGTAGCAAGAATGATTGGGTCTTTTTTTCTACTCCTTACTGGTTGCATCTTGTGAGTTGCTGGCAATGAAATCATCCTATTGGGCGACTTTGTTGTTCTTGTGAATTTGATTAACACTACTACGAAGAATCTGACTACTATAGAAGCTAGGAACTAAGTAGAAATATAGATAGTATATATCTTGCTTTCTACTTTTATTTAAATCTAATTGAAGGATCTAAAGTTCTCTTTTTATATCATTAGCAGATAAGGACTCTAATACATTGTTTATTGTATTTTAGATACTTTTCAAATGAGGCTTAGTCTGCACCCTAGTAGTTTACGCAGTGCAGGTTAACTATCTTACATGAAGGTAGCTCTCTTGTCTGCACATATTGCACGTCACTGCCCTTATGCAGTCTCTCGCTCCATGGGCTGAACTGTATTCAGTTGAGGCAAGCCACTAGCGTGCGTCGCTCCTCAAACGGCGACATGTATTATTACTGGACTTGGCGGTTTGGGAAAGAGTGAGACTTGCCCAAGGATCGCGAACGAGATGCGATCAGAGTAGGTGCCATACCCCTCGTTGCCAGCTTAACGCTGAGAGAGTACTGCCAGGTTCTGGGCAGCGTTTTAGGTCTATGCCAGCAGTTCAAACATCGCCAAGGTCCGAACTCATCATCGTTGTTGAAATGCTCGGGCACAAGCTCGACAGCATTGAGGGGGCATGCACACAGTTGGATAACACGAAACGTTGCCTGCTTATTCTGGGTAATGCCGACGATCCAAACTCAGATTACCATGCATATCTCCCTTCCGGCATACAAGGGACTGTTCTCGTTACCTCGCGATGTGCAGAGTGTTAGCGTTTCAACAAAATTCAACAAAATGGGATGGGAGGTGCTTGCGGAGCTCGATCTGTTAGACTGCATGGAACATCTACTCAAAGCAGCGAACATTACGAAAGAGCGCCGGGAGGCAGAAGCAAAAGCCGCGAGAGAAGTAATAGACTTGTTGAATTCGCGTACGCTGATTTGCTCGGGTTCGTGTCTAGCTGAATACGTTTATGCATGCAACTTGTATATACGGACTTCCGAATAAGATCCTGTCGGAAACAATTATATACATCAAATTTATAAACATAGTATACCTATCCTGCCGAATGCGGTGGCCCATGGCTAACGTCATATGTATGCTCCGAACCTTGACTGTTCACCAGTGGGAAGACTGCGTTAACTTTCAGCTCACTGCCTGCATACCATTTGAACCAATAGCTGATTAAAGGTCCCTCTTGGTGCTGTAAGAACAATATCGCTGATCAAAGCGAGGCCCCCTATACTGCTATGCTGATTCTGGGTTCCAAGACCCTAATAGCTGTACTCTGATTTTCACGAAGCTTCTTGATATCTACAGCAGAATGGGAAATCAATATGCGAATAAACAAACACCTTTAGGGGATATCTCTAGCTTGTTCTCTCCACCGAGCTAAGCTATCTTCCGACATCCAGCATTGTTGTCTACGAACTTCTTATCATCGTCCAACTTAATACTCTTGCAACTATGGCCAGGCTAATTTGAGGCTCTATTGATAGGGTGCAACTTCTATTTTGCTGGCAGCGTAGAGAAGACTGACGACAATGCGATCTTATTTTCTCATCTCCGTGGTGTGGTTCGGGATGTAAATGACGCTGAAAGCTTTCTCGTCGACATTGGTGTTTCAAAAGATAACATCGTCAAGTTGACCGCGTCTCATGATCCTCACTCCCCCTCGCGCCCTATGGAGGACAGTACATCAAAGTGGTCGAAGCTGTACACCTGCATCTTCACCGGTGCGGCGCTGTTCTCCCCCGGCAAGTCCTCGAACCTCAGTTCCTAGCATAAGTCGAGAGATGGCGGAGATAACCAAATACACTGAAACGTAGAGCTCGTAAATACAGCGTATGATGTACCATTTGACCCTGAGAATCCGAGCTTGAGATCTCTGATTCTCGGCCAAATATGTGTCGGAGAGCGCGTATACTTTACTCCAGCTATCTTGGATGTCGGGGTCCCTGAACGGTAGATTTCGCAGCCGCAAGTCGAGAGTACATTTATGCAAAAACTCGGCAGCGTCCAACTGACCTTCCACCTTGAAAGTAGTTGCAATAGTTGACATGTGACTCAGAAGTTTTCTCAAGTCTTTTTCCTTGCCGGGGATTTTCTCGCGGGCAACGGCGAGGTTCAGCATTGACTTTACCCTTTCCTCGTTCTTATCCTTGCCATCTCCTCCAACCCCGTTTTCATAGTCGTCGACGACTCGACTGAGAATATCTTCAGCCTCTTTGAATTTTTCTAGGGAGGGCAGAGCATTACCACGGTGGCTCAGCTCCTCGCCCTGGCGCACCAGCACGCCGCCAAGGCTGTTCAAGCAGATAAGAAAATCCGGGTCGCTCTTTGCCCCTTGCCTTTCAAGATATTCTTCGTAGAGTTTCTTGCATTCTCGGAGTAGTTCTTCGGCCTTATCAAAGTTCCCTTTTGCCTCGAACACCTCTGCGAAATGGACATTAACCGTCAAAGTGACAGGGTGGTTCTCCCCTAGCAGTGCGGAAAGCGACACTAGAACCTTCTGGAAGAACGGTTCGGCTTTCTCCACCTGCTCCATGCGACACAGCACGGTGGCTAGATCGCTTTCAGTAACCAGAGTATCTATTCCGTCAGGTCCGCCATTCTGGGGAAGCCTACGCCATTCCAGCACCTGTTCAAGCCGTAGTTTGGCCTTGTCAAGTTCCTGCAGTCGTGCCAGGGTCATGGCCAGGTAGTGCAGGTTTTCCATTCTCTCAGGGGTATTCTGGTTGATGACTTTCTCCAGGGCCTCTTTGGCCTGGCGATGTTTGCCGCAGTGATGTAGGATCCGTGCCTTAAGCGTCAGACTCTGCAAAGTCTCGCTGTGGTTTTCACCAAAGACATGCTTTCGGGTTTCGTACGCCGACTCACTGTGCCGGGCAGCTTCATCGTATCTGCCCAATCGCCACTCGTACCACGCCAGCCTGAATAGTAAATCCCCCAACTGCCTTCGAGTGTCTAGCCTGAGGCTATGCTCAAAGTCCTTGGAATCCAAGGGCTCTAAGATTAGTTTCGCGTGGGGAGATAGCGCCTCGCATTTCTCCCATTGCTCAAATTCGCCCAGAGAGAACGAGGCGACGCACATCTCCACAGCACGCACATAGCCGTCATACTTCAAGCTCTTCTGTTCGTCCTGGTCCAGCCATTTCGTGACGGCCGCTTTAACAAGCCGAGGCATTGAGTATGTTCCATATTTTGGTCCCGACTCGAGCAGCATATGCTCTGAGAGCGTCGCCAATGCGATTTGCCAGCGGTATCTGTCGCTGCCTTGGGTGAGAAGGAGAGCTTCTGGAATCTCCTGAGGGTACACATATCTCATTTGTCCGAACAACTTGACCCATTCGACGTCTTCCCTTTTCAACCTCTTCGATATCCGGGTGAATGTCAAGCCTAGAGCGCTGCAGAGCGAGTGGGAAGTGATAGTGTCCTGGTCGGAAAACTCATTTGCGAGCGAGTCGGCAAACTTTGTGTCGTCTTCCCTAATGCCTTTGATATACTCTGCGACGAATGCCGCATCGTCTGCCGTGATGTCCTTGATATCTTGTAGCGCGGGGTTAACGGCTTGGTTCAGGTACGTGGGATTTGTTCCTCGCTTCAGAATTTTTATAGCCGCCTTACTTTGTTTCAGATATGCGGCGGCCTGGGCGATGGCAAAAGGGTGGTATGAATGCAGCTTCACAATCTCGTCTATCTGCCGGTCGGTAACGTCTATGACTTCTCCGACTTTGGCTTTGAATAATAGTTTCGCAAAAGGGGGATCCAGTGCTCGAACGACGATCTCTTCAGGGAATACTTGGGAGTTATCACCCTTTGCCGCATTCAGGAGTAGCGTTGGCAAATTCGGAGTTTGCGAAGTTGTCAATATGCGCCCTCGACTAATCGGCAACCCTTGCCAGGCTGCTTTGAGGACTCCGGTATTATCAACATTGTTGAGTACCAGGAGCCACTTTCCACTCTCTTTCTTCCCGAGGTGATCAAAAATGAAGGGTAACGGGTCTACCTTTGGTCCATTGAGTCCGGGAATACCCAGCTCCCCTCCAATAGCCCGGAAGGACTTGGTGCAGCTGGTGCTGTCATCGAGATCGGCCCAAAATGCTCGGGAGCCTGGGTTTTCCGCCTCGAACTTCGCATAGAACTTGCGCGCAATTTGTGTTTTTCTTGGAGACATTTGGTTAGCTTTGAGTGTTGTATTATGTGCGGGGATTGCTGAGATGGTGTACTGGACGTACCCGATGAGCGCACTTCCTGTCAGTGACAAAAAATTTCCGGATTTTAGTTTCGTACCGATTTCTTCCAGTATGTTGTCTCGGCCAACAAAATGGGTGGCAAGAGGGGGTGGGTCAGCTTTGATAGATGGAGGCGAAGGATGGATGAGGCTGACATTGGCTGGGTTGCGTCAATTCCAGCACGATAATCGCCAACTAATTGAGGGTTTCTCTCTTGAGACAAACATACTCTTGAATTCATTGCTTCCGCCGGTGATATTGTGGACATAGGTTCCGGCGAAAAATTCTGGAGCGGACCACGCGCCCTTTTCTCCAGCGTATGTCCCGAAAAGTGTGGATGGGCTGGCATCTATGTCGCCGGTCTCTTCTACGCTTTCTTCGTCATCTGTTCTGTCAACAACGGTTGATGCATTGGACATCGTGTATGAGTAGAGATTTCGAGCGAGATGAGTTTGATGCAACCTGTACTGAATTCCACACTTGGTGTTGTTGCATAAGAAATAGCGGGGCTGGGCTTCACACTGCACGCATGTTTATTACCTGCGGTAGGGTCTGAGATAGTCCCCTCATTCGTCATTGAGCCCAAGAGGGCTAGGATAAGCACCTCGGCATTTGGGCGTGTCGCGTACGGGGCTGAACACGTAGCTGAATACGAAGCTGACCTGAATGGACCATCCGGTTCCGATATCATGGACTGTGTCAACTGCATGCAGACCAGTGGCGCCGGTCAAGGATGCATTGCCCCCATAAGAGCGCACCTCTTAGGATAGGAAAAATTTCCAGAAATTCCCAGCCTCAAGGTGTCTTCTGCCAACAGCCCAAAATTATTTCAGCAAATCTCGTACACTAAGATATTCACACGAAAATGGACTCACAAGTTGGAATAACGAATCTTACTCCGGGAGTGACGGAAGCTGTGGTAGAGTAAGTAATGTCTGTCTTTTCTCCCCGTTCACAGCTTGTTACTTGTCAATGTTATCACTAGGCTGAGAATCCGACAGCATTGTTTTTGTGCACGGCCTCCAGGGGAACGGCGTCACGACCTGGACTCATCCAGAGTACGATGTATTTTGGCCCAGAGACTTGCTAGCTAAAGACATCAAACATGCTCGCATATTGACTTGGTTTTACGACTCGACTGTCTTGAAGTTTTGGGCCGACACTACCGCAAACGATATCGACGCAAATGCCACTAGCCTCTGCTCCGATTTGGCGAGCCTAAGGGCGAATTCAGAATCGGTAGGAGATGATGGTTTTAATAGATTTGCTCATATCCTTTTTGCTGACTCAATCCTTCTCTCAGGAAGATAGACCCATAATCTTTGTGGCACATAGTCTAGGTGGCCTGGTGTGTGCGAATGTAAGAACCATGCATCCTTCAGTTCGTGACAGCAAAGTAATTATTGTGTCTGACACCAATTTAGGCTCTCGTTCTGGGCTCAGGGCATGCCGAAGCCGACGTCAAGAAGATTGCGAGCCATACGCGTGGCATGATCTTCTTAGGCACCCCGCACGAGGGCTCGGATTTGGCCAAGTGGGCGGCCCTTGGGCTGAGCTTCCTCAGGTTGGAACACGGCGGCAAAGCAACCAGAGACCTCGACGTCCTCCAAAAGGAGTCAGGCAAGCTTCGCTCTCTGTCGACGGCCTTTGGAATGCTACTGCGGTCTCGTGGCGAATCGAAAGAAACCGAAGATAAGATTGAGATTGTGTGTTTCTATGAAGAATTCAAAACACGCGTCGCAAAGTTCGACATGGGCATAGTATGTTTAAGACTCGTTACAAAGAGGCCTCGTTTTCGTCAGAAGGAAACCAGTACCAAGCTTTGCAGATTGCTAACTTGTCACCCAGGTCGTTCCACAGGCTTCAGCAAGCCTCTCCGGCTACGAGGCTGTGGGTATCCCAGAGAATCACCGAAATATGGTTAGGTTCAAGTCCAAGGACGATGTCGGCTACATCCGGATATCTGGCTACTTGAAGAAGTGGGTAAAGAGATTTAGCACACCGCAACCGGTCTCGAGGGGGAAGTAAGTAATACAACCCGAATGCCAAACAGCAGGGGCTTTTGCTTTCGTACGTCTTTTGTGCCCTGCTGACTAGAGTAGAAAAAGGGAGATGTTCACATCGGAACTATGATCGGCGGGCAAGCGATTGCTGAGATATCTGGAGGTGAGACTAGGTTCGAGAATAATGTCAGTGACCCCGTAACTATCCCACTTGCTCTGTGATTGACAAGTTCTTTAATCAGATCAACCTTGGAGAAGCGCTCGTGGCGGCTTTTATCGAGAAGAAGAAGAAACAAGCAGGCGATGATTAGGGGCAGGGCAATACTCGCTCGGGTATCTGATAATACGACATTAGGGCTGTCGTTCTCTCGACGTCACAGCATAGGCCATATAGTTTGTATACAGTTTGAGGAGGTTTCTACTACCTGCAGCGTTCTATTACACTTTGGATATCAAAAATTCTGTCTCATCAAGGTCCACAACCTCCACCATATCATCTTTTGTGATGCAACCGCACTCGCAAGGCATCCGGTCAGTAGGCGTGATCGAGAGCATAGCCGTTGAGTCGGTCATCAGGGCCAGTGTCTTGGCAGGTTCTCTGTCCCACATGCATAGAGTAGTGCTCCTCTGCGGAACATTATCCTCCCGCAAGCATACCCGGTAGCCTTCTTCCCTCTTACCCTCTTCTATCGAGACGAAATAGTGCATACCTGCTTTTTCGGGCTTGTTGTGAGCCGCTAACAACGCAAAGCCGTGTTCCGATTCCGGGTCCTCTTCGTCGCCAGAACTTTCTTTAGCGATGTATACCGGAACAAGTTTGAAGACTGCGTTGGGACTGGGGCCTGGACGCCCGACAAGACGAGGGGAAGTACCAGTTGTGCTTTGGAAATACACGCCAGGCCGGTTGGCATCCTCGAACGTACGCATGACGCCGTAGTCGTCAATCCAGCTAAGTATCTCCAACATTACAGTCATGGTGATTCGAGTCGCCCGACCGTGATAATTACTTTAAACCAAGCCGTCAGTGTTAGAATCTAAAGAACTATAAAGTTGGATGTCGTTACGGGAGAGACTCACTGGATACCAATCGCGGCTTCTCGTCTCATATTGCCCGCCTTGTAGCTCACAAAGATTGGCCCACCGCTAACTCCAGGTTGCGTGTTCTTCTCATACTCGAGAACATCTGCCTTAACTGGGCGAAGGAAGGGGGAAGTCTCTTTGCTTTGTATCCCCGCGCTCGGATTATACCCGTAGACGGTCCCACCCGTGTGTAGCAACTCGGAACGACTGGGCAGAATGCTGAGCGAACACCCTCCCAAAGGACTTTGCGGTGGTGCATGCTTCGCTCTGTCTACCGCAATAAGAGCATAGTCACTGAGGGAGCTGGGGTCTCCGTCGCTCAGGGTGGGCTTTGCACCGTAGACCCGGGAGACAAACAGCTCGCTCGCCTGGGCGGTGAATGTGAAGCCACCTGGGAAAGAAACCTCGACCCGATTTGCCCTCCCTTCATTGGGACGTGCGACGTTGTGGCCGGCAGTTATGACACAGTACTTCTTGGTGAAGGGGATGTTGACGAGAAAGCCGGTCCCCAACACTGGGGGCTTCAGGCTACCCTCGGGAGCTGCATGTGTTTCAGCAGGCATAAACAACGCGAAAATAAAAGAGACCAGAAGGTAACAGACTCACCAAAAAAGCACTGAAGGCGGCAGACCCATTTGGCTGGCTCTTCTATCGACTCCATGGCCCAAATGTTGCGCCGATGCTATTCGCATGGGAACCGATCCAGAGGGAGCTAACTGGCAAAGCAAAAGTGGGAGGTTACTCTGGCTTCGTAACATATGTCCGCTAATTCCTTCATGCGGGGACCACATGAACGCCGCATATGGGATAGGCCCTTCGCCGGAAACAATAACGCCACATGACATGCTAGTTGTGGGCTGAACAGCTGAAGGTGGCCCGCATGATATATATGCGGGTGCTTCTTGGTATTTGGCAATTCACATGTCCCGGCACTCGCATCAACGCATGGAATACACTCCGCTGTTGCATCGATTAATTATTTAGTTTGAAGTTCACATCGCTGAAAAATGAGCTGGAAAAAAGCTGCCGAAGAAGGAGATATCCATGTTCTCGCCTCCGTCTTCAGCACCAGCAAAGATGTTAACAATATCGTCGAGGAAGAAACCAAACTAACTCCTCTCCATTACGCTGCAAAAAACGGTCGATTAGACGCTGTCCAATTCTTGTACGGGAAAAAAGTAGCTCTAAATGCGATCGACAAGTTTGGCAGAACACCTCTCTACATGGCTGTCCTTCAAAAACAGGGAGCCATAGTCCAATTTTTGCTTGAAAAGCAAGCCAACCCGAATGTTTGCTGCCAGTGCAAAACTACGGCCGTCTCAAAAGCTGCAGAATATGGAGACAAAAAAATGCTCACGCAACTCCTTGAAGCGGGCGCGGCCTGGAATACCGATAACGTAGACGGGGAGTCGCCGAAACAGTTAGCGGCGCGCAATGGGCATGGGCTTCCCTGGGACATATTCGAAAGCGAACAGAGGGAGAAGCTGGTCGAGGCGGCTGCAAATGGGGATATTGAGCATGTAGGACAATTGATCCGCCTGGGTGTAGACCCGACAGAGAGGCCAGACAACTCGATGTCTGCACTGGAGACCGCCTGTGCCTATGGGAGGGCGGATGTCGTCAAATTTCTTCTGTACGATGCTTCCGTCGGCGCAGGCACAGCCTTAGACAGAATCAAATCTATGGGTGGCATCACGGTCATACACGAGGCGGCTAGAAAGGGTCATACCGATGTAGTAGTCTTGCTACTCGGTGCTGGGCTCGCGCCGGACAGTCGTGACGCTGATAGCATGACAGCTTTACACCGGGCGGCGGCACGAGGGCAGAAGGACGTGGTCGAGCTCCTCCTGAGGGCTGATTCGAGCATGATCGACGCCAGAGGGCTCAATGATGCTACTCCTCTACACCAAGCGGCATTGCAGGGACGAGGCGACATGGTAACTTTTCTGCTTGGCAAGGGAGCCAATCCTGATCTTGAGGATGGTCTAGGGAGGATACCAAAAGAGGTAGCCCGTCGTGGAGCAGTGCGCACTTTTGAGGCACTTGGTTTATGAGACGAATGCATAACCTTGAATATCTAACTAGAAAGCTGCGACCATCATCTCGTGTGCCTATCCACGTGCCATTCAAAGTCGTCTTCGGACTAAGAGGCTTCAAACCCGGGAAACCTGCCCCATCACTGCCCCGATGAATTCCCTAAGCAACTATAGCAGTTGAGTCGTTAGCTAGCTCCCGAAACAGCACAGTCAAAAGTGATAAAGAGGTCGCTGCTCACATATCTCTTGTACTTCTTGTAATCCTTGCCTGTGTCACTGCGAACGTTGCCAATTGGACCTTCCAGATTCCTTATAACGTCGTCCACTTTTTGGCTGCTGCGGTATACCAAGTCATTTACCTCCTCATCGTCACCAAGATTGTTGAGGAAAATCTGGGCTTCCTTGCTTCTGCCGACTTGGAAAATAATGAATATCATGCCCGCCTGTTTACCTTGTTCCTCCAATCTGGTTTTGCAATCGACAATGCTATCTCTCAGGCAGTCTTCATCCTCTTGATCGGGCTGAAGGCGAGAAGTTAATAATAGCAGCTTCAAAAAGGAATTCGATGAGGCCTGAGAATGCTAATTAGAGGCTGGTTCTTACCTCGCCGTCGGTAATGATCACGACTATCAGAGGCTTGCCTCTCCCCGCTCGGTACTGAAGGACTTTTTCCTGGAGCATGGTTCCAAGTTTTGTGAACTTGCCCAGAGGGATATTGTATACCATGTCAGCAATCTTTTCTTGACTTTTGAGATTGTCAAACCCGCCGTTCATATCTCCAGAATAATTCAGAAACCGTAGAGCTATGCCGGTGGGCTCCAACAAAGTGGCCCATGCGCTCACACTCTGCAATGTTTTGATCAGCGCCGGAATTCGGTCGCCGATTTTCATGGAACCGCTATCATCTAGACGAGTGCAATTGTTAGATGGGAGCGGGCTACTTTACTTCATCTAGTATCACGGGGTAAGTGGTCCTTACCACACAAGAAGACAATGTCATACAGTGAAATAGCAGCAAGCCCTTTAATGTCGTCGGGTTCCAAGTCTAACATTTTCCTAATTGCATCGCCATCCGTTTCAACTTTTGCGGCGATTCTCTGGATTTCGTCTTGGTCAAATTCAAATGGGCCTAACTTGCTGATGAAGTCGGAAAGATGGTCATGAATCTCACTGGCGTTGAAAAGCTAGATAGACCGGACGCAAATTGCGTGCCATGTTAGCATATATCGTGAATCCTCTGCCCTATATTGGGGGTTATCTTACAAATTCTGGTTCCGGGTCTTCATGAGCTGGTGCAGCTGGCACACTCCCGGGGTCATCAGATGGATAGGCTTGACCAGCCCCAGCGCCAGCATGATTGCGTCCACTGTTGTCTGTTGCGCCCATACGGTTGCCCTCATTCGCAGGGCGATTCCTTGAAGCAGGATCTCGAGCCCGTGCTTCTTTTCTTGCGCGTCCCTTGAGGCGACCAGATCGTCCTTCGCGCTCGTTGCGCCCAAGGCCGTCGCGTTCCATGACCACTTTGAGCTGTTTGACTAGTTCTTTAGCAAACATGGCTGCCATGCGGTCGGATACCTCTTCTGTTGCTAGATCAAATGCTTTATCCTGGAGATCAGGATCCAACACTAAATCCTCACCATTCAATTCCAAGCGGAGGAGCTCATCGATTCTGGCGTGCAGCTTGACCTTCAGCTTTAGGTTGCAAAACTTGTCGATGAGTCTCCCAATCCTGTCCTTGAAGCCCCCCATGATTGCTGAGGGTCCGCCCGACGAATGTCGACGGTGCGTCTCTTCGGAGCTGTGGAAAGACCTAAAAATGTGACTTTATGACGATAACTCGAGTTTCAATCCGAATCCATAAGTCTCTACATTTTGTTCTTCCCTCTCAGACATTTGCCTCCAAATGCTCTCCGGATTTAGTGCTCGGAGACAGCTTGCATGCAGGGTCCTGTTGCATCTTTCCCTATCACATCTCCCCCGCTGCCGACTAGTCAGCTGCCAGCGCAACACATGAGACTGACCGGTAACCTGCATGCAGGGCACAGGGTAATGTGAGTGCATTGGCGCATGCAGCGGTAGGCGAGGTGCAGCTGTGATGTTATTTGCTTTGTTCCGCGGCGTAAGCCGGGCTGGAAGTGAAGAGCCTCAAAGTTTCGACTCAAGTGAGACCCTTCTTCCGCATACGGGACATCTCCTCGCCGTAGCATTTTGGCTCATACATTCCCTTTGAAATCAAAAACCAAAAACCAAGCCTTCAGAACCATCATGGATGCCGGATCCCGCGTCCCCCAGAACATCGTAACCGACCTTGACGATGGTCAAAAGCTGTACTATGTCTGTCGACATGAAGCTACAGTCCTCGTCGAACGAATTGACAATGGGAAGCTGGGCCCGCCGCGCCGCATTGGGTCTGCTTTGGCCGGCACCCATGGGTCCTATGTTCTCCTCGGCGACTCTGTATGCTAGGCGCCACCCCCTCACTCTGACGTCCAGAACTCTGCTGACTACGGCGCACTCAGCGAAGATTCTACTGTCTCAACGATCAGCACATTCTCCAGGACTTTGTCCTTGTAGGCAACAAGTGGCAACAGGGCAGCCTCGCTGCACTCGGCGTGGTTCCGAGCGCGGGCTCGCGGATTGCAGCCGTCGCAACTGTAGATGGCACCATCCACGTCTGCTTCCAAGACGACAACAGCCAGCTGAAATTGGTCTCCTACGACGACACCAAGAACTGGTGGGTTGCTGCAGGGTTTCCGCCCAAGCAAGCCCCGAAGGACACCAGCATCTCCGCATTGGTTCTAAGCGACCGACTCCATTTATTCTACGCGCATGACGACAAGTCAATCCATGACCTGCAGCTCCACGATGGCCAGTGGACTGGTAAGCTAACTTTCCCTGCATGGGCAAAACTTGCGCCGGAATAATCACTGACGGGCAACACTGCCTCGCCTAGACACTCAGGTGGCCCTCACTGATACCCCGGATGAGAAAAAGAGCATTCGGTCCGCTCCGTCCGACGGCGGCACCTATGGCATCGAGTACACCAACGATGCAGGCGAGGTGTATATTATTGACCAGGGCAAGCGGGCTCTATCACGAACCCACACATCCGAGGGCGTAAAAAATGCCGAAGGTGCGGAGGGCTACAACTGGGGTGGTTGTAGGCTCTACTACAGGCCCCGATGGTACTATTAGGGAGGGCTGTGGGAGTGGCCTGCTTGGTTGGCTCGTTGCGGTCGAGAATGTTTTCAGCTTGCGGCACGTAGCTATCACCAATGTGCAAACTTCATCTTACAAATGTGCGACCCCTGAAGATGCTCCGTTTGCGGTACGGCTCTTTCGTGTGACTCGACCAAATGTGCATAAACACTCCTTCAGCTGCATGCTTGCTACTGCACTTACTCCACTGGCTTGGAGAGGTTCCTTATCAGGCCGGCTTGCATAGGGACCTGTCAAATTCTGCTTATACGATCGCTGAGCTCTTGGCACAACATTGAGTGCGGGAGCGATTACAGGGCATGAATTCAAGACAACACCACCAACAGCGAGAGCTTAGTGTTTAGAAAACTTATTACAACACCATCAAAGCACATCTGCTCGTGGCTGCAGCAGCGCAGACACACTCGAGCACAACAGTCACCAATGGACTTCCTGGCCAGCCCATCACCAGACAATAATGTCTGCGACGTCCCACATCAACAGACCTCTCGGCAGAACAGCATCATCTCTTACGCGAATCAACTCACAGACACTCAGCATGCCACAAGCAGTGCCATAACACGCAGCAGAACTCAGACAACCCCGTCCACTGTCGCCCCCTTCCCCCGCAGCCCTATGGAGAAGGACTGGTCCCTCTTCTCTAGGTCCCTTTTCTCTACACCCAATCAGGTCTGAGGAGGTTCGGCAGAGCCCTCATGCCGAATAGAATAGACAGCCTATCGCTCTCGCAGAGCTACATCGCAACAAAATGCTGCTGCTGCCTTTAACAACAAGTCACACTACAAAACACAGTTGTAAGAACCTAGTGCAAAGCAACAAAGCACACAGTAACAACCAAAACAGAACACATCCTAGCCCTAAGGACGTAAGTGCAGGTGCATACAAACAATGCTAAGCATTAGAGAGAGACCAAAGATATATTGTCGCAGACATAGTGTTACAGCACCGCGATAGACTTCGTAAAACGCCACAAAACAAAGGAGATTTACTGCATAGCAAACAGATAAGAGCATTAGCCAGAACAGGAAACATATAGCAGACACAGACACGTCACTTCTTGAGACGAAATACACATAGTCGTAGATAGAAGCTAGACCACAAGCAGAGGTGATGGGAACAGCTGAGCATACCCTTTGGTGTGGTGAAGTGCCAGCCCTCCGCATCCGGGCACAGCTGCGAGAAAAGCGGCTGAAACTTAGTAGAAATCAATCAGTCAATCAGTCAATCAGTCAGTCAGTCAGTCAATCACGAATTCAATGTTGAAGTGATGGAAGAAAGCCGGATTTGGACGCGGGACGCAGAACTGCACTATGCAGCTTCAGGTGGAGGTAGAAGGTCCGAAGGAGCTCGTATTCACCTGCAGCACTTGTCAACTGCAGGCTGTCAATGCTCATTTCAACAGACATACGCAGCCTATCCCCCAATTAGGTACGCTAGTAATAGGTACATTAACGCCGCCCCAAAAGTGCCCTCTAGCTGCTAACTATAAACAAATCACGATAGCGGCATCCCTTTACAACCGAAGCACGCAGTCTCTAAAGACGAAAGAACAATAGGGGCAGCACCACTGTCTTCCGCAGCAATCAAACTAATCGTGATTTCAAGTGTCAAGTTGCAAAGGTGAAGCCAACCCGTTCCGGATAAAGCAACTTCTGTTTTGACCTGACTATCAATTAGATGGGAGAAATCCCAGGTCTCACGTCACGCAATCCAGATGGAGGAATTCCTCTGCATGACGCTGCAAAAAAGGGCCGCGAAGATACTGTGACGTGGATGCTAGGCGAACTTCAGAACCAAGGTGCCTGGGAATACAGGAACCACAAGAACGACAGTGGACAAACCGCTCTGCATGTAGCTGCAGATGGAGACCATTACCGCGTCGTGGAGTTGCTGCTCCTCAGCAAAGTTGCAATCAACGTTCCGGATGGCGCCAAACGCATACCGCTTCATCTTGCTGCCCTAAAAGGACATACCAATTCCATGCACGCCTTACTGAAAGGGCGTGAGTCCCCCAATGCTCTGGATATGGATCGCCAAACACCACTTCACTTGGCAACGATTGAGGGCCAGGAGCGGGCTGTGGAGCTTCTCTTAGAGTGGGGTCGAGATTTTCCGAGAACGCATGATGTGAAAGACGTGAAGGACACACAAGGGCAGCCGCCGCTCTTTTACGCAGCCCTGCGAACCCATGAAGGCATTGCAGGGAAGCTCAAGGCTGCTGGTGCCAATATTGAAGCATCCAAGAACGGCCAGACGCTTCTGCATCAGATGGCCAGTAACGGACATGCAGAACCCGCTGCTATACTCCTTCGTCTGGGTGCCGATGTTGAGGCACTTGACAACAGTGGACGAACGCCTTTATATGCGGCGGCATACGGAAACCACAGGGATGCATTTCTCAAAATTAGTGAGCGGGCAAATAAGAACGCCACAGACACATATACTGGGAGGACCCTTCTTCACCGTGCAGTCTTCGATGACAGCTTTGACGCCGCCCGCCTTCTTATCGAGATCAAAGCAGCAACCGAGGAGAAAGACAGGCAAGGGCAGACTCCTCTGTACTTAGCGGCAACCCGTAATCAAGCAAGGATCGCAAAGCTCCTGGTAGACGAAGGAGATGCGGACAAGGAATCGGTGGATAGCAACGGTCAAACCCTACTTCACCGCGCTGCTCGCGAGAATAACCATGTGGCCGCAGGCATTCTCTGCGATGTAGGAGCCGAAAAGGAGGCCCGGGATGACAAGGGCCGTACGCCGCTTTATGTTGCTGCTGAGTTGAACAATAAAGAGGCTGTCAAAGTCCTGGCGTTTAAAGATGCAGATGTAAGCGCACCGGACGCGAAAGGAGAGTCTCTTCTCCACCGGGCAGCGCGGGAGGCCAACAAGAACGCCGCAGATCTACTCATCGGCGTGGAAGCACCACGCAATGATCAGGACCACTTAGGCCGCACGCCCCTGCATGTCGCTGCCACCCACGCCATCAGTGTCGTCCAGAAACTGCTAGATACTGAGGCGAAGAAAGAGCTGAAGGATATTAATGGGCAGACGCCCTTTCATCTTGCCGCCAGCCGCGGAGACGGTGCAGTGGAGATGATGAAGACGCTCATTGCCTATGGTAGTAGGACTGACCCTCGTGATAAGAAAGGACAGACGCCTATGCATGCCGCGGCCGCTCGCGGTGATCTTGATGTACTCATCGAGTTGTTGGAAAATCCCCAAGCTAAAATGGCACAGGATTCAGCCGACTTCAGTGGCAGGACGCCGCTTCACATCGCTGCCATGAATGGCAATGTTGATGCCACCCTGCTTTTGATTAACGAGGGGCTGAATGTTGAGGCCGAGGACAAGGAGGGCCGCACACCACTGCATCTTGCGGCAGAAGAGGGACACGTTGACGTGATCCAGAGACTGCTGTCAAAGGGAGCAAACAGAGCGGCCAAGGATAAGTACCAAAAATACCCCTTGAATCTTGCCGCTGAAAACGGACACACCGGTGCGGTCAGGATCTTGACCGACACTGGCAATTTTGAAGTCGTACGTATCTACCCTCGTACATGTGGATCGTCCTTTGCGGTACGGTTACTAAGCGTTTTCTTTACAGCCCATGCCCGAGACTCTCCGGGAATATCTTGTCTATGTGCGCAAATTTGTGCAGGACAACTTTGGCGACTTCTTCAGTGCAAACGACCCTCGTGTTAAGAACTTGGCGGAGACGGCAGCTAAGAAGGTCCGTAACGTGTGCGAGAACCTGAACCTGCCTCGCAGCTATGAGCCTGGGCTTACCAAGCTCATGCTGTACGATTTTGTCATTCTTTGTGGTAAGTTTTACTTCATGAGGACTTTCGCTGGGGGTCCGCTCCTTCATAACCGTGTTCTGCTCCTACTTCGAATCCAGATCTCGGCTAATGCTGTATCTCGTGCCAGATGATAGTAGCTCGATGCATACCGCAGATCGCCAACGGATCCGAGACCTCCGAATTATTCTGCAAAGGATAACGGATATAGCGTTGACTCTGAAAGTGGATGATTCGGGAATCAGCATTCGCTTCCTAAACTACGCGGCTAATTTCGACCACATGAGTAACGCCAACATTGTCAAGCAGCGAGTAGATGAAGTATTCACCACGAAGAGATCCGGCTCAGCACTGGGGACAAAAATGCAGGAGAAGGTTGTGCAACCTCTGATCTACGACAAGATCAATCATGGTCAGTTCCAGAAGGGTTTGATCGCCGTGCTTATCACAGACGGGCAGCCCACCGACGGCAAACGAACGCTTCTTAATACCATAACCGCTTCGCGTAGGTTTTTGGATAGCAAAGGATACCCGAAGGGTTCTGTAATCTTCCTCTTGTCACAGGTTGGCGATGATGATAGTGCCACTAGGTACCTGAAGGGTATCGAGGACGACCCAGAGGTCCAGGGCATGGTGTACGCATCGACTGAAAGGCTTGGGTCCTTAGCCACATCATTGGAGAGCTCTCAAAATGAGCATTGGTATACTGTCCAGGTGAGTTTTCACTCGATTCCGGTGTTTGTACAGCTGTTTTCCATGTGTAGCTAACTGTTCCATGTTTAGCTTGTAAAATTGTTTGTAGCGGCACTTGGGAAACAGACCGTTTAGTGGAATGAAATCGCAGGATAGCTTGAACTTAAGACAGTTCTCATTACTTTAAGGTATTCAGATCATAGTTGGGTGATGGAGGCCGAATCTGTCGTCTTGTAGCGGTGGGCTTACCGCCGTTCAGTGGCCACAAAGCTTCATTCTGACTGCTCCATTCACCTGTAAATGAGAATACTCCTACCCAGATTATAATACTACAATTCACCACAGCCATACACGCAGGCATGATTTCGGACAGCCTTGGATTTACTGGAAAGTTCGTGCATCCCATCTAAAATCTTTTCAGACTATCGATAGATATAGAAAGATTCCATACCGAGCAGAGTATTTGTATATCTAAGCTTGTTGGCCTTTACTGGCGACCTAATACTTCACTAGGCAGGGATGATAAACAGACAGGTACACTATATCTATAATATGCCAGTGGCAAGTTAAGATAAATTAAAGATACTCCCCTCTTAGCAGCTCAAATTAAGCATCCACATCACAAGATGCCAATTCACCCATGAAACCTTGCTCTCCTTTGATCATATGCGACTGAAACGTCGCAAAACTCACCGCAGATCAAAGTCTCCTAGAAGCCTGTAAATGCCGCCAGAAAGGCAGGAAGCCCTGAAGAATTTAGGAAATTTGCCGCTGACACAGAACAGCATTTACGGATGGCGGCTGAAGAAAAGATGAACGAGAATATAGATTACCCACTTGGGAAGAGATAAGATAAGATACAAATATTAATGTTATCACAGTGCCGGATCATTTCTCATGAAGCATGTGCCAGCGCGGTTGTATTTCACCCGGAGTCCGACCCGGGAAGCGTTTAAATATGTTGTTCCATTCTATTTATCCTCCTTTTGTACACAAGTAACCACTGTTCGTCCGACTCCGACCACAATTTGTGTGTTCGTTGGCGAAATCGCATATCATCTCCACTGAATCTCTGATCATTGCTGGTAGCATAAGGTTTACATTCACCTGTATCTTCCTCTCTATACCCGTCCTCTTCGTCACCGTCGTTATCTAGCAATATTACGGTAGGCACAAAGAAATGTAGAGATTAGGCTTTCTAGCGCCGCGACCAAAGAGCTCCTTCCTTGGATTGAGCCTTGGGAGAGTATGTTCGAGGGTTGGTGTAGTCAGAAGTTTGATATGGTATCATAAGAACAGCAATCCGTACAGTATTTGCAGCCTTATGAACCACCCATGCAGGTTGAAGAGAGAGATCGATAGCATTGTCCAAGATAGCACGAAGAGTGTCGACGGCTTGAAGCTGGGCGACTTGAAGGATGACTAGTAAGGAAGCGTCTCCGTTGCGGAAAGCTGATGCGTTCTGTCTCGTATCCGAGGAAGTAGGCTAAAGTTGCCAAAGAATTAAGCTTCAGGCGTTGGGCTTGTCCCGCTCACCACGCTAATGCACGTCCCCGATCGAACGATGTGTCGACAGAGATTGATGGGTGAATAAAGATCGCTAATTATTGAAACACCTGAGACTGGCGTGATTGATGATGTTCCGTACATATGCGCATCCATGTAATGTGCATGTGCACCCATCAACATACTCCTGAGGAAGTTGATTTTAGTAAAGACTGTGTCGTGATGATGTAATAAAGTGTGCGAGATCACATGCGAAATCGATTCAGCAGTGACGCGCGAAAGCAGCAACAAAAGCCTTTGTCTAGAGGGTTTGGCAATCGGATAAAAGGCGGATCACAGAAGAGAAAGAGTTTCGCGTCCATTATTCCGAAAACGGATTACGGACTCCAAGCAAACAAATTCAGCCCAAAACTGGATCTGTGCGTGGATGCAGCGTGGTCCAATCTTACCCAGGCAGGAGAGTCTTTTGAATTATAGTCAATTTTCATAGCGGATATGGAACTTTGTTTTACTGCACTAAGACTAACATTGCCTGTGGTCTGATGTGGCAATAAGGCACGGCCGTCGTTATCAAAGATTTCATAATACAACTTTACCGAGGTTTGTTCCGGTACATCAGGGAGAAAAGATCATCCATTTGATTTTTCTGAAATATGTTCTGTCTCATACAAGGCGTTCGAGCCCCACTGAATCGGATCTCAACATGATCCAACGCCTATCCAAATCTAACGGGAGATATAAGCACTAAGCATGAATCGGTCGATTGTATGAGTATATTAAACATTCATTTGCGTAGTGATTGAGTACGAATGAGTAACCAGGTCTCGTTGTCGCAAATCTAAAGAACGACTAAAGGAAAGAAAGACTAAACGAATCATGCCTACTTCGACCCACTTGCCACGGCTATAAAACCATTTGGCTTCACATAAACAAAGTGAAATACAACATAAAGCATAGAAGTTCACCGGTGCTCAAAATTTTATAGTTCAATTGCTCCATACCATGAACATGATCCCTAGTATCTTTGATAGCAGCGACCGCCCCAAGAACTTCCGCCACAACGTAGGCCACATGATGCTTCTTATTTCCCATGATTTCTTCTCCTAAAGCATATGCCCCAACGATCTCCTCTGCAAGACGCGTTCTACGCCCACTAGGTTCATGGTCCCTTCCTACCTTCGGCGTTACTTTCATTACGTTTTCATCATGATGGCGACCTTTGTGGTAGCAATCGTCGATTATAACCACCTCGTCCGATTCTTCTTTCTCGTGCTTTTGTATCTCGTCTCGACGAAGCAGCTCAATCGTACTAACTGTGACTGCTGCTCCAACTGCCGCAAATCCGAGGTGCTTCTTCGCATGACCGTCCTTGCCTTCGTGACTTACCTCGATGGCTCTCATGAGCTGGTCGATTGTGATTACTGTCGACGTCGCGGCGGCAGCCAGGTCTGCTTTCGAGGGACCGCTCATAATTCGTGAATTTGAATTCTTCCAGAAGAATGTTCGATATATAGGTGTGCTTTGAAGTATATCAAACGAGTAATCGCCCTCTTGAGTTTTCTAAACAGTGATTCTAGATCAAGTACTTCATTGGCTATTTATAAATGATAATTGACGATGGCGAGACCTCACATGCGCTTGTTTCGAACGAAAGTCAATGGTCACGTTGGAAAAGAGCACAATGTGGAGATTTTATTACAAAGAACATAACTACATCTAATAGGCGACCCAAGTTTCGTAGATCTATCCATCAGTTCAGCATCGTTTAAGGTTTTCGTCTGGCTTAGTCATCTTCTCTTATCACACCACTAAACTATAGGATGACCAATGGGGTACCATTGCAAGCGAAATCACCTTTTTCATGCGTAGAGCTGAATTTCCCTTGGAAGTGTCTGTCACTGAATTTCTGCACTTAAACGAAATTGATCAGCGTGAACTCCTGATCATCGACGCCCATGAATGGTCGATTGTGGGTACACCATCTACCCTGACATAACGTGATTTGATAGTATGAGCGACGTCAATTGGGGGGAACTATGAGCCATGAACCTTATAAAGTTTTATAAAGACCAAAGCGGCCTCGTATGATGCAAGCGATGCTGAACTCCATTGCAATACCATTATGACTGCTGAAAATCTCTACGTCGTCAAACGCACCATCTTCAACCCGAATACCCCATTCGAGCCTTCCTTCGACGTTGCTCTTCCTGCAACCTTCACGGACCTGAGAGCTGCCAAAATTGAGGCGGAAAACACCCTTGTCAAGGAAGGCTACGAGGCAAGATTCTTCTCTGTATATGATGTCAATGATGGATCCAAAGAATGGAAACATGGTGATGGCGTCATTGTGTATGCAAAGGGCCCTTCTCAGGAACTGTTAAAGGTTGAAATTGATACAGTACCCAATCTACTTAGGTTGGGTTCTGGAGCCGATGGCCGAATCGAACCGCCGCTTCATCACGTTCTACAGACCATTATTGAGTACGATAACGACCGGTCGGGCACGCAGCGTTACAGTATTATCGAGGGCACGTATACAAATCCCACAGTGGCCCGCGAACAGGCTTTGGGGGCTCTGCTAGGAAATGGAACAAAGAAGGAAGACTTTGTTCAGTACGACGAGTTTACTGATGGTGATGCACCATTTGGTTCCGATGTTGTTGTCCATGCGGTGAAAGAGGGAGGGCAAAATGTGTTGGTCGCCGTCATTTCCGACCGCTAGCCGATTCGTTGACGAGGAAAGTTGGCGCCAGATTTCAGGGCGTTTCGCAGGCTGTTTTTTTTCATTTTAAAAAAATTGATTGATTATCTATGTATCCTAATGTTTTCGATGCGTCTTTGTGATGCGACTGCCATCGCCTTGCCAACGTTTCAGAAAGTCTGTGTTAAGGCTGTTTCGTGGACTGCCAAGACGAGGAATTGACTGCTCATTCTCTAATAGTTTGCACCCGTATTCCAATATCGGATGAATCCTCGAGTGTGGGGTAGATGGGGTGGGGCAGCCCAGACCTGGGGAGTGCAGGCTTCCCCTGCCACCCAAGAGCCTGAGCGGAAAAGCTTCAAAAGTTCCATCTTCACATCGCCGACGCAATAGTGGTCTGACATCACCTATGCGCGATGGAGTTCTAGCCCACGTTAAATCATATGATTCTCCTAGGCAGTCGGCGAGAAGTGCTCGGTGAGACATACAGTCGTGGTCCAGGTCGTGAATATGCTCGACAGATCATGCCATCATGTTGACAGGAATTTATTTCCGTAAAGCGTAGAAGAACAGTGGCGAATATGGCTAAACCCTTCAATAATATCATATTTATGCCTAGGCTTGAACGAATGAGTGCCAGGCGTTGAGAAAATAATTCCCCTTTTTCATCACAAAGGTCATATCGCAGTTCCCTCTGAAATGTCTCACTCGCACAACCTAAATACCTTTTCCACCACCCCAGCCTCTCCATATTTGCCGAACTATATGGATCAACGCGGTCACTCAGCCGCTCTTCTAGAGGCTCTGAATTCCAAACCTTCGTCTCGGATCCACCTTTGGATTCACGCAAAATCCTTCCCCATTGTACTAAACTTTCACCTAATTTCAATCTTCGCGAAACCTCTAGTGCATACTTCCTCGAGGGCGAGTTCCCTGGTTTGTCCGGCCACGGTGTGATTAAGTCCCAGTGGTTGGATGAGTACACTCTGATTATTGAGGGCGCAATCAACAGAACAAACTTGGAAAATGACTGGGGGATAGAATCTGTGGAGAATAGGCAGCAAGATCCACGTGAACTGCTGCAGTCCGATAATACCTGTAGTAATGAAGCAGTTGGAGCTAAGGAACTTGTTGTTGCAGAAGAGGGTCAGAGAGCAACGCCAGAAATTCGGTTATCGGACAGTCAAGACATGTCGATCAGAGTATGGTTGAATGAGCGTAGGGTGGGATCATACGTACGCGATTTCACATTTCCCACAGCTGTGAATACAGAAGCGATCCAAGCAAGATTGGGTCACGGTTTGCTGAAGATTATGTTGCCAAAAATGAAAAAAAGGCCCTACAAGCCAGGGAGATTGTTGTTGAGATGTCAGAATGATTTTGGACGATGATTGCTTATTTACGTTTTCAAGCGCGACTTATCTAATTTGCTCATTCTTTTGTTACTTCGCATTGAAGACTCATATATGGATCTTGTTTAGTTTAATCTCCAGTGATCACAAAGTCCGATCTCACGTATTTGAATGGACTATATTGCAAGCCTTTTCTAGAAGTACTACACCCAAGTATTATTTCACTGTCTGGGCATTCACGAGCTCGTAAATAATCTCGGAAAGCGGGATGTTACTTCGCAAAAACCTTTTGTACGAACTAGATATAATATTTACAATTTGATCGTTTGCACTCGTACCCTGAGGCTCCTCAGTCTCCCGCCTTCGATTTCTCGCTTCCCCTTCATCGTGTCTCACTTGTCCCCACATTCACTCCGTGTCTTTGTTTCTTTACCACATGGACTTGGCTCCCTTGAAACCCCCGTGCTAGAAAAGCCCCATTCGTCATCAACCTTTCTTTTACCCATTCCCAATGTTGAATAGTGCCAGGATCTCTTTTGGTATTCTGCAGCATGAGGCATAAGCCAGATAGGGGTATTGCCAGGTGGCATGTAAGGTACTGGAAGAACAATGGAAGGTGTAGGTATAGAAGGATGAGGATTGTCTGGCCGATTATGGCCAAGAGGCGCGGATGTGGGTGTACTGTTTGGTGCTGGAGTTTCGGACTGCTTAAGAATAACGGAAGCATGTATAACAGGGTCTCCAGTCTTTATACAGCTGCCTCTACTAGGTCGAACTTGATATTGAGCCATTGTGGCATGAACTGGTGTTGCGGTGTTGAGATTGAAATGAAAAGATTTTGCAAGACTGAAATAGAGATTGGTATGATGTCTACTTTTGTCCATATTCACTGCGAAGTTTTATATCTTGATAGCTGCATATGAACCCTGAGGCAATTGGAGTATATTGCCACGTGATGTCAGACCACTATATGGCACCACAAATAGTGTTCGACGTTACTTTTTAGCACGAACTTTAGCACCTTAAAAATAATTGCGGAAAATTCAATTACCACAAGTCTATTCTTCTACGCAGTCTCTACACTCTACCAGCTCTAAAACGGTGGGCATCCGCCATGTCTAATTTGAGCACAACTTAGTTTAGACTTGGTGCCTCGTCTTTTATTTCCACTTTATGATATATTCAACGCGAAGAAAATGTATCTAAAGCTATTGACTATTTGGGTGTAGATTTAACTTTGTGATCGTCGGTCGTAGTTATTGTACTCATCGACATCAGTGGCAGCTGAGGTGGAGTGATCTTAGCTACAAGATTGCACTAACTAGAAAATATAGTTTGGACCAGAAATCGTGATGTCTCTCTGATTTTAGGTGCCATTTCTATGAGCTTCAAGAGTGGCCTGACTGATTTGGTTTGAGCTTTTGGACTGCCCTGACCCGCATCAAACTTGAATTAGCATCGTTAGTTTCCTAGCTTGCAAACCCTGCTCGAAAGGTGAACCCAGAAATCACCTTGCGCACTATGAAGTCCATGTTGAGGATTCAGAGTTCACGCTGCAAGGAGATGATTCTATAATGCCGCCAATCGCAATAGAAAATGAAAACGAACACTTAAATGACGCTAGGCATCTGCTTATACTCTCCGAATAAGAAAAGATTTTCTACACCCGCCTTTTTCTAGCTAATTATTTCACGACAAATAATGCGGGACTAACTTGCGACTTTAAGTTATCCCAGCTTGAAAAGTGCAACCTGGCATGAATTTTTGCACCACCAGTGGCGCCTAATATGATACCGATTGTGTCTTTTTTTACATTCGTTCAATGGTAGCTGTTGAAGAGAAAGTCTTGTAGAGAAGGAGCCAACGGGGAGAATGTAACCGAATACATATGTATTCTTTCGTGCGCTTGAACACGCCTATAATAATCCACAACAATTCTATCAATACTCTAGCGATCATACCATTGTAACATCTTTCGCAGAAATTACTGAACGGTGGCAAAGAGGGCAAAAATCATGAAAACCAATATACCAGCGATCAAAACAGGGTGTATGGTAAATATGTTGGCACTCCAAGGCGCGAACAGAATCATGTTCTTTGATCAGCTCAAGACAGATGACACTTTAAATATATTAGCAAGGGAGTTCGGATGGGTTGGACGGCTGCGCAGCATACCAAATGCGATCGTCTTGGCTATCGTCAAGCAACTGATTTGCTTGGTTGATTTGACTGTTACCATGCCAAATTTGGAATATTACAGATGGTAATACCCCATCCAACTGCTTTAATCGCCTTTTTGGACCGTCCGTCTGCCCTGGTTTTTTACTAGCAGCCCACCGAGTTAGGACGCTGTATTTGGATTAGTTCAATCAAGGAGATAGGCAGGTCTGATGAACTCACATCAGTACGATGATAAATAACAGGAGTCCAGTCAACGGTAGGACAAGTCCTAATGCATTGGAATTGCTCTCCTCGCCGTTACGGCCTTCCGATGGAGTCGAAGTTGCAGGAGAGCTCGGAGCCATAAGTACCAGAAATCACCATTCAAGTTTTGAACGAATGATGGTTCGTAATTCATTCTGTGCTTTTATATTCAAGTTAATTTTGCTCTTCTTCATATATGATATGACTGGCTACGCAAATAGTGTAAAGCGTCCAACAGTGGCGCTCAATGGTGTCATCAAGCGCCATGGCGACACCTCAGATGATCCAGCGCGTCTCTGCTGCCCTTGATTACACTAGCTATTTTAAAACCCAGGAATCTATATATCATATCTCGTGAGCATTTAATCAGATCATGTTAATACTGCTGGCTATGCTTATCCCTAAAGGGAACATGCCGGTCTACCACACCTGGGCGACTTGTCAGAATAGTTATACAATGTTAAATATTACATTGCGACATAGTTCTTTCTTTGCCATTTGTTTTAAAGGGCTCATCGAACCTGTGAAAGGATGATACAATCTTTAAAATTAAGTTTGTCCCATAAAGCATAGGCAACTTCAGCGAGTATATTGGTCAGCTCATTGAAGCAACCAAACACAATAGACATTTCTTATCAGCAAGACAAATAACATCATGCCATTCTCGCGAGAGACGTTATTCATTGTCCATTGCTTGCGAAGCTCGTTCATCTTTGCAGCAATACCACGACGCGAGTTCCCCGCCATCTGAGCTTAATTGCCCCAGAAGAGACCTCCGGTACTTGTCCGCAGACCACGCTACAACTGCGACGAGTCCCGCCATGCGGAACGAGACGGCTGCATGAAGCTTATTTTCTTCAGAATGTTATCGAGACCGAAAGGTCTAGAACACCGCTCTAAAGCTTGAGTGCATGCGATAGCTTCACCAGGTTGTGCTTCTTGCTACATGAAAAACAGCCAGCCCTCCTGGCCTGGCTGTCCAGTGAAATTATTTGATGATCGGAGAGTTCGTACAGTCACTTAGCAACCACTTTGGGAACTCGCGTTCGCTCAAGCGAGAGAAGCGTTGTCAGGCTGACCAAGCCACAATGTATAACTAACGTGTTTTATCAGTCATCCAGCCTTATCAGTCATCTAGCCACCCCACCAAAATTTATGCGACTCCTCTACCTATCTTCATTAAAGCATCAACGCAGAACACTTATAAGCTTTAAAAGGAAGGTAGACTAGCTATTTTAAAGTAAGTAATTTAGAATAAGTAGCATTCAAGCCTTTGCTAAGCTATACATATATATATAATATACATACTTTAATTAACTTTTTAAAATTATATTTATAGTACTCTATCATAAATAGTTATTGTAAGACCAAAAAGTACTAGTACTAATCCTTAGTAGAATTAGTGAATTGTTGTGGTTTTATTCCTCACAAGTATTATTAAATACTAAATAAACTAACGCCTTATATAAAATATTGTAGTAATAACCTTTAGAAATTAGTTTTATAAGTTTAAATTAGTTATTTTAACTTACTTAGGTGTAAGACCTCGTCGTCAGTGCGGTCCCTATTGGCACACTGTGGAGCTTTGAGTGAAGGACTCTGGTCAGGTGACCCAGTCCTTGGCTAGGCTAGTCGCCTGACTCTATATCCCCTCGGATCGCTGCATGTTGGAGACATCAGCGATTCGTCTATCCTTAGAGGGTACGAATACTATCTTATTGCAGCCTCTCTACTACTTTGTCTATTGTTGTGAACACTACGCATCCTCGTGATTATATAAGGCCTCTTTGTAGACCTTGTGACCCTTACATTAGGATTAACAGCAAGGTGCTCTGTAAGTAATTTAAGTTATTACATCTATAATTTTTAAATTCTAGGTTTCTGTAAGGATTTGGTAAGTAGCAAAAAAAAACCAAACTTTTTGTGTAACTGCGCTGATTTACGAATACGATAGACTCTCAGAGCTGCAACCTCCAGGCTCACTACCCTTTATGTTAGAGAAAAGCTGACGAAGGGTTGCACCCACCGACCCCAATGGCAACGTAAAGCGCCGCATCCCGTCATGTACAGATATATCTAATTGATCAACTTGGAAATTACCAACTATAAGGTGCCGAAGCCTATGGATAACCTTGGACAATATTGTCACCACTGACTCCCCCAACTGCCATAGGTTCATTCTATTCATTAGTGATGGTGTAATTGAGGGATAAGATGAAGACATGGACACTTTGTATTGCTCAAAGTGAGATAAAATGCCAATCAGCTCTGCCTTGTGAAGTTCTGGCGTAATCGTAGGCTGCGATCGCTGGTGGCTCCAAGTGGTACGGCATGACTTAAGGTGCACTCCGATTTCTACTAATATGATGAGGACAACAGCATTCCAGTGGACGAGCATCGGTATGTTCCTAGTCTTTCTCTACTTCGGAATCAACGACTTAGCGCAATTTTCATGTTGCATGCGTAAATACCTAAGGATCTTGCCTAGCTTATTCCATTGGAGAGGTATTTGTATGCGCTCTAGAAGCTAATCATACTTATTCTGATCTGTTATGTGCCCCAACTAGGCCGAATATGCATACGGTGACCATATATGTTTAATTTCAGATAGCATGATTCCTATTTCGGCTTTTTTTATTAACCTGAATGGCAAAGAGTGGTTGTATTATTATAACAGGGGTCGGCAGATGTAAGGAAAATGTGATTGAAAATAAGACAGATGTATTGCATAGTCGGCTATAATACTGCAATAGCATACCGCTCTTGTTCTTAATGCAGGCATATTTTGTTAGTTAGCAGATATATCCCCTTACTACGGTTCTAGTCTACTGTTTAGCTCTCTATTCAGGTATCAAAGCCCAAAAATCTACACAACAGGTTCAATTTTCATACGAAATAGTTTCACTACACTGGAGTGCTAAGAAGACTTGGCTTCGGAAGACGGGGTGTTTTTTGTTCAAGATCGGCGATCCTCTTGAATTGCGAGCGCGGCAGTTTCTCTTGCCCACTCTGTCCAAGTAGCCCACTCTGGGTCAGTAGCGTACAGAGAACATGCCAGACTCTCAATGAGACTAACCCCAATGTCTCTTCCCCACCACCGATCACGAGTGTAGAGCAGCAACACACCATAATGAATGAAGATAAACTGGGCTATAGGATCACTTTGCTTGAAGAGCTTCAAGAGCTTTTCGTTGACCATTGCAGGCCAAGCGATGACAGGGCCAAGGTGTGTAGACGCTTTCATGAGTCCAAACGCTGTTTTTAGGGCTTCGATACCAGAGAGATAGGCTTGGCGTCGCTCAGGGTCGACAGATTCTGCAATGCTATCCGTCCGCTCACGGAGTCTGACTATCATAAGGGCGACCTCATTGCTAGGTGCGACTGATTCCATATCCTGAGGCAATGGCCGAAAAAGCGCCCCAAGTTTGCCTTGTCGAAAAGATAAACCAGAGGTTTGTGTTATAAAACGCACTCCCTGGAGAAGCTCAAGCATGTTTACTATACTCTCAATCTGTGAAGAACGAGCTGGTGCCGCGCATACATTTGGAAATGCCAGCGCCAATATAGTAATAAGGATAGAGCAGATGAAGAGCGCATCGCAGTTATCTTTAGTAACATGTTCCAAAGCAGATGCGTATTTTCGCAACGCGGAAGTTTGGTACTGGATAGCAATCTCAGCAAATTGCCACCGCGAACCTGGGTTTTGGGAGGCGAAATGAAGTGAAGAGAGCGCGAGGAGCTCATCCATGAGAAAATCATGTTGTACAGCTTCTTTTGGGACTACTTTTCTCCATATTTCAATATCCTCTAGACTATTTGCCATAGTCTCGTAGGTTGTTGTTGTATAATAGACCATCAGTTGTAGTTCCTGCAACTTTGTAGTTGGAATAGCGCATTGGGTCATTGAATCCTGCCCGCAACGGCATGTCAGAGGCAATTCCATGCCATTGTTCTGTTCACATTGTGTGTGACATGTATCTTTTGAACTAGTTGCTCGTGAAGCGTGTCTAGGGCTGGATGCTCGTGGCAGACCGTAAATGCAGGTTACGCGGCGGTTGATGCAGTTCCGGCAGATAGGCGTTTCTTCTCCACACTAGCGAGGCTACATTAGCGACTTTAAGATAGGATAAAAAAGAGAGCTTCACGCCTCGATGTTAGGTGGCGCAATTGGGTAGATGATAGAGCAAGAGTAGGTGGTGTACCTTAATGTGCCTTTTTTTGCAAGGTAAGCAACCGAAACGGGATTTAGAATGCGGTTTGCGGAGTGACATGAGATATCAATGGCGTGTACATAGCATGCAAGCTGTAAGAAGGTATAACACAATGAGAGGTGAGGCAAGAGAGAGTCGCGTTTGCCAATTTCATCATGCAGCTGAGCCTTGACGCTAAGCCGGCAGGCTCCGTGAGCCGAGGTTTATAGCCTGTTCAATAAACTTCTAACGCATTGATATGGAGACCATTGGTTGTGTGTGGCTCGCTACGGCCTACGTTTTTTGGCCCTGCAGTGGAACCCTTGTTCTCAGTCAATTGACAGCTAGTTTCTTCCTTTCTCGACTTGGAGTATGATGGTCGCAGTTTGAAGTGCGGACGTTCGTATCGTAAATTCCGACATCGAATCAAACTGCGAAAAATACTGACTATAGCGATGATAAAGAAGTCATCTAATCCAAACCTTCCAACAGCATATCCTCTTGTGCAGGGGCTAGTCTCGTAAACTCCAAACACTCGTATCGAATATTGTAAACACACCGGAATTCAATCACAATAACGCGAGGATGCGTGTAACAACCCTTTATCCTTTGCTCAAAGGTTCACGATCTTCATCCTTAAGTATGCCTGGAAAATGCGTAACAAGTGCCATTTCCACGGCATTCAGCGCGAACACCTTTCGCAGATGGATCTGCGAACATTTCATCAAGGTAACTGGAGGGTCAACTTTACTCCAGATTCCGCATGATCTGCACCACCATATGCTCTGAAGCTCTCTATATGAAACAATATTCCGGCATTAGTTACATTAACCTAGTTAATAATACTCATAAGTAAATGTAACGCTTCGAACCTTCGGAACCTATTGATTTGTTGGCCTCGGATTCTCCAAAACCGGAAAGTGAGCCGGCTTGCAGAGCTTTCCCCGCATGCGAAAGATTCAACATCTAAATACGGGCTGATAATACGATCTGACTTCGGGAGAATTTCTCTTTCAAACGTCCGTTCGCTCCCATCTCTACAATGCTATGATCAGGGCGATCGGTCGTCCTCTCTACACTTGGTGGTAACATTCAATATTCCACTGCCCGCACCACTACCACATATCGCTAATTGGCATGATATCGCAGGCATGGCTCGTTTTCCGCCAATTGCTACACGTTCAGAAGAATAATGGCAACCCTTTCCACCAATCGCATGCCGCAAGATCTGAAATTAAAGCGATGCCTCCAGGCGAACGTCGATTAAGAAGAGAGTTAATATCAACGGAGGAATTACAGGAAGTAGACCCTCTCAAGTATGGCTTTTAGCGAATATAAAAGCCTTTCGCGCTGGCAGTTGCTCCCTCAGCAATCTCTATTGAACCGCCCCCAAACCTGAACCGCAACCCGCTCAAGATGCAGCTTCAAATCGCCGTCGTCACCGCCATTCTGGCTTCACTCAGCGCCTCGCAGACACTCAACATCCCGAGCCGTGTTGGTAGCATTGTCTCACTCTCTGCACCCAGCAGCATCTCGGGGGCGAAGGACATGGGTAACAAGGAGTTCGACCGTGGCCGCGCTTGCAACACTGATGCAGACACGGGCAGCAGCAATGCTGTTTTTATCCTCGAGAACGGTGCTACACTAAGCAATGCCATCATTGGTGCCAACCAACTTGAGGGAGTTCACTGCAAGGGTGCCTGTACTCTGATCAACGTTTGGTTCAGAGATGTGTGTGAAGGTATGAACCATCGGGCTCATTTTTAGAGTGAACCTCATTAATTAACGAGCAGACGCTATCTCTGCCCTTGGGAACGGCAATGTCCTCATTCAAGGAGGTGGTGCCCAGAATGCAAAAGACAAGGTGGTCCAACACAACGGACGTGGAACAGTGACAATCAAAGACTATACGGTCGTCAGTGCCGGCAAGCTCTACCGTGGATGCGGGAATTGCAGTAACAACGGCGGACCCCGCAATGTCATCGTCCAAAACGTGAAAGCTAATAGTGTCTCTGAGCTTGTCGGCATTAACTCAAACTACGGCGATGTTGCAACTATCTCGGGATCTTGCGGGGCGGGCGTCAAGAAGGTCTGCCAGGAATACGAAGGAATTGAGAAGAGCGGAAGCAAGGACCCGAAGAAATTGACTACAACTGCTAACTGCAGAGGCCCTCAAGCAAAGAATCTGCCAACTTGCTGATCGACCTGATTATGAGCCTGAATAAGAGTAAGCCTTTATGATGTGGGGGGATAATGGCAAATTATTGGGTCTATTTCTGTTGTTGGGGTGCTGTTCAGAGTCATTGAGATGTGTTTAGCTTCGACTGCGCAATGTAGCTATATCATTTCTACACAAATACAGCCATGAATGCTTAACCCTGAAAACATCTCTCCTATTCCATAATAACAACTTGGCAAAACCGTCAACCTCTTTATGGTAAGACTCGGTGATAAATATTAATCTCGTGGTGAAGGTTGTTTCAATGACACAAGCCACATCACTGGGTTCTCTAGGCGTTCTTAAGAGGAGGAATCTTTCGCTTGATTCCTGGGATAGCCTATCGAGGGGAGCATCTTGGAGGAATGTATCACCACCCAAAATTGCTTTGAGATTACATATGATATATTTTTCGTTGGTAAACAAGTGTCACTGATACGCACGTTTTTTTGTTTTTTTGCGTGCTTCAGCCCTTCATAAAATTGCGCTTTGGAAAGACCGAGTTCCTGCAGGTAAATGAGAGGCATAAATATCACAGCGGGTTCCGTTGCTGTCATTACCGAGGAGCTAGGATAATTTACTGTCAGATCTCGGCATTTATGATTTCACAGTACGATACCAGTTCAATAGTCTAGGAAATTCCGAACTACCAAAAGCCAATCGACCAATGCTGAGCATTCGATTTGGGAGCTCCGCAGAATAGGGATGCTTTGTTTCTAGAACCTGCAAAATACTTCTGGGGCAATCATTTCTACCTTTACTTCTACATTCGCATGTCTATTCGTTTTGTGGCGTTAAAGCTCTTGATTACTTTCCCTTAGCATGGCACCCTGAATATACAACGTTCCTGTACATTTCCCTCCCATAATCTAATGGTCCCTAACATCGGTTCTTCGTTCCGTTTAATGGCATTATCCCAAAGGGGTTGCGATGAGCCTGGTTACTTCCTCCCCTGGAGTGGTGTAAGATGTTGCTTCTTTTTATGCAGACTCATCGAGATTGGCAATTTATGAGACCTGTTTCATGGGTGAGCCCTTTGACTGTCAGACCCTACTACGGTGCTCCTGAAGTCGCAGACCGGTTGTTGGGGCCGGTTTCTCTGCATGAAGGGCGCGTAGAAGGATGTCCTCGAGCGGGATGAAAATGTAGAAGATTTTGTTGCAAAAGAAAGAGAAAGAAACGAAGCAAGTTGCCACTAATGCATCCATGAAGTAGTGATTGGCCGTGGCGATGATCGTCGTTAGGATGAATGCCGGATATGCCATGCCAACGACGAGATAGAATGTTTTCCAGAATGCGCTCTTACGGCGCTCTCCTGGTCTTATCTTTTTGCGGAAGAGACCTGAGTGATAAATCAGAGTGATGCCAATGCAAAATGAGTAACCAAAATGCATCGATGGCATAGCTGCGAGCTGGTTCACAAACGTGCCAGTCATCCAAACACTCTGCGCATCGTCATGACGGACGGTATCGAGAAAACCGTATTCTCTAGGTAGAAGTCGTGGCGGCATACACGGATAGAAGATGAAAGTTGCAAAGGCACAGAGGTTTGTCAAGGTCATCGTGCGACGAGCTACAGCGAAAGTATCGAAGGAAGGGGCAACGTGGTAGTACCAACAGATAAAATTAAACAAGAGTTAGTAAGTGACTAGCACCAACTTTCTTCTGTCTGCCCTACTACTTACCCGACGGTGCCAGATATGTGGATTAAAGCATATGCCTTGTTGAAAATAGAAAGCGCACCCTGGTGGCTGTGCATGAACCACTGTTGCACCCGACGCTCACGAATTGGGAAGAGGAAGCTCCAGAAACTATATGCCTCGATTTCGAGCACAGCGATACCATTGGCCTGCACAGCATTCCAGATCCCCGAGCCCGCAAAAAGAATCTGCGAAGCAAACGAAGTGAATCGGTAGTACAAGTAGTTTGCTACCCAGTAGAACATTTCGATGAGGAATGGGTATTTCTGGAGGACTCTACTTTGCCAGTTGCTCTCGAACTGGGTATTTTTCGGTACCTCGACGACAAGCTCACCATAGCAGTCGTGTTGCTTGTTTGGGTAGTTGTCATCATATAATCTCGAATCGTATGCAACCAGCCCGTCGGAAGAGTCGTGGAGTCGAAAAGTATTGGAGTAGCCAGAGCGGTCAATTATAACTCGTCGAATGCTATAATCACGGCGACGCGTGATGTGCATCGCGGATAGAAGGATACTCACGACGATCTGTATGAACAAGTATAATCAGCCTCGAAACCTAGACAGGTACTATGAGAGTAGGAGAGAGACTTGCCATTGGTTCTGCCCACCCCGGGAGTTTCCACGCCTGTGTACTGTTCCAGTCAGGCTCTTCAATGGTATTTGCAATGCTGTTAGTTCCCATGGTTGGTAGCGTGCAACTTTGTGTGGAATTCGCCCCATTCGGGTCCCAATCCAACGATTGCCGCTTGAATATATGATATTGGTAGCAAGCAAGGCCGAACTTGTATTTGCAAGCTGTCAGAAACAGATATTGTGGGCATTTGAGGATGTTCGCGATGACGGAGTGACGCACAAGCGTTTAACACAGACCACTGCCGCCGCCTTTCCGTCGTCTAGTCGCAACAATGAGGCTTACTGGGGTGCTCTTCTTGCATGGAAATGCTCTGCCTTCATTGGCCAGAATAAACATGAGACCGAGAAATTCGGCACAGAGATCTGCTACGTCCTGCACTTAATTTAGTATGGTCTACCGTGGGACCTCCTCCTAATGGGCCTCCGAATACGCATACGCTCTACTACGACGCCATGATAACCCCAAACGCGTCAGAAATTTGACAACGTTAATAACAAGGTCCTCAGGGGCGCATGGTTCGCCCTCAGCCGAATTACCAAGATAACACTTATCTGTGTTCTACCTGCTTTGAATTTTCTAGCGTCTACTGTTTAATAGTTCCAATGGTCAGTTATGGCGCTAGTTGCGAGTGGGGCGATACGAATACGCATCCGCATCCATACTTATTCCGAGGATAAACCTTGAGATAAGGGGGCGATGCCGTTATTTTTGTGCTCAGTCGTAAAAGACCACCGAAGACACTGCCCAAATTTTCCATGCTGACATAACGTGTCCACTTCCTCCGCAATGCCAGAACAGCCCTCGTAAATAAAATTTGGACAGCCTTGTTTTTGTTCGCGCTTACTTGTTGGTTACGCTACCTCATCATAACTGAAAGGAACGTACTTCTCAACAATAGCTACTGAAGAGTTTGTTACCGCAATCCGTCGATGGTAAATACCTTCATCTTCGCCACTGATTCCGTACTCATTAGAGTCTATTCTACTAAATACTGTGTATTCAAGCCTGTATTCCCATCCCATTCATCATCGGGGCCTTGCGTCCCCTGCTCCATGCCGACTTACCACGCAGATGAAGTACAGTATAATTGCCTAGATCAGGGTAGGGTTCTACGTCTGATCTTACGGCTGAATAATAGTCAGAGGTCGACTCTGGGCCAGATCAGGGGGTTTGCATTAAAACAAATATCTGTTCGACCAGATTGCTAAGATGAGCGTACGGTGGACTGCTGTTAGGGGTCACAGTAGCAGAGTGAAGGCGTAGGCATACATGCGAGGGTGCAGGTGGGCAATTTCAATCATATTCGCTACAGAGTGCGGGCGCAGGTCATGGCACGATAGGCAAGTGCGTTGACAGCGAATGTGCGCGATGCAAACGCTCGGTTCACTAGGAATTAGCTGCAGTGCTTCGGCGAAACGCCTTGGAGCCTACTTGTCTTGGCGGATTTGGGTACGAGGGAGAAAACAACCGCTTTACACCCTTCACCATTCACCTCATATCGCTGCGTCCGTCCAACTGCAGCCGACCGAAAGAACTCTTCATCTGTATGCTATGCGTCATGAAATACCGCAGAGCCCATTCCAAATCCCGCCTAGGCTGCCTACCCTGCAAAAAGAGACACATAAAGGTATATATCCCGTTTTGCTACACTCTTTGTTCATTGCTACCGCTCTAGGCGGATATCAAGCATGTTGTCCCTTTAATACTCATTATGCATTCGCTAGTGCGGACAGGAATCTCCCTCATGTCGCAACTGCGCCCGCCGCGGCGTAAACTGCTGCTACGCCCTTCTACGAACACCTGGCACTGGACCTACATCACAGGTGACCAGTTCGGAAGCTACGCGCCCCTTAGATTTTGAACAGCTTGACAAGACACAACCACCCCCGGCATGTGGTTGCAGGCATGATCCCATGCAGCAGCCTCTCACTAGCACCACAAAACGCCAGGAATTGGAATTGATGGTCCACTATATAACGGACACATGTGAAACCATGGCACATGGAGCAGAAGATATTGACATATGGAGAACAGTCATTCCAAAGGAGGCTGTACAACACGAATTTCTTATGGATGGACTTCTCGCACTGTCCTCGCTTCACCTTGCTGCGCAGAACCAAAGTTTGCAGTGGACATATACCACTATTGCTATCCAATACCAAAACTCAGGGTTGCGAAAGTTTCACAATGCTCTAGGGGCAATTACCAGCGACAATAGCCAAGCTCTCTTCGCCCACTCTATTATGATTACCATTTTTGCGCTGGCATTTCCCGAAGTGTGTCCCGGACCGTCCGATTCCTCGCACTGTACAGGCGTACTGTCTATGTTTGAACTTCTTCCAGGCGTGGGCTTAATATATCAAGCCACTGGAACTTCTCTCCGGCATGGAAAGCTTCGGGGACTCTTTCAACCGTTCCCCAAAGGTCCTGAGCACCCTAGACCCACGGAAGGGGTTAACGGTGCATTTTCCAGACTTCAGGACCAGGTAAATATCATCGCAGGATCCGCCGATCCAGAGAGACACCAAAGCTATCTTTCTAGTATCCAAAGTCTGCACGAGGTCTTTAGATGTATGGAATCATCCAGCCATCTCGGTCCTGTCGTAGCCTGGCCTGCGACAGTTAGCAAGAAACTCTTCGACCTATTCAAGCGAGGTGATATAATGGCTCGGTTGGTTTTCATTTATTATGGTGTACTACTACTACATGCTCGCGACCGGTGGTGGGGAAGAAATGTTGGGGTTCGTCTGATTGACTTTTTAGCGAACTCTGTCTGCGCTGCAGGCTCAGAGTGGGCTAGCATGGCAGAATGGGCCCGGAAAACAGCCGCGCTAGCAACCCAGGAGTGACTATATAAAAATATAGATTTATTGGACTCAAACTTTGTTATTCTGTGTAGTTCTGTCACCCTAGATTACACCCCTGATTCCACCGCGCAAGCTTCGCTATGTGGCAGCTTAAAGCCAGTGAACGGCAGACCAAAAGAGCCTGCTACAGTTCGTCTGCTGAACGTATAACTATATACATTTAGATCGGAGTGGCTGCTGTATACGAAACCAAGCCTACTGAGCGGTGAATCACCTTCTGTATTTACATCGATGCCGACCTCTTGATATCATATCTTGCGAAATCCCGAGGCATTCCGTCATCTAGGTCAGGCCTCTCTCCACCCCATGGCCAGATATTGTCGCTCAGGAGAGAGAATAAACCGAAATAACACGACGTACTGCTCTGCCATTACCATTCTTTAGTCGCGCGGTTATTTCGCTTGGATGAATCCATGCCAGCAATACCATCGTTGCTAGCATGAGTGTCGAGTCAAAAACGTATAGGAAAACCTCATGCGAGATTAAATATCCATCATTGCCTTGCGCATATTCGATCAGTCGGAACAGAGACCGAACGAAAATAAGCATGCCCGCACCATAAAGTGCCCCTAACTGCCTTTCCCACGGCATTGACTGCGTAAGGATTGTTGTGGTTGGAATCTTACGCATACGCATGTGGAAGATTGCGCTTGTGACCATGAAACAGCCAAAGAACAAGAGTTGCACCACAAGACCGCCAATGATGATGTTTTCTCCCGTTTCTAGAGCGCTAATCGTACCGCTAGCCATGATACCTCCGCCTTATTACCGTGATTAGTGGAAAGCACATGCCCGGAAATATATGAGACTCACCAGCACCCTGCATTAAGAATGATACTACGTCCCCAACGACAAATATTTTTGTAAGCCATCTCTTTCGGATTATCGAGTGCGTCTCGCCATCGGTGAGCAAGATTATTCGCCCAAGCATCATATAGATGCTGGCCGCGTACAGGGCTGGGGCGACGAGTAGGAGGATTGTCTGCAAAGAATATGTGGGAACTTTCCAGTCCGGTGATTCGGCGGCCGATTTGGCTCTCTAAGAAAATCACGGAGTCAGCTCAGTTTCTTCGTAATAGTGCAGTATCATGCCTACTCCTATATATCCGATGCATTGAACTGGATGTGTGGAAGAAATTGGTTAGTCAAGAACGAAAAGATTCGCCAGAAATGAGCTTACAGAAGCCGCCGATGACAAAAGGAATAAGGATCCAGGCTCGAGTACGCATTAATTGATAGGCATGTACCACTGTTATCAACAAGAAAAGGATAATGAAGATGACAGCAGCTGCCATTGACGGATCGTAGCGGTAGAGCTTGAAGTCGACATCCTCGCCAGCCATTGTTGCAAAAGAGATTATTTTCAGATCTGAAAAAGGAATGGATGGTTAAGACAGAAGGAAAGTTACGATGTGAACAGCTCGAGGGCTATATGTTTTATAGCTAGAAAGAATATTTAGAAGCCGTCATCTGCTATACATTCAACGTTTTGTGGCTGAGCAAGTTTATTGCACTTATGCACGGTTGTTGTGGAATGAGGACTGAAACTGACAGGTACATCTGGCGAGGCGTATAGTCTGCGTACAGATCAGACGTTGATTTGTGGGTTTCACGCTAGCGTAGAACTTAACCGAGCGTCAACCAATTATGCTTGTGTGCCTGACCCTGTTTCACATTCTGGAGTGGCAAAGTGCCGGATTCCCTGGGCCTTATTTTCATCTTAGTTTAGCCACTAGGAGAACTGCATCCATGCGCAAATATTCATACTCGTATTCGTAGCCCCACATACTATACGTAATGCGATCAAGGAAACTAAAGGAAGTAGACATATCTATGCTGATGTCAAAAATATTTCTTTAGAAACCCGCTTCAGTGCTTAAAGAAGATGTAACGACCGTTTGGTCGTGCTTTGTAAAGCCGTAATTTGGAAGAACTTGCCTGTATAAGTTGCTAGAGGATGATCTCTGAAAAAATATAATATTCGAGACTATTGACTCTGATCTTCATAAAAGAGACTATTGATGTTACAATATATAAGGATGTGAAGTACTAGGAGTGTGGTGAGGAACAAGTTTAAGCCCCATTTACAAGTTGTATGTAACCGATTACGGCACATGCTCTGCCACCTATGCCACCTCTGCCACTTCTGCTACTATTAGTCACTCATTTCGCGAAGTATAAGTAGAGTTCCTAAGAGCCCTCTCATAGAAATCAATACAGTCCTCAATCACTTCAGTACAATCGCTCTAGTCACCCCATCAATTCACCCATATTGTATATGAATGCTCGCGATTGTACGGCAAAAGGGGTAAAACCAAGTGTACAAGAGGCAACGCAAAAGGGTACTTAATTTCGAGTTTTGTGTATGATCCTGTGTTGTAATGGCTAAACAAAGCGAATAAGTAGGTGTGCGGTTGGGAAATGAAAAATTGAGCTAATTGCCAATAATTGGAAGTAAATGAGATAAGAGGATCGCGAAGCGCCAATAGTGGTAGAATGTCCAAAAGAAATATTCTCCTATTTACACAGGTGTGTACCAAACTCCAGTTGAGGATTCACCGTAAGCGGACTTCAGCGGGACCTGATGATATGCTCGGCTTCTTGTGTTCAATCACCCTATTAATTGTCATGGGTGGTTGTGTTTAGGCCCGCTTGATTATACTCATACGATTATATTTCCAACTAGACACATATGTAAATTAAACCTTGGATTGAATTATTGTAACCTCTCTCAATTATCTATTTCTCATAGGTTTTCCAAGATCCGTACGCAACATTTATCACCGCTTAGGCCAAAAAGCTGAGAGCCGATTGTCAAGCAAAATATAACGCGTATAGCAATTGATTTAGGCGGGTAAGGATACTACATGTTTGGAATCTTGAAACCGCATGTAAGCAGTCTACTAAAGGTGCCTGTTTTATCATACTTTTGCTTGACTTCAATGAGTTTGAGAATGCTCTCGTTCCCGTATGTAGCAATTGCGTCTTGGCCATCTGCAGCGTCGTTCATATGTCTGATTTGTATAAGCCTCGATCGTAATAGGGGGCGGGGCAGCTGCTCACAAGAAGGGCTCGTATAGGCCTAATTCTCGTGCCAATGCTTATACGCGATTAAACATTCGTTGACCGGCCGCCTGCACAGCCCTGTCATCTTCAGCGTTGTGCCAGCTATTGACCATTACTAGCCTGTAGCATCTATAAGTAAGAAACTCTGTGACTGAAGACAAAAGTGCAACCGTAGTGAAAATCTTACATATCATAGGTGCTCTGTCCTCCGCAATACCAAGTGCATTCCCGCCACGGACGTATCCTTGAGCTATGTTGCTCTTTGTAATCGGCTGGAATTCTATGACGCTAGAAAATCTTGTCACACTACCAAAAACGATACTATATTCCTCCTCGAAAAGGGTCTTGATTGCTCTAACCATGTCGAAGCTGCTTCGAAATGGAAGAACTCTAAGCTCGTAGCGAAGGCCATACGGGGTCGAAGCTTCATTCAAAACGTCAACTGCATCTCGAACTGACATGCCAGTGCTTGCGGAATGGTTGTATGGTAGGTTGGGAAGTCTGAAAGGGCTGGAGGAAGGGCTAAATCGGTGGTATTAATGGTGCTCCAGGGTTGATTGGCCCTATCATTGTGACCCCATTTAAGCAGGTGCATTATTGAGATCTAATCGAGGATACCTACTCTGCTAGCTTAGATATGTATGAACTTCACCCACTTAGTCCAGGATTTTCATTTATGTGAAATTCTGCATGACTCTCTTTAGTACTATAGCTCTATGAATACCATAGAGCTACACTACATGGTCTCTTTTATTTTTCCTAGTACACAAAATTACCACTAGGCCTCAAGGAGACGTTCTACAGTATTCAGTTTATACGTAAGCGGCTTATACTCAACATTCTCGATCGTAGTGATGTGGAGGATGAAGGAGGCCTCGAATGAGCCAATCTCAATATAGAATTTTACTTGAGATTTGTTCTTTTTGTAATTGCTGTTAACATAGAGTCATCATTTCTGTCGTAATAGTGGACAAATCGTATGCGTATTCATAGCCTTATTAGAAAGAGATGGATCACTCGGTCAAAGGCCCGATTCCGGTGCTGCGTTTAATTAAAATATATATCAACCGTTAAGTGTATTTTAATAAGTAGAGCTATGAACATAATTTTACATAGGATTAATCTAACATTAACAATTAAAAACTTAATCTAGCCTAATTGGTCACAGTACGTAACACCATAGAAGGCTGTGCGGGCGCCAAGCATCGCACATTCCCGGCAGCTAATCTCACAGATAGCGGAGAAACCCCATCCAGCCATGACTGGGGTTGCCTTCGTACAAATATCTCTATATGGCTGTCATGTCATGTATCGTAGCTATTCTTTCACCTCGGGCGTGGGCCATCTGCTTGAGGTTTTCTATTAACAGATCCAGAATTCCGTCGAATAGTCCGAGACTTCCTCCCACACTTTTATCATTGCCTTCTCGGGGCTGCTGTACCTTTGGTGAGCCGTCGATTAACTAGCTACGATACCTTCCTAAGATCATAGCAGAGCAGAAGGAAGGCCGAGCAGAAGGAAGGCCGAGCAAGCCGCTTCGAGCACGGCCAGAAATTCCCGCCGGTACCTATAGCCTGCAGTACGAACTATGATATTCCTTTGGAGTTTTTTGCAATACACCATCCTATTGTATGCAGCTCATGTTGCCACTGCGAAAAAAACAGCCAAATGTTTTGTTCATCGTAACTAATAATTAGGACTAACACATGAAGTCCTTAATGAGATCCTTCTCAATTCAGAAAGAGTATTTGCTGACGCCACACACAGCAACACATGCTATTCTTGCATAAGTACCTAGTGCATGAATGCACTCTATACTTAAATCACTTCTGCACAGTGGCCATCTGCTGTCCCTCAAGAGTCAACATCTGGACTGGCAGAGCGGCACACAACACTAGCGTGACAGACATCTCCTCTCCATACGGTGGCTACCCAGAAATAGTACAGGAAGGTAATTTACAATAATTGTCTTCCAATTTGGCTGTAAGAGTCAGGATACAACACCTTCTATAGCGGAAAACTCTGGAATAACCTTGGAGTCACCAATTCCAACTCTCCATATGTCGGTGGGTTTAATGCCTCAGATTTCTTTCTGGACCCGTATACGTACGAATACTACAACACCTGGATGTCACGTAATAGTGCATCCCCAGTTAGCTACAAAGATCAGTACTCTCCGGACGTGATCGCCAAGAAGGCTTATGGTTTTCTTGAAGAAGCCACTGCTCATAAAGACAGGCCATGGTTGCTGACGGTCGCTCCTGTTGCACCGGATTCAAACGTCAAGATCGAGAGAGAGAGGCATATACGAGACTGATGCTCCGAAGTATGCTCTAAGGCATGGGCATCTATTCGAGGATTACATTATCCCATACGAATCGAACTTCAACCCAGAGAAACAAGGCGGCGTCTCATGGGTCAAGAATCTACCTCGCCTCAATGGCACGGTAATCGCTTATAACGACGAATACAAACGCGCGCGTCTTCACGCCCTTCAATCCGTCGATGAGGCTATCGAGTAGCTCATAAAAAGTTTTTTAAATATCTAGTAATTTATAATAGAGTATGTACAAGATTAAGATATAGTTCTTATAGATATTAAAAAAGCAAAGAGTATAGTATCTAGTAAGAAGTCTGAACAATTAAAGATACTCTCTTCTTAGTAGCTTAAATTATGTGGGGAAGTAGTGAATTGAGGAGAACTGATTGAATTGAGGGTACCTAGGGGTACTGAGACTATATACGGGAGAGTGAATAGGCTATACTATATATAGGTAGCTTTATAGGATAAGTAATTAAGGCACGTGACATATATCTTCACATACCCCCCCTAGCTGTAGTCCTCTTAACGTAGGATGTGAATGATAGGTTAAGAAGTAAGTGAATAATTCTCTAGGTAGTAGTCCTTACAGAGAGGAGTAAATATAGCCTTCTAATTAGGGGTAGTCTTCTAAGCGTAGGGGTGCAAAAGAATAGGTGTAAATGTTTAAATATAGTAGTTTTCTTTATTCTATTGTCTCTTAAGTAGGTGTTAGTATAAGGAAGTAGGAGTTGTTTAGCGTTTACAGGCATAGTAATGTAATTAGTCTCTTTAGGGGGGGTGTAGGTTGTTTAAATAATAAATAATACCTATGCTAAAAGGATAAATAATGCTGTTAGGGTTCTACCTAGCGTCCTAGTAAATAAAATATAGCAAAAAGGAACTAAATTCTCTACTAAAATAGACTAAAACTATAAGTTATTAGTAAGACTGCTTCTAGAAGCTCTTACTATTAGCATAGTTAACTATAATTTTTTAGGAAGAGAGAGAGAAAGAGAATATAAAGCCTCTATGTATGTTTTTTTTAGAGAGAGAGGAGAGAGTACATGTAAGCCCTCTCTATACTTCTTTTTTAGAGAGAGAGAGAGGAGAGGAGGCTATAGCCCTAAGTTATTGCTATTTCTGCCTAATATTCTAGGCACTTGCTCTCTGTTTTTTAGGTAGTGTAGAATAGTAAAGGTATAAGTTATTAGTAAGACTAATAAGCTATTATAGTAAGAGAGTTCTTATTTAATGTAGGATAGTCTAGAATTAATTACTTATAACTAGAGTAATTAAGAAATAATGTTATAAATAGGAATATAGGAAGGGTTTAAAAGGTAGGGTTTAGCAAATTACTATTAATTGCTTAGGAGGGTGCAAATAGTCTACCTTCTTACTACTAGCTAGACACTAGACCTAGTAGCGCTAAGTTACATAAACTAAGTGTCTACTTAATTAGCTTAGCGTATCTTTATAGTTAATAGGTTAGAGATCCCTTATAAAAGAAAGAGGGATAAATAGTTAATCCCTCTAATTATTTAATCTCTTAATTTGTGATAAGACGTTTTCTATTCTTAATTATTAGGTAAACTTAATATGCTTCTGCTAGGGTAGGACTTTTATAAAGCTATTAGCAGGCATAGTTAATATAGGTTTCTATATAATTTTAAGCCTAGAATAGGCTACTTCTTGTTAAATCTAACTCTAGTAAATGTTAATGTATTTTAGTTTAGTTTAAAGCTTTCTTGCTTTCTTAGTAACTATACCTACTGTTTGCTAGTTGTTGTACTAGATCTCTAGTGTTAGTTCTAGGTTAAATCCTAGGTATTGGAAGAATAGGTTCTATCCCTCTATCTCTAAGCTAGTGTGTGAAAGAGCTAGTAGCTTAGCTTTAGTAGTTAATCTTGTAACTGTCTGTTGCATAGTTGCTTTCTAATCTATTGCTATTCTATATAGCTTAAATAGGTAGCTTTGTAAACTTCTTCTTGTGTTAGGTTTGTTAGTAAAAGCTGCATTAGCGCTGCTAAAGAAGATTAGTTTATCTTTATGTAGAGTAGATTTATCTTTGTAGTAAAAAGACTATTATTTATTTATTCTGCTACATGCCCTAATAGCTATAGTCTTTGTATAAATAAGATAGCGCTAAGCTTTAATAGCAGCGTGTAGGTAATTCTAACCTAGATTAATAAGGTGTTAGGCAAGTATAGTATAGGTTCTTGCAATATTAGGCCTTGTAAAGCTAGTAATGTAAGCTATTAAACTTATAAGACTTTAATAAAGCTGCTTCTATTCCTTATTAGGTTTATCCTCTAATAAAGGCATATTATTTAGCGTTATGGGCACTATAGGCCTATCTCTTTTTACTATTAGTAAGTCCTTATGCTAGGATGCTACTTTATTAATAAAGGTGTCTTGTAATAGCTAGATTTAACGTGTGGGGTAGTCTCTAAGTACTTAAATGCCTAGGAACTATTTTAATTTACCTATATATTAGAGGTTATAAGTGTGAACAAGCTGTTCTTATAGGCGTTTATGCGCATATTCCTTCTCTAGGTGTATAAGGACAACTATATTATCTATGTAAAAGAAGACTATAAGGTTATTGTTTATAAATAGGCAGTTATACCTAGGGATTAAAGTTAGTCCTAGTTAGAGAAGTGTTCCCCTAAGATGCTTAATCTAGAGAAGAGGTGCCTTTTTTAACCTATAAAGGGCCTTTTCTAGTAGAAGAAGCTCTTTATACTAATCCTAGAACTTATCTAGGGTGTAAACATATAGTTTTTAAGGAACAGGTGCATTTAGGAAGGCATTTAGAGCGTTATATTAATGCGCAACTAGTTTAAATAATGCTGCTAGTGCTATAAGTGCTCTAAACGTTTGTGTAGTAAGTGTTGCAGCATAGGTATCTCTATATTAGGCTTAAAGATCTCTTCTTACAACTATTCTAGCTTTAAATTTTATAAGATACCTGTTCTTATTGAATTTGTAGGTGAATACCTATATAAGGGGTACTATATTAGCGTCAGCGTTGTGTTTAGTAATATTTGTAGTAGAAAAATAGTTTATATTCTAGTAGCTTTTTATCTCTAATTCACACGCGATCTTAAATTCTGCGCTAAATAGGTGTTTTTTAAGGTCTCTCTACCTTTTTAGTAGTAGAGGTAAGTAGCTTTAATAGAGATCTAGGTCTCTAGTATATACTTAGGCCTTTGTTTCTTTTACTAAAGTAGCAAAGGCATAATATTAGGCATTAAAATAGGCAAAGGTAGTGTATATAACGTTTTTCCTTCTCTTTTTGCCTTTTATAATATTTTTTAGAGCTCTAACTTTTAGATTTAACTTGTTTAGAGCATTATTTTCCTTTTTATTTAGAATAGAAGAATCTCTATCTTCTAGAATTATATTACTTTTCTAGATTAGAGGTTCTATAAGTTTTAAGCGTCTCTTTTTACTACCTTTAGTGTTAATAACTATTTTTTTTGTTGTTTCTCTAAGTCTTCTAAGGCCTTTACCCCCTTGCGTTGCTAGGAGAGTTGTCTGCTAAGAGCGTAGCTTTTTGTTTTCTTCTTTTAAGTAAGGAGCAGGTTTACCTTCTTTATTAGAGGCATAGAAAATAGATAATTTTCTATTGTCTACTAGGTTATTAGTAGCGTGTAGATTGCCTCTAGAGCTCTTAGCAAGTTCTGCTATAAAGTTAGGGATAAAATAAGGTCCCCTTTGTTTAATATATTGCTCTACTTCTAGTTTACGTGCAGGAGCAGGTGTGTTTCCTCTAGTACTAAGTTCTAGTGTTAGTAGAGAAGGCATGTTCTAGATGTCTTTTTTAATAATTATAGAAGCGCTGTTTAAAAGAGTAACTCCTAGTGTTTTAATAATCTCTAGCTGTTCTTTTATATAGGAAAAGATAAGATCCTCTAGAGATAGGTCCTTATAAGTAGAGAGTTCTAGAATATTAATTATTTTAGCTTCCTGCGTAGTAATTCTCTCTATCTCCTAGTAATAAATATAGAGCTAATCCTGTATAAAAATTACGTCTTGTACCTTTGAAACTTTGTCTGTTTTTAGCATCTATATGCAATAGATGTTTGTAGAATTATACCCTAAGAGGTACCTTATAAGGGTCTAGGATTTAAGTTTATCTGCCTATTGTAGCTTCTTATTAAGTACGTAAGCTTTACACCTAATTAGTGTATAGTGTAAGAGTATAGGTTTTCTACCTCTTGCAACTTCTATAGGAGTCTTCTAATAGAGTAATTTAATAGGTGTTATGTTAAGAAGCTTAGCAGTAGTGTGTATGAGCTTATTTAATAGGCTCTTTAGCAGACCTGCGTGTAGGCGTAGGGCGTAGGCCCTAATAATAATAATATTCTTAGCTACTTCTGCAAGCTCTAATTAGGTAGGGGTGTTAGGTGCTTGTAGCTCTATTTTTAGTCTAATAGCTCTTGCTATAGAGTATAGCTCACGCCTGTATCTCCTTTCTCTGTCTATTTTAAGTGCAATAACTTAGTGATTAAATTAACGCTAGAATTTATGAATCTATTCTATAATAATAAGAATAAGTATATCCCTTGTCTTCTCCTTTGTTGTCCTTACTTTATGCTATTTTAAGTATTTGTTAATAGCGTGAATAAGATATTAATCCTTATTATAGCAGGTTTCTCCTTATAGGAGTAATTTAATAATATTAATTCTAATTTAATAGAAGGGTCTTTGCGCAAGGTCTTTAGGGGTTCTTCTACTAATCTATTTAGTAGATTTTGCTTATATACATGTTTCACACGTGTTTGTAGAAGATGTAGAACTAGGGCTAATTACTAGTCCTTTTATATTCCTTTGTAGGTTTAAGATACATGCCTTACTTAAGTGCCCTAGAAGCACGTAAGCTTAGGCTAGAGATAGTAGTAACTTAGGTTTTGGATTATATAATAAGCAAGCACGTACTGCTATTGCTATAAGTAGTAAATTAGGTTCTTTAGCATTAAGAATTTAGTGCCCTTCTTAGTACTATAGTTCTATAAAGATGTTCTAGAAGTAATTCTTATAGAGGATGTTTCTTCTTAAGTTAAAGTAAATAGCATAGTCTTTGTAGTGTAAGAAACTTATAAGGCTTGTAAGGAATGTAGGTACATAGGCTACATCTAAGAGCATAATTAGATAGATAGTGTTTCCTTTCTTTATAGGAATAATAACTTTTTCTTATTTTATTACTAGGAGGCATGAGTTGCTAGTAGTGATTATCTCTCTATCTTTATTTGCTGTTTTTGTCTAATTCTATTGTTTGTTGTTTGTCACGTGTATGTTTGAACCTAGGTCTAGAATCTATTAATTAAGGATTCTTTATTGTTCTAGGTTAGTTAAAAAGCTCTAGCCTCTATAAGTACTAGGTTCTAGGCTATTGCCTGTTGTAGCGTTTTCTTATAGTGTTGTTAGCTTGTGCGTACCTCCTATTCCTTATAATAGGATTAGACAAGCTGCATTTGTAGTAAATTGTACTCTTTTAGCACGTTGTTTTGTATCTACTAGCGTTAAATAAGTAGATAATTATATGTTCTAGCATTTAAACTAATCTAGAAGTTTGCCTTTTGTAGTAGTAATAGCGCTGTGTATCCTTTAATAAGTGTTTTTATTTATAAAAGTAGAAGTAATAGCTTTATATATTGCCTTATTAGGTTTATAGAGTATAGGCCTTTAAGGTGCTTTTATATTAAGTGCCTAGTAATTAACCTATTAGTGTAAGTACTTACACAGGTACTTTAGGAGTCTTTTGCTTAGGTTATCCTTATTTTCTCCTTGTTTCTTCCCCTAGCCTAGGGTGTTTAGGGTAGCAAATGTTCTAAAAGAAGCATCTATGCTATTAGCCTGTGTATAATAGTAGTTACAATATTGTCTAATAAGATTATTAAGAGTCTCTTTTTCTTTTTCTTTTTGCATTTAGAATTAGGCAAATATTGCAGCAGCGTAAGCTAGTTCTATATCTCTAAGTGTAGTAAGAAAGTCTTATTAAAAGCAAATTTCTGTTGTTTCTAGGAGTTCTGCTAGCTAGCAGCTTCTTACAACGTAAATCTATTAATTTAGCTATAATTTTATTTCTTTCTTAGTAGGTTTCTTCTTAAGATTAAGGTACTTTGTTATAAGTTTGTACTTCTTATTTTCCTCTAAGAGAGAGAATTGCTTTTATAGCTTACAAAGGCAATTATAAGCTTCTTTCTTATTTTATATAAGAAAAAAGTAGTTCTAATTAATAGTTCTAGTAATATAAAGGTTAATTTTGCCTAGTAACTTATTTTTATTCTTTTACTTAATATATTTCTACTTATAGTCCTCTTTTTAAAGCCTATATTCTGCTTGTTCTTCTTTTAAGAGCTGCTTTAGCTTTATATATATAATGTCTACTTAAATAGTTGTTTCTTTAGCACTCCTTGTAGCAAGTACTAGCACTGTTTTCTTCTTCTTTAACTAGTAGTAGTACTTAGGTTTACGCAGGCGTATAAGCTTCTCTACTAATTCTAGATTAGGATTATAGTAGTCTTAAACACCTCCTAATTTTGCTATATCTTTTACTACTATTAGCTATAGTTCCTAATTATTTAGCTCTTTTAGTATATAGGTGTTTAGTTTTGTAGATTTGCTTATAATAAGGCGTTTATAGGCGACAACAAGATTTAGCACTAAAGAGTATATGTAGGTAGAAGCAATAGTTTTAGCAGCAATAAGGTAGGGTAAATAATTTAATAAGACACTACTTAATTTACTACTTATGAATATATACTACTATTGTAAAGAGATTTATGCAGAATCTAGGCTCATAACTGTAGGGAAGTAGTAAATTAAGGAGAACTAATTAAATTAAGGGTACCTAGGGGTACTGAGACTATATACGGGAGAGTGAATAGGCTATACTACATATGGGTAGCTTTATAGGATAAGTAATCAAGGCACGTGACATATATCTTCACAAATTAAGTATTTATATTATAAGATGCTAATTTACTTGTAAAACCTTGCTGTTCTTTAAGTAAATGCTACTAAAATATTGCAAACTACTAAGGATTAGAGTCTCCTCCAAGCCTATATATGCCGTTAGATAAAGGCAAGAAATTCTAAGGAATTTAGGGAAATTTGCCGCTAAAACAGAACAGCGTTTAGGAATAGCAGCTAATGAAAATTTAAAAGTGAATATAAATTAACTGCTTTAAAACTAATAGAATTGGATACAAATATTAATGTTATCAAAGTGCCGGATCATTCTCCATGAAGCATGTACCAGCGCGTCCGTATGTAGCATTTCATTGCTGGCGTGAATAATGGTGTCTAGCCATCGCCGTCGTTAATCTTCATGCTTGCACCCTTCTCAAGCAAAAGCTTCACTACCTGCTCGTGATCATATGTTAACGCTGCCTGGAGTGCTGTGCCGTATGTTGTGTCATGTGCATCGATATCGGCACCATTTTCTAGCAGAAGTCTGACCACTGGCTCATACCCCTCTTGCGAAGCGATGTAGAGTGCGCAGCTGAAGTGTTCATCGTCTCGGGCGTCAGGATCAGCGCCCCTTTCGAGCAACAGCTTCGCCACCTGCTTGTGACCGCCATATGAAGCGACGTAGAGTGCGCTACCATAATAACCGCACCACCCATTAGGACTGGCACCTTTGTCGAGCAGCAGCCTCGTTACCCCTTCATAGCCCCGTCCAGAGGCTATATAGAGCGGTGTACCAAAATCTGAAGAATAAACTTCAAAGGAGGCTCCCCGATCAAGGAGCAGTCCTACCACTCGTTCGTGGTTTGCAATCGAAGCCGCGACGAGCGCGCTATTGTAATATCCGCCTTCTGCGTTAGGGTCAGCCCCTTTATCAAGCAGCATTCTCGCTACTCGTTCGTAACCTCCAAATGAAGCCGCCTGGAGTGCGTTGCCAAACTTGCCACTATGCGCGTTGACGTCGGCGCCTGCGTCGAGCAGCAATCCCACCATCTCTTCGTGGCCCTTCGCGGAAGCCGCTTGAATGGCGGTCCCCTTGGCTTCGTCATGTACATCGATATAGGCACCATGATCGAGTAGCAACCTAACCACTGCCTCAACTCCTATCTCCGCTGCTGTTGGCAATAATGCCCCGATTCGATACGTCTTTGTTTGAATATCGGTTATTTCCTTCAGTGATAACTCGATGGTCGCTAGATATTCGTGCGTAACGGCCCAGGTGAGGGCCGAGCTGTCGGCGTAGCGTGCATTATAGCGGTAGAGACGTTCGTTTGCGAGCCGATAGAAATGACAGCTGGCTTGCGCAAGAGCGTTCAGACTCCTCTCTGATCGTACCTCCTCCACTATCAAACATAATAATTCCTCTGGTAAACTGAGCAGCGGCATCCGGGCTTTCCTAGTTTTTGCCCTAATCGCGGTCAGCGAGACACCAATCTCGGTGGATAAGAAGACATACTTAGCTCGACGACAGGGACGATATACAATGCTTGGAAATTCTATACGAGGTAGTGTATAAAGTCTACGACTATACCTAGAACAAGACAGTCTAGATGATCTACGTCAAGGTTACACAATGTTTTCGTGGTGAAAACAGAGCAGCATGTCGTACAAAATTGCGTCGTTGCGTAAAGGATGACTCAGCGACAGCCACAAGTTAGGCGACACCATAAGATAGGAACCTCATTACGAGCCTCGTGCATCATTATCAGAGCACGTGACCGACTAATTAAGCAGTACCTTATAATGCTAAGCTAACTACTTAGTCTTGTTCTTTTTTTGCTTAGTATTTTAAGATATAGTTGTTAATATACTATTTTTATATTAGTAGAATACTTAGCTAAATAGGAAAACCATATAGATTTTAAAGCATTTAAGTCTAAAATCTACATTAAAAAAAATGTTAATAATTTTTAATTAAAGCTTATATAGTATATTACCTAATAGTCTTCGCTATTACTAATAACTTTAAATTAATTTTTTAACTAAATTTACTAAAGAAACGTGTCTTTATTTTTTGCTAGAATTGTGTTTTTAAATTTAAAAAAACTTTTAGATAGAAATATTACTTTCTATTCTAGTATAACATAGATTACTAAAGTTGGAAAAAAACTTGGTGCTAAGATTTACATTATAATTTATTAGAAACTTACTAAGTATAATATTATAATAATGTAAAATATATAAAGTAGTCAGATTGACTAAGACCTAAGAACATGACTATAGTCTTTTATCTAATACTCTAAAACAATCTAGCAATTTCTATACTAATAGCAAAGCCTGATGATGTGATTGCATTTACAAAGATTTCAATGCATTAATCTTGAAAAAGTGGTGTGCAACCTTGGCAGCTTCCTCAGCCTGCTCCACAAACCCAGTATAACCGCCTGCTAAAATGATATCATGAGGTGCATCTTTTGTTTCATGGTAGTGTATCTGATTACCGGAGATCTCAGTCATCTTCTCCGAGAAGTTTGATATTTCACTCACGAGCAATTCCGCGGTACCGGCGTTGATGAATATAGGCGTATCACTATGGAAAGGGTAGGTGAATGGAGACAGATAACGTGCAGATTCATCTGTACGCTCTGTAGGCTTGTACGAGTCTAATCCCCACTGGATCAATGAAAGCGGCAAGAAGTCAGTGCGGAATTGTGGGTTGGTCTTGCATCGCGTGAGAGCCTCGTCTGTGATGTCGACCCATGGTGACCATGTCATGGCTCCGCGGGGCTTAGGTAGAATGGATAATTCTTTGTGGTCTTCTAGATACCGGAGGAATGCAAGGACAAGGTTACCACCGGCGGAATCCCCAGATAGTATGATATTGTTTGGATCGACACCTTGAGCAAGCACATATTGGTAAAAGGTGACAACGTCCTGCAGAGCGGCTGGAAAACGTGTGCCTTCGTTTCTCGAAAGACGGTACTGTGCATAAAATGTGGTGGCTCCTAATTTCTCTTCGAATATTCTCGCAGGCAGTAGTCCAGTCTTTTGAGGGTCTGTCGCGGTGACGAAAGCACCGCCTTGGAAATGGATGACCACAGTTTTGTTCTCGCAGGCTGTTGGTGGTTTAGGAAACCAAACGGCTGGCATGGGCTTAGGTGTGATGGTAGTGTGCTCAAGAACGCCTTTATACAATCCAGGACTGCCAGGCTGTACTAGTACGTAGCGCTCCCCTAGCTTCTTTGAATTGGCATAGGACGGCTGCAGCTGGATTTTGGTAGCGAATCGATAGAACAATCTGAGCGATGCGTGTCCAATGGTTGTTTTGAGACTCCACGTGCGGATCGGCCGACGACCCCTGGGGAGGTTGAGAAGGGTAAGAAATAATAGGTAGCTTGGTGCTGACAGAATGAATACGAATGTGGCAATTGCTTTGAGCGGGTAACGAGAGAATGATGGTGCCATTTTTGTGCTATGAACTTGAGCTTTGGTATGCTTCAGTTGTAAAAGGGCAAGGCGCGAAAGGATAAAGGCTGTTTCTGATTAGTGGTGAGCGGGGTCGGTTGAAGTCGGAAGTAAAGACTCCACAGGTATGAAAGACATCTGCCTTATGTACAACAGAGATGGTTATCATGCGCTTTGTTACACGACCACTTGATTTGCTACCTACAGACCTATGCAGGTAGCCCATCCACTGAAACACATTGAGTCTTGGGGTCACTGGTGCTACATGCAGAGTCTCGGAACAAATGGAGTTGTGCTTGCGGACAGAACAGCTAGCAAAATTAGCCGGGAGATATTATAGGGTTGAAACAGTTACCAAGGCGTCTAAGCTCAGAGCATTGGTTAGTTACGTGACTTCCACCAACACGCACCCTTGAATAGAAGCGTCCATGAATCTTAAGCAGGGATTTCCACTTCACAAATAGTATACAGTATGTGGAGAGTAAAATTTCCTCTGGTCAATTGCACTTGCAACTCTGTTTCCTTATCAGGCACACTAGTACTTTGATTGATCGAATGTCGGGAAACCAACCATTTTAGAACTTATATATTGGGGCACAGCTAGGCAGCTGTGGTCCTCCTACCAATATGCAATCGTCTTTGGCTCGGTGACCAACTTTGCCGGGAAATCGAAGACTACCTGTCTAGGTATGTATTGTTGGGGCGCAGTCTAAAGTCCGATTCGCTCATTCCATGTGGCCAGGAACTCAGACCGTGTTCCTGGGCAACTCATATATTGCAGCTTGGTCTGAGGGTGCATACCCTAGCAACTCTAGGAAAGGTTTAGTTGGCACTATCTCATTTATGCGACAACAATCACAGAGAAATGCAGTTTTCGTAATATTTGTCCCCTCACCACAATCACGAACTGTCAAGAAGAATACCTAGCTAGCAATGAGCATTATTCGACAACCCGGGGCAGTTACTTGTTGCATACTATTGTGATAGAGTATCCGATTGAACTTTTCACGATTTCCAGACCATGCAGCCCTAATAGAATGAATCAATTTATACCCTGTTCAATAAAATTCTAACACGCTGGATGTTGGACCTTGGCGTTGGACTTTCCTTCTCCGTGCCTTAGTTATGTTTATAATTTGTTTAACGTTCACATGTTTGATCTAACGAGTTTGCTAAAGTCCATATAGTAGCGTTGGATTAATCATGTAAGAAGATTTAATAGAAAACACGGCTTAGGTCCCTACGATAGACTATTAATTCACCCATCTTCTCTCTATCTCTTTCTCTCTTCATCTCTCTCTCCATCTCGCTGAGTAGTCTCCCTATGGGAATGGGGATGGAGATGGAGATGCTGTTCCATATCCTAGACCTCATCTTCAATGTGCTCGGGTAGGTGCTCGAATAGGTGCACGAGGTGTTCGAATAGATGCTCGAGGTGCTTGGATAGGTGCTTTAAAATCGTCCAACGTTTTCAGACCCCACCTAAAATTTTGTCAGGGAAAATCGTCTAACAATCTAGCGCGTTAGAAAAATAGATGCCTCTAATAGGTACATAAAAGTAGGTCTCTATATTTTTAAACTACTCTAATGCAGGGCAGGAATCTCCACGATCAGAATATCTCCCTTCGATCGATCTGTAGAAGCTTGGAATAGGGAGGAAGATGTCGTTGATGTTACGAGAAGATCCCCAGTATGACGAACTGCGATGTTCTCGAGGTTTCTTGGCCCAGGAATCTCCTGGATTACCGTGATGGAATAGTTGCTGGGAGTGTTAGGTTTCGGCATTGGGAAGGAAGACGCTTGTGTGGACTGGGCGAAAATCGCAATCGCAAGGCCGTGGAAGAAGGAAGTAACCCGAAACATTCTGATAGATCAATAGCTGAATGAGTGAGGAATAACATTGGGACTGTGAATTTTCCTGCAGGAATAAATCACATTCACGAAGGAGATGCTGCGGTTTAAATAAAGTTGGCGAACACGCAGGATCCCTCGACATTAATTGCTCTCAAATGACAATCTTGACAGCCATACTGACCCACGGCAAAAAACCTTAGGTTATCTCCGGAATCGCCGCCATGATATCCGAAAGGTCGCGAGTAATACTGTACTCTATTGAGGATAGCTTACATCTCATTTCAATTTTCTCTCCCACTAGTGCAAGTAGATGGGCCCACGGATTCCTCCAAGCCTACTTAGGCTAAACTCGAAAACACAAACTTTCTAAAGCGCAAAGATACCTTTAAACCTAGTGCTAGAGTCGAAGAGGATAGAGAAAGAGGGGCAAGAGAAGTGCCCCCATCGTCACCAGCCACCTCCGCGTAATAACGAGATTTTACCAACATCAAGTCCCATGCACATTTGATTGACTATAGGGTAACTACGATCTTTTTAGCAGACACACCTGCCTTTTGTAGGTTGACACCTCTCTGCACCATTTCCAATACATGCCCTATAACTAACGGGTCCGGTTTAGACTGTAGTTGCCCATTTGCAGGACCCTTAGTTATGAAATTCCCCCAGACAACCTTGCCAATTCTCTCATTGGGGGGTAGGCAATATCTTATGACGTAACTAACAACGTGTTTTAGCATCAGTCCGTTCTACCCATCAGTTTATTTAATCGGAGGAGCGGACAAAACCTAACGAAACTGGGTTGGAATTCATCAGTCTGGCTGCGGCAGGGCAATACACTGACAATTTAGACTGTGCCGTCAAGTTGTCGTACAATTTCTTTGATTGGGGTAAAGCTCTGCTCTTCACTAATAGCATCATATATTCCAATCAGTTCCGTGCCCTTTCGATGGTGAAGCAGATCCACAATCAACGAAGGCGACCTGTAGTCAAACACAGCGCTAGCACCAAGTCATCGAACGTAATCATGATTAGCAGATGACGCTGTAGTCACCACCATTAAGCCCGACGCAGCCGCAAGTTGTATAGCGGTTGAACCAACAGAAGATGCACCCCCCTAAACTAGGATAACCTTGGAAGATGTCTGTGGCGCAGTCGACGGAAGAGGAAGATTTAAATATCCTGGGAGATAAAGACCAGCAGTAGCGGTTGAAAGGGAAAGAGGCAGGACAACTGATTTTTTAAAGCTAATCGAGTCGGGAATTGCTGCAGTGAACCACTCAGAAGCCAGTGAATAGAGCTGGAATGCCGAGTTGGCATAGTTTCCAGTTTTTGGACTGTGAAGGTGCCTGAACCATCACACTAGATTAGTATTAACAACCATCAGCTGCTCTAGTTATTTAGCACACCTACGCTATAACCCGTTGACCTTTGTAGAACTTGGTCACTTCTTTGCCAACATCTTCGACCGTTCCAGCGGTATTGCGCCCGAGAATAAAGGGATAGAGGCTTGAGTAGGTACCGGCATCTCTTATAAATCCTCGTTAGAATCGCGACTATACTTATACTTTGGCATTTTGAAGTAGGATCTTACTGGTTTTTCCAATCAATTGGGCTCTAGTCGATTTCAGCAAAGACCAGATCGATATAACGGGAAGATGATGCCGTTGCTTTCACGTACCACAGCAACAGCAGCTGCTTTGATCAATACTTCTCCAGCCTTGGGCTCATAGGTTGGGACATCGCTAACGGAGAATGCTTTGGTGGGGGACAAAATCCAGGCAGCACGATTCTTCGACATCTTTTAGTGTTAGATGGGCAATCGGACCTGGAGTGTAGGAAGATAAGGAGACCAGTGGAAGTAAAGGAAAGCGGTATTAGAAAAGTCATCTGGCTATACACATTAGTGTATATACAAAGTATCTATTCGCGGCACCCCTTCCCCTTATTTGGTGTAAGCATTAGCCTCCCCGTAACTCACTACTGTATTCGGTGGAAAACGTAAGTCAGGGGACTCCTATTAAGTCCATTAATCCCGGAAATTCCGTAAAACTCAATGATGTACGGGAGCATTTTGGCTCCTATATCGACCTCGTGGAACATATATAACTACCAGTACTGTGATAGCAAGCGTCTGACAAGCCTCACTTGGGGTCAGGGCCGAGATTTGCTGACGAAGTACAAGGTGCAAAGAACGTTAGCGGCCTTGAGTTTTGTTACTACATGCTGCTCTAACGATTTATACACAAGCCATTCGCAGCAATTACAGCTTTACAATAGAAAATGGAGTCAAAGGCTTATAGAAGCGTGACCTACGTCATGCTTCCAGACACTTCTGGGTCACACTAATCGCTCTACGTGGCGCAAGGTCACTTGCTCCGCTACCTAGCGTTCGTCGTGCAGATCTCTTAAGAGTTTGGTTATCATTAGGCTTTAAGCCGATAACGCTTCTCCATTCTTAATCATGACGTTGGATTATAGACGCGACGCATCGTAACCCATTCACCCCCTTTTATGGATATATTTTAAAAAAAAGAAAGGGGCAGCTAAAATCAGACAAAATGTCGACACGATCAAATCTCCTAATCAATCCACCCACATCAATCAGTCAAACAACAATGCCTTCCGACCTTATACCGCTTGAACTCATGCCTCAACAGGCTTCAGCGGGTCTAGGATGCGATTGGACTGGTGTCAGTGACCCAAGAACAAGGAATAAAATACAAGATCGAATCCACCAGAGGATTAGGAGTGGGTCAAGCCTTCATCCCATCAATACAGGACCCTGCGCTAATTGCGAGATTGCGCTTCGTGACGAAAAGGGCAGCGCAAGAAAGGAGTGACCAGCGTCTCGTCTAGTTTAGTAAAGGGAGGCTGCAATGCGCCAGCCTTGTCAGCATTTATAGATGGCTCTCTCAACCAGAACCGGTCAGCCTGTGCCTCTTTGAGCAACACCATGTATACGGCGCAACAATATCAACCATTGGATCTCAGGTCCTTGACAGCTTGCGAGTCCGATTCTGAGCGCACCGAATGGTTCATTGTTCAGTTTACTGCCAATGCACATCAAGATTTCCTCCCCGGTTCACCGCGTACAGATATGCTTCTCAGCCTAGTTTAATTCAACACGACGCGGGCCTTGGTGATGAACGCGAGAATCATGGGCGTCACGAGTGAATTCATGACACCCAATGCTCGGTCTCGACTTACCTCTGAGGGCATCGAAGTCCAAGCGCACAACATATTACCGCTGAGCCTTAAACCCACCCATCTTCAGCTCACAGAAAGCCATCACCCTTGGATTGATATCTTGCCATTTCCCGAGATTCGAGATAACCTTCTGCGCCGTGACGAGAATACTTACGACAAAAAGGAGCTGTGTCGCGACCTTAGAGGGTTTCAGATGGTTAGGGATGGCTATGGGGGCATGGTTGCGTGGGGGGATCCATGGAACTTGCAGGGCTGGGAGGTCACGAAAGCATTCACATCTAAGTGGCCGTGGGTGATTAAGGACTGCCAAAAGCTTCTTGTATCGACAAACTGTTGGAGAGCAATAAGAGGTGAATCTGAAATCACTTTCCAGAAATGAGAGCATATGCAAACTGTAATTATTCTTTGTCCCTGGTATGTGGCTTCCGTAGATGGTGTGATGTTAATGGCTGTAGATAGACTTTGTGTTCCAACGCACTAGACGGTCCTTAGTATTTGCAAGTCCAAAACCTTGCAGATCAGGGGCGGGGTTGTTGAAGCCACACCCGTCTTGGATCACCTGTCTCTAATGTCACCATATCGGTAGTGTGTATACTTCCTCTCCAGCGAGATAAATACCGCCAAGCCTTGTAGAGATTTCTCTCGTGCAAGGGCGGACGAGCCAATAAGACCTTTGGGATCCAACAGATCCTACCAAAACAAGTAAAGCTTGCTCTCGCTCTTGGCAGAACTATTACCCCTGATAGGAAGTACTAAGCAAATCTCAGCTCACTTCTTAGCTGCCGCAACCTGATCAGAGCTTGCGGACGATAGGGCGTCAGTAACTTGCATTAGCCTTCTCCTAAGCGACCGGAATATTCCCTCGCATGAATTGTGGCTATTCGGCGGGAATGGTGTAGGGTATTCAGTGACTGAGGTGCGTTGGGTGTCCTGACGCGCTGGACGCACGCCATCAGGACATAAAAACGCAAGGCCACGATCGAACTGAACGCTACAAGCACGCACACGTCCTCCCCCACGACTTGATACAGGAACCTATCTACACTCACGACCCAGAACAATAACCAACCAAGCAGCGTGGCTCGATGGCGTCGGCCATAGCTTCCGTGTCGGCCCGGCTGAGATGCCCAAGGGCGACGCAAACGAGGTCATCATCAAGAACCACTCCATCGCAATCAACCCCATCGACTGGAAGTTGCGCGATCTCGGCTGGCTTATCCAGACCTGGCCGATGGTCCTGGGCTGCGACGGCGCCGGCGTGGTTGTTGACGTCGGCAGCGACGTGCACCACGTTAAGAAAGGTGATCGTGTCATTGGGCACGCCGTGAGTCTGATGTCTCAAAACCCCAAGAACGTTGCCTTCCAGCGTTACGTCGCTGTCGAGACTGCAAAGGTCGCCAAGATCCCTGATTCCCTCTCGTTCAACGAGGCCTGCGTCAGTCCTTTGGCACTTGATACCGCCGGGACAGGTCTCTTTAGCGATCGTGACCAGGGCTACCTCGCGCTGGAATGGCCGACTCTGCTCCCTAAGACCAGCGACAAGAAGCCTATCATCTATGGTGGCAGCTCTTCCGTCGGAACTGTCGGTATCCAGTTGGCAGCGGCCACCGAGGCCTACGTCGTGGCCGTTGCTTCTCCCAAGAATTTCGACCTCTGCCGTTCGTGTGGGGTTCACGAAGTTTTCGACCACAACGACCCCTTAGTGATAGACCGTGTCGTCCAGACCGTGAAAGCCGCTAAACCAACCGACTTTGTTGGCATCCTCGATGCTGTTTCTGAAGAGGAGAGCTTCAAGATCGTTGTAGCTATGATAGAAAAGCTCGGATCAGGAAACCTCACCACTGTGCTTGCCGGACCAAAAGACATCCCCTCGCACTCGAAGACGAGCTGCATTGAGGGCATCAATAACATTGCTGATCCACTTTGGGCGGATTTAATCGCCCCGGCGCTTGAGGAAGGGAAGCTCAAGTGCTTGCCAGAGCCATATGTTATTGGAAGAGGGCTAGAAAGCGTGGAGAAAGGCTGTCTCACGAACAAGAAAGGTGTTAGTACTAAAAAGCTTGTCATCGAACTTGAGTAGAATAGAGTGATTCATGGTTTTCGCCCAGCTGGCACAATCCCAATTACTTCGTACACAACCCCACGCTTCTCGGACAGCTCATGAGGGAGGTGCAGGTCATGTTGAAGACGACAGAAAACTCCCCCCCCCCCCCCCCCCCCCACACACACACCATTCAAGTCTTCAAGCGCTCGGGATTCGAAGAAGAAGCTTTCCGTTACTTACAGAATGGAGTGCACAGTGGCAAGGTTGTCGTAGTTTGGAACGAGGATATCCTTCAGGTAATTACTTCGCGAACAACCTCCAAATATTGTGAAGAGTCTCTTCTCTACTGTGGCAGCCCACTGACATGGATATCAGGTCGCCCCTTCGCGCCCAACAAATATTCCATTCGACGAGGATGCAAGCTACGTCATTGCTGGGGTGTGGGCGGGATAGGACGAAGCACTGCTCGGTGGATGGCAAGGCACGGCGCAAAGCATTTCATCCCGTTGTCGCGCTCGGGCGATACCAAACCTGCCGCTCGGGAGGTGTTGGAAGAACTGCGCAGCTTGGGCGTCCATGTCGAAGCCCCCGCCATGCGACATCAGTGACAGAGCCTCGTTGGATACTGCACTTTCCTTCTGCCGGGCAGCCATGCCGCCGGTGAAAGGTTGTACTCAAGTAATCATGGTAAATGAGGTAATTCCAACATCTGGTACATTTATCTATAAAAAAAACCTTGGAAGTTGCCTGTCAGTGAACCGTAGGTACATAGATAGTCACGTGTGTGTCAGTCACGTGTATGATGCCCACCTGCCCTTAGGCATGCATATATTATCAGTTCCAATGTTGACATCAGCTCCTGAATAAAACCTTCGAAAAGATGACCCTGGCCAAATTGAACGCGCCTCTGGGGTCAAAAGTCCAAGGCACATGGAACCTGCATCACCTCCTGCCGCCGGACATGAGCTTCTTCATCCTCCAAGCCTCTCTTGTGGGTGTCCACAGCCCGACCGCCCAATGCAATCACGCAGCAGGATTCTCATTCCAAGATGGCTTCACCGAAGACCGCCACAGTAGAGGACAAAACTGCACCTCGCTCGATCTCGACGTTATATCATCCGTAGGCTACATTACCGAGCGCTACGACGTCGCCCGCAACGTCACTTTATCCTACACCGTCCACGACCACCTCAACGAACAAGAACTGCTCTTCCTAATAGACCAGGCCTACTCGTGCCGGTTACCTACCAGGTCTTCGTCCTGGGAGACCCAAATCCTGGCCGGTGTTACGACACCCGCCCAGGTCCGCCGAAGCGGCCTCCTTGAGGAGCATGTGTGGATGCAAAAGCCCCAGTCTCGCCACCTCTATCAGATCGGCAAGATGGCAGTTTACCATGTGCGGACATAAGATGCCTCGCATAATCTTGGGGCTCTGTTGAAGTAGGCTGCGTCGTGGAAGGACGCAGGCGCTATTATCACGAGTGCAATTAGGTAGAGACTTTCCCGTTCGCCCTCTGTGCCCGAGAAAGATATTGACCTTCACAAGCCCGCGCATGCGTTTGAGGTCGACTTGCTCGTTGCGGTGGAACTGCAGTTCTGGTTCGCCAACGATGTTAGGGCCGAGTTGGCGGTGCTGCAGATTCTGGGCAGTAGCACGATTGCAGAACTTGGTTTGTTAGCTGCGCAGAAGAGTCTTCATACGCCCAATATGGTTGAAGAAGCAAGTGGCGAAGAATATGGGAAGTGAGTAGCTTGAGTTGCCGCTACTCTGGACTAAAGGACTTTTAGGAACGAAACACGTTAGTTAAGCATCAAATATGACTGAGAGACTAGAAACGGGGCCAAAGGTCGAACATCGGGGAAAAACAAGAAATACCAGAGGAGAATGAAGAATACTGTTTGGACCCAATCACAAGGGTATGGAGAAAGGCGTTTGTACTTCGAATGCATTCTACCTGATCATATGATCCACTATAACACTGTTTTGAAATTCTTGGCACTGGCTTATAATACATAGTCAGGCAATCAAGATACCAACAGCCTCACTGATTTTGCTCAGAATTCAATCTGCTCCCGTCAGAGTTCACGTTGCGCATCGCTCGGTTCGCTTTAACACTTGTATCCACCGCATAGCCAATAAGCTTATGGAACTCCGACGTTTTAAGGCACCCTATGGCCTTTTCTGTACTGCCACCGGGTACGCATACCTCCTGACGCAATGTCGCAGTCGGCCGGTTTGAGTCTCGGGCCAGCATACCAGCCCCGAGGCAGGATTGCGTGACCAACGACTGCGCCGCATCGTTCGAGAGGCCATGTGCCTCACCGGCAAGGACCAGTGCCTCGATCATGTAGTAGAAGTACGCTGGCGCAGACCTGTCCATATTTATAGGATTAGCGGGATTCTGCTATACACACTTGTGGGGATGGAATCATTATAACAACATACCCAGCAATCGCCGCGACTACATCCAAATGTTTCTCTTCCTCAAGAACGCATACTCTCGGTGAAACGTCACAGAGCATCTTCTGAACACCATTTATCCTCGGGAGCGCATGTTTGTTCGGTACTAACGCAGTGGCACCCTGGCAGCATCCCACTGGCGTGTTCGGCATGGACCGAACGATGGCGGTTCCCATTGGAAGCCAGTCCTCTAGCTGCTTAATAACAATGCCCGGACACATTGTCATCACTGTTGGCCTGACGTTCTCATCCATATCATTCAGTATGGGAGAAATTTCTTGGGCCACTGCAGGAACATCGGCCGGACGTGTACAAATGATCAGCGTATGTGAACCATCACGATCTCCCTGAGCCGGAACCCATATTGCGGAATCGATGTTGTTGCAAGTTACAAATGCATGTGGAAATCTGACTTGCAACTCTTTTACGTGCTCAGAGCGTCGGGCGGTAATCGATACCTTGCAAGAACTTGCCCAAGGACTTTGAGCATAAATCCCATGCACAAGTGCCTGGGCCAAGTGGCCGCCGCCTATGAAGGTTAATCGACGAGGAGAATGGCTGTCCACGCAGAAGTTCGGCTTGTTATCGAAATCGCCCATGATGGTGATTGTACCTAGGCGATAACTTGAAAGAATGTTGAATATGAAGGCTCAATACATAGACGTAGTACCCGGCACGGGGGGGTCATGACGAGAAAACGAATCTTTTTGATATGATGATGACGGCGTTATGTTGAGCACGGTAAGACAATCCCGATTCGAATCCATTGGGGAAAGTAACCACAAGCTCGATTATGTCACAATAGTCTCAAGTTTTGTTGATTTTTAAGGTTACGTGGAATTTCAGCAGCCGGCTGTGAGCTCGGCAGTTGTAGCATAGATGATACTTCACCGCTACTCATTCTCCCGAATCTGGTCGGCACGTGGAACAGCTCAACTAATCCTGTCTCTGAACCTGTATCATTAGAGAACGCCTCAACCTTGTATACTTTTCCCGTTCAAGCAAACAACACACATAGCATGGCATGAGCTCCGATCGTGCCGCCGCTGAAGTTGAAATCACCTTTAAAGTTACAAAACGGAGCCATGCACGTGCCATAATCTTCGTAATACAGCAGATCTGAAGAGGCCTTGCTCCGAATTAACTCGGTTCGGGCCGTGTATGGACAGTTCGAAAGCGCAACTTTAATCCAGCCACCAAAACTTACCGAAATCGATGATCAGTAACGGCGCGACCGTAGATGGTAGAACCTTGGAAGCGACTCAGAAGATTACCTAGGGGGTGTCCCAACAGCTCACCTCGGATCGCAAGACAAATACCACCCATCAATATGTGGTTGCGCACGCCAGTTGTGCTAAAACAATACGATTCTATCATTCTTTCCCAGACTTCTTCATTATCCCAAAATTTAATTTGATCTTAGAGATCAATCTATCTCAGAATGGAACCTCTTGAAACCACAGAGTCTTACGGTCTCAACCATAGCCAGGTCGACGGACTCAGCAAGATCGAATTGTCAAAAGAGATTGGAGACGCGCTGGAAGATAGGAAGCTGCAGATCACTGTCACCGACCTGCCCTCCCCAGCTTCCAGCAAGGGCTCTACTGTCACTCCTGATCATGAAATGGCAGCCGATTACTGGAAAGAGTATTTTCTGGATTACAAAAGCACTTCGTTCCCGACTCGACCTCCAACTTTGCAGATCCCGTCTTTAGATTGCGAGGCCGAGCATCACTTCCTGCGTTCCGCCTCCAATTTGCATAGCTCAGCAACAATCACCTTCCCTGCCGCATGGGCATTGATCGTCAGCGAGATGACGAACTCGAATGATGTCGTGTTTGGAATCACTATCGCAGAGAATACTGCAAACGTGGAAGAGAACCTATACCCCTGCTCTGACACTCGAGTCTTCCCCATCCGCATTCTCTTGGACAGCGAGACTAGGACCCTAGATTATCTGGAAGCCGTTCGTCGAAAAACTCGGGAACTAATATCGCATCAAACGATAGAACTATCAGAGGTTGCCACTCTATCACCTGAAGCGAGGCATGCATGTGGGTTTCAGACACTGCTTGTGATAAACACTCTGGGCTCAGCGACCCCACAAATCACGCCCGAACATACTAAAAAGTTGCAAAAGTATGGTCGTGCTTTGGTAGTCGAGATTTTCCCTGGGCCAACCAAAGCGAAAGTCAAAGCGAGTTTCGATTCCTCGATCATTGAGTTTTCAATAGTGGAAAGACTTCTCAAACGGTTGAGTCTTGTAACGGAACAGTTCGACCATGTCGATCCTGAGAAGTCACTTGCGCATATTCAAACTGTTACACCGGAAGATATTGAGCAAATCTGGCGCAGGAACTATGTTTCTTTTCCATCCGTGGAGAAATGCTGTCATGAGGCGATAGAGCATCTAGCGAGGATTCTGCCATCAGCACCTGCTGTTTGCGCATGGGATGGAGAATTAACATACAGCGAGTTAAACCAGAAGGCCACTAGTCTAAGCAACTATCTAGTCCAGCGTGGGGTTCTTAGTGATACCTTGATTCCACTATGTTTCGAGAAATCAGTGTGGACTCCTGTTGCCATGCTGGCTGTTCTGAAAGCAGGTGGCGGATTCGTGCTTTTAGATCCAGCCCTTCCGAAAAAGAGGCTTCAAATCATGGTCCAACAAATCGGTGCTCAACTAATCCTATCTTCAGATTCCACCAAGGAGCTGAGCTCTCAGCTCGTAGCGGAAGTGGTGGCCGTGAATAAAGACATGTTCATGCGACATGGAGTCTTATTGGATGAAAACGACAAGGGTCACGCCACCACAGCCCCTGGATCCTCTACAGCGTTCGTTGTTTTTACTTCCGGAAGTACAGGAGTTCCAAAGGGGGTGAAAATCACTCATAGCAATCTCGCTTCCGTATTTGTCCAAAATCAGAGTTTGTACGGGTGCACACCTGCATCCAGGATTTACGATTTCGCATCCTACAGTTTCACCATATCGGTCACGAACTTCTTCATGGCACTTACCTCTGGGGGCTGCTTATGTATTCCGAATAATGAGGAGCGCCAGCTGGATTTCCCAGCGAGCTTCTCTTCCCTTCGGGCAAACACCGTTATCTTAACACCCTCCGTCGCTGCGACAATCTCTCCACACACTGTCCCGGACCTCGAACTACTTGTGTTCGTCGGCGAACCAGTGCGTAAAAAAGACTACCTGCCGTGGCTAGGCCGCACAAAGATTCTTACTGGGTACGGAAACAGCGAGTGCACAACTTGTGTGACACTAAATTCCGAAACCACCAGTTCAGTGATGAAAGAATCCACCAATTATGACTTAGAGCAGGTGGTACATATAGGACAAGCAAAGAATGCAGTCGCTTGGGTTGTGGATAGAGACAACTACCAGCGCATTCTGCCGACGGGTTGCATCGGCGAACTGCTTATTGAAAGCCCCTTGATAAGCCCTGGCTATATTGGTAACCCGACGCAAACTGAGATTGCTTTCGTGAATACGCCTGGTTGGCTACGAGAAGGGGCTCCAAAATATGGCGGACGTGAGGGACGCCTTTACAAGACAGGTGACCTCGTGATGCAAACGGAAGATGGGAATTTGACTTACATAGGGCGCAAGGACGCCCAAAGAAAAATAAGAGGGCAGCGTATTGAGCTGGGTGAAATAGAATACTGGATTCAGCGCTCGATACCCGGATTGACACGCGTGGTTGTGGAGACCATTACGTCCTATACGGTCGAAAGTAAACCGATCTTGGTAGCATTCATCGTTTTGAACCACGGGAAAGAATGCCATATTCAAAACGAAAAGAAACCCATCGTGTTACAAATTTCCAAGGAGGTGGAAGATATTATGATGGAACACCTGCCAAGCTACATGGTGCCAAGAGTTTTCTTTCGTTTGACTGAAATCCCTATGACACCTACAGGAAAAACAGACCGGAGACTACTTCGCGACATTGGTGCATCATGCCATATAGATGTTACTGGTGGCTTGGGAGAAGCTGCCGGACCAAAAAGAGAACCTACAACTCAGTTTGAGCAGAAGATACGAAAGATCTGGGCTCAAGTGCTCAGCATTGAAGAGAAGAAGATAGGCCTTGATGATAGTTTCCTTCAACTTGGAGGAGACTCCGTTTCAGTCATCAAGGTGGTTGGTGGAGCACACAAAATAGGTATCAAGTTAACTGCAGCCAATATTCTCCGCCATCCTAGACTTCAGGAAGTAGCTGCAGGGGCTATGAAAATCAGCGAAGAAAAGGAGAGAATCGCCCCATTTTCGCTTCTGGGGGATTGCGTTAACGCTGAGTCTTTGATAGAAGACATTGCGAACCGATATCAGATAAGATCAGGCTCAATAGAGGATGTATTTCCATGCACACCACTTCAAGAAGGCCTTATTGTACTTTCAACAAAACGACCCGGCGATTACGTGATGCAGACCACCATCGAAATCTGCCATCAGATCTCGATCCCCAAACTTCGTCAGGCATGGGAAGAAGTTTCCCGCAAAATGTCGCTTCTCCGAACCAGAATCATCCAGCACGGGGACATTGGTATTGCACAAATCGTTCTAGACGAGCCCATTACTTGGTCTGAAGCATCCGACCTAACAACATACCTCGAAAGTGACCGGAAACGCCCAATGGAGCTTGGTCAGCCTCTAATACGATATGCTCTGGTGAGAGATGGCTCTGGCAATGTCTCGCATCTTGTATGGACCGCACATCATGCCGTATATGACGGTTGGTCAATGCCTCTGATCATCGACGCTGTCAACAAGGCATATCTTGGGGACACACTGGATGAACAGCCCCCGTTCCAACGATTTATTCGGTACACTCGGGGTAAAACCGACGAGAAGGAGACTCTATATTGGCAACAGTGCCTGGAAGATTATGAGTCTGTTTCATTCCCATTAACAAAATCATCTATTCAAGAACCGACCGCAGATACAATGCTTGAGCGCCATATTCCCCGATCTGAATCAATGCGCACACTTGGGATCACGGACTCGTCCATCATTCGGGCTGCTTGGGCTATTATAGCTGGCCAGATCAGCGATACCACAGACGTCGTGTTTGGAGTCACTGTGTCAGGACGGAACGCACCCGTTGACCAAATCGATGAGATGGTTGGTCCTGCAATTGCTTCAGTTCCCGTTCGCATCAAACTAGCTGCTGATCAATCTGTGGGCGATTATCTGAAGACAGTACAGCAGCAAACGACAGATATGATTCCATACGAACAGACTGGTCTTCAAAATATCGCGCGATTAAGCCGCGGATCCCAACGGGCATGCGGATTCCAGACCCTTCTCATAGTACAGCCACAAGATAACAGATGTATCCAAGATGAAATTGGAACGTGGAGCCTGGCCGATCAAGATCAGTGGCTGAACACTTATGCACTAACACTCGATCTTTATCTGTCCGATGACATGATAATTACCAGGGCGTACTTTGATTCAACGATTATTCATCCATGGGTGATGGAGAAGTTACTTGGCCGCCTAGAATTTGTAATGGAACAATTCGGTACCAGTCCTGCGCAGACTCTTGGCAACTTAAGCCTGATTACACAGGAAGAGGTCAACGATATATGGGTATGGAATTCAGAGGTGCCAAAACCTGTGCAGCGATGTGTACACGACATGATCAGTCAAAGAGCACACATTGCCCCTGATGCTCCAGCCATTTGCTCATGGGACGGCAAACTCTCCTATGGCGAATTGGATGATCTGTCAACCAAACTAGCGAAGCGATTAGTTCGAACCGGACCCATTTTGCGGACTGTTGTACCGCTGGTATTCGAGAAGTCGATGTGGACACAGGTGGCAGCTTTGGGTGTCCTCAAAGCGGGTGCTGCGTTTTTGTTGATTGACCCGTCTCTTCCAGAGCGACGCTTGGACGCCATTTTCCGCCAGATTAATCCAGGACTCGCAGTATCGTCATATCAACATCGTACCCGAGCATTGCAGCTGTGTGCCAATGTTGTAAGCATTGGCCCTGACTTTTTCTTAGGCGATGACGAAGACTCGGCCTTGAAACTACCTATGAGCATATCAAAGTCCCTGATGTATGTAATATTTACATCAGGGAGTACCGGAACCCCAAAAGGTGTTATGGTTAACCATGAAAACATGGCGGCTGCTATTCATTATCAGAACTCCGGCATGGGATATGCCTCTCGTTCCAGGGTCTACGACTTTGCATCGTATAGTTTCGATGTATGCATCGAAAACATATTTCAGACCCTCGCCGCAGGCGGCTGCCTCTGCGTCCCAAGAGATGAAGACCGGAAGGACAGATTGATCCGAAGCATAACGTCACTGAAGGCAAACTTTATCCAGTTAACTCCATCGATAGCTCGTATCTTGAATCCGAGAGATCTTTCTGGACTGGACACGCTGTTATTTGGTGGTGAAGAAGTCCATGCCACAGATATCCTGCCTTGGCAAGGAAAGGTTCGCATCATTAACACTTACGGTCCGAGCGAGTGCACTCCGACTAGTACTTTTAATGGAAATTTTGACATCATCGACAACGCTACCCGCATAGGTACAGGCTTCGGCGTTAATACCTGGGTGGTGGATTCCGAGAATCACGATCACCTAGTACCCCCTGGATGCACCGGAGAGCTCTTGCTTGAAGGTCCACTTGTAGGACCAGGGTATTATGCCGACGAAGAGAAAACCATGGCTGCTTTCATTGAGGATCCGAAGTGGCTTACAATGGGATCATATTCCAAACCAGGCCGACACGGACGATTATATAAGACAGGAGATATCGTCCGCTACAATGTTGATGGCAGTCTAACTTTTGTTGGCCGCAAAGATAATCAGGTGAAGATCCGAGGGCAGCGAGTCGAGCCCGGGGAAATTGAGCATCACGTTCAAAAGCAAATGCCGGGTTGCGAGATCGCGATTGAGCCGATTTCGCCTAAAGGCAATGACGACACAAAAATGATAGCAGCTTTCATACAGCTTGACAGTACAAATAAGGTGGCACTTTTTAGTGATCAAACGGTTGGGGCTCACTCTGCGGCCGAAGTGTTCTTCCCAGCGGATGTACATGAGAAGTTGGCCGAACAACTTCCTAGTTATTTTCTGCCAGAGATATATTTTTCTGTCCCGGAAATTCCAATGACTCCCTCTGGCAAGAAGGACAGGAAGGCGTTGTGCGCAATTGGATCGTCTTTCACAATGCAGCAACTGGTTGAACTGCAGGTACTAAGCTTCGCATCAGGCCCAAAGCGGTTGCCATCGACAAACATGGAGATCAAGCTGCGAGATCTATGGGTTCGCCTCCTTCAGCTTGAACCAGAAACTATCGGCATCGACGACAACTTTTTTAGGCTCGGTGGAGATTCCATCATCGCTATGAAGCTCGTAGAGGAAGCTCGCAAGGAGGGTATCAAAATCACAGTCGCCAATATATTTCAACATCCCAAACTTGTAGATCTCGCCTCAATCGACGCCGGTGTCATTTCAAAATTCAATCTGGAAGATATCACTCCGTTTTCCCTGTTGAGTCCAGATGCCGATGTGGAACAAGTCCGACTTGACGCTGCCACTAGCTGCGGAATCGACACCACTCGGATCGATGATTTGTATCCGTGCTCAGCGCTCCAGGAAGGATTGATGTCATTGACAGCAAAGAAGGCAGGAGACTACACAGTCCAGATAGTATTGGTCTTGCGGACGGATGTTGACGAAATTGCGTTCTGCTCAGCTTGGGACGAGGTTGTGCAATGTACGCCAGCTTTGCGGACCACGATCATACACGACGGCAGCCTCGGCTTCTTGCAAGCCGTGGTCAGACGAGAAATAGAATGGATTTCTCGTCATGGCTCATTAGAGGACTATCTCAAACAAGATAAAATGATTCCAATGGAGCTTGGCAAGCCACTTGCGAGATATGCTCTAGTTTCGAATCGTAGTTCTAATAGTCGCTGGTTCGTGTGGACTATCCATCATGCAATTTATGACGGGTGGTCCCAACCACGGATATTGGACGCAGTCGAGCAAACATATGCTGGCGCATCATGTAAGAAGAAGGCCGGGTTCAATGCCTTCATCAAATATCTTGGTCAACAAGAACAGGAAAAAGAGCAGAGATACTGGAAGGACTATCTCTCAGACTGCCAGGCGACTTTATTCCCTTCGTTACCATCGACGATACATCAACCAGCGGCAGATACCACTGTTGAGCACCATTGTTTGCCGCTGCCCAAAACAGACTCAAACGTGACAGCTTCAACGCTAATGCGCGCTGCTTGGGCTGTCGTATCTCGCCAACATGCAGGTTCAGATGACGTTGTGTTTGGTACAACGTTGACCGGGAGAACCATACCAGTTGCCGGTATTCAGGACGTGATCGGACCAACCATCGCCACCGTTCCTGTACGAGTACATGTAACAGATACCCAAACAGTCTTCGATTTTTTGAAAGAAATCCAGAACCAGGCAACTGAGATGATTCCTTTTGAGCAGACTGGGTTACAGCGTATACGTAAGATGGGGCCGGACGCTCAACACGCCTGCGAATTTCAGACTCTCTTGGTCGTGCAGCCAGAGGTATACAAGGACGAAAGTGAGACTGTTTTAGGATCATGGTACACTCACTCTGATATACAGGACTTCACAACTCATGCTCTAATGCTCCAATGCGCTTTGGGTTCAGCCGGCATTCATATTGTTGCCACCTTTGACTCGCGCATACTCGAGGGCTGGATTGTCAGGAAGATTCTGAAGCAATTCGACTTCGTCGTGCAACAACTTGCGAAAGCATCTCCTAGAGATAAGTTGATGAGTATTGAAACACTTCCTGAAGAAGATAGACAAGAGATATGGGAACGTAATCACAATTTGCCTCCAAGCATTGAGCACTGTCTGCACGACCTATTTGCCTTCCAAGCCGGAACTCGCCCAGCCGCACCTGCTATATGCGCATGGAACGGCGAACTCACCTACCTTGAAGTCGACCGTCTATCAGATAAGATAGTAGATCAACTACTAGAACAGGGCATTCAAGCGGAAGAGGTAATACCACTGTTCTTTGAAAAATCTGTTTGGACCGCAGTAGCCATGCTGGCAGTGCTGAAATCTGGAGGAACGCTGGTTCTTCTGGATCCAGCTCAAGGATCTTCTCGCTTACGAACCATTGTTAAACAAACCAACGCTCGAATGATTCTGTCCTCAGAACACAATGTTGAGCAGTGTGTTCAGTTCCAGTGTCATATTTTGACAGTAGGGCCGCATCTGTATAATCAGAAAGAGATGTGCCCGCGCCCAGCTAGACCGCAGGTGGATCCCTCCTCTGCAGCATATCTAGTGTTTACTTCCGGTAGCACGGGCATTCCCAAAGCTGTGGTCACACCACACGCAAGCCTAAGTTCCGCCATACATTACCAATCGCAACATCTCGGTTTAGGAGAAGACACCAGACTCTTCGATTTCGCGTCTTACAGCTTCGATTTAGCAGTCTACAACGCACTTGCTACGTTTGCCGTTGGAGGATGTTTATGTGTTCCCTCGGAGGATGACAGAAAAGGAAACTTGGCGGCAACCATGGCGCAGATGAAAGTCACTGTGACAGATCTAACACCTTCTGTCGCCCGACTAATAGATCCTTACTTGGTCCCAACCCTTAAAACACTGATGCTGGCAGGCGAAGCATTGGGGATTGAGGATGTTGTGAGATGGAGCAACCGCGTCCAACTGATCAATATCTACGGTCCAGCTGAGTGTGCTCCAATGGCCACAATAAACCGCTGTGGCGACGACCCTGCCCGCTCAATTCGAATAGGAAAAGGAATTGGTACGGTGACATGGTTGGTCGATCCTAGTGATCATAATAAATTGTCCGGTACCGGTCAGATCGGAGAGCTACTCTTGGAAGGACCATTGCTAGCTCGGGGATATTTTCATGATCCGGAGAGAACCGCCTTGGGATTCATAGATGATCCTCAGTGGTTGTTGGAAGGATCATCCAGCAAATATCTGGGCAGGCGTGGGAGGCTGTACAAAACTGGTGATCTTGCGTTCTACAACGAGGATGGCAGTTTATCCTATGTGGGACGAAAGGATAATCAGGTAAAACTGCGTGGGCAGCGTGTGGAGTTGGGTGAGGTCGAGTACCACTTACGGGAGTCCTTCCCAGACGTGAAAAAGATTGCGGCGGAGGTGATTGTACCACACGGCGAGAATCCCACACCGATGCTAGCCGCTTTCATGTTGAATGAAAGAAAGGAAATCGAAGCAGAAAGTGTCCAGATCATGCATGTTTCCAACTACATCCTTGATACTCTTCACCAATCGCTCCCAGGATATATGGTTCCCGCAGTATTTTTGTTGATCTCTCAACTACCAATGACAGCATCAGACAAAGTGGATCGGAAGAGCTTGCGAGAAATAGGAGCCTCAATTTCCACAAAAAAACTGGCAGAAATGCGAACGGAAGGTCAACAAAATAAGCGAATGCCATCAACAAAGGCAGAGCAGACGCTTCAACAGCTGTGGTCACGGGTGCTAAACATTCCACTTGAGAGCATCGGACTTGACGATAGCTTTTTCCATTTAGGCGGGGACTCCATTGTTGCCATGAAGCTTGTTGCAGAGGCCCGTAAGGCAGGCCTTGGATTGGTCGTTGCGGACATCTTCAAACATCCGCGCTTAAGTGCTCTGTCCGACTGCGGACTTCATTCGGCATCCAATACGTCGAGTTCAGTTCCGCGACTTCAACACTCAACACCTGTGGAGCAATCGTTCGCACAGGGAAGACTATGGTTCTTAGAACAGCTCTACCCAGGTTTAGATGCCTATCACATGCCACTAACAGTGCGATTGAAGGGCGTGCTGCGCGTTGATGCGCTGAATGTTGCGCTTCAAACATTGGAGAATCGCCATGAAACACTTCGAACAACATTCTTCACGAACGAGGGTGTTAGTATGCAAAAGGTTGAGCCGTTTACTGCAAAAGAAATTAGAATTGTCGATATTGTCGAACAGGATCTCTCTGAGGCCGTGAGACAAGACCATACAAAACTGTTTGATCTAACAAAAAGTCCCGGCTGGCGAGTATCACTCTTTCGAATAAGCCAAAATGATCATGTGCTATCGATAGTCATGCATCATATCATATCTGACGGTTGGTCGATGGAAGTACTTGGAAGAGAACTGTCGCAATTTTACTCAGCATCTGTTCGTGGCCAACATCCACTAACCAACATCCAACCTCTCCCGGTCCAATATCGAGATTTTTCAGCGTGGCAAAAACAACCAAATCAATTAACTGAGCATGCACGACAGCTTGATTACTGGATTACAAAATTGCAAACAAGCCGGCCAGCTGAATTCCTGTGCGACAAGGCACGCCCAGCTGCTTTATCTGGGAGGGCGAGTGTACAGAAGTTACAAATTGAGGGATCTTTATTCGCTGATCTTAAAGCATTCTGTCAAACGCATGGAGTGACTGTTTTTGTTGCACTTCTTTCTGCATTCAGGGCAACGCATTTTCGTCTCACGGGCCAAAGCGACGCTACGATTGGCGCACCAAATGCCAATCGAGATCTATGGGAGCTAAAGGATATGATTGGATTCTTTGTTAATGTGCAGTGTCTTCGAATAAGTGTCGAGGAGCACAGTTTTGAGGAACTTGTGCAACACGTCCATGATACAGTTGTTGCTTCCTTGGCAAACCAGGACGTCCCCTTTGAAAGAATTGTTGCAAAGTTGCAAAAGGATCGAGACCTCTCTCGCCACCCTATTGTACAAATCGTTGTTGCAGTACACTCCCAGCATGATCTAGGGAAGCTAGCCCTCGAAGGGGTCGAATCCGAAATAATGCCAGGGACTGACACCTCAAGATTCGACCTCGAGTGTCATTTCTTCCAGGAGATGGCAAGCGTGCGAGCGGAGATCATGTATTCAACGGATCTCTATTCAGAGAAGTCAATTTCCAACATGCTCTCTGTCTTCAAAACTGTCTTAACAGAAGGTCTCCGCCAACCAGGCATAAAAATTGCAACCTTACCATTGTTGACGGACGACGCTATTTGTGGACTCAGCCATCTGAATCTCATCTCTATGAAGCAATCTCCGTACCCACGAGATTCGAGCATTGTGGATATTTTCCGAACTGAAAGCACTGCTCACCCTTCCCGAATCGCGGTTAGAGACCCTAGAGGAGAGCTCACTTATGCTGAGTTGGATACTCTATCGGATCGTCTTGCGCAATGGTTGGTAAGGCGATCACTTCCACCTGAGACATTGGTAGGCGTATTCGCCAGTCGTTCGTGTCAAGCCATTGTCGCGATTTTGGGAATTCTTAAAGCCAACTTGGCTTATCTCCCATTCGATGTTAAAGTCCCAGCTACGCGCATGCAAACCATCTGTGCGTCCATGCCAGTTCAAAAACTTATCTTGGTTGGACCGAACGTTTGCATTCCTAACATTGAGATGCAAAATGTTGAGCTTGCTCTCGTAGATGAAATCTTAGCGATGCAAGGCTTCAAAGAATCCCTCACACAAAGCTTAGAGACAATCCCTAAGCCTTCAGCAACAAGCCTCGCCTATGTTTTATTCACTTCTGGATCCACGGGCCAGCCAAAGGGCGTGATGGTAGAGCATCGCGGCATCGTGCGCTTGGCTAAACACGACCGAATCGAACAGTTTCCGAAGGCAAGCGCGACAGCGCACATGGCGAATTTGGCCTTCGATGGCTCGTCATGGGAGATCTATACCTGTCTTCTCAACGGTGGAACGCTTGTATGCATTGACGCAATGACAGTGCTAGATCAGGATGCGCTTCTTCAAACGTTCGTGTTCAATGAGATCAAGGTCGCTTTTCTGACCCCGGCTCTGCTCAAACAATGTCTGATTGATTCTCCAACAACAATAGAAAAACTAGAGAGCTTATTAGTAGCCGGAGACAAAGCTGACTCAAAAGATCTAGCATCTGCTCAGCGGCTTGTAAAGGGTACGGTTTTCAATGCATATGGTCCGACCGAGAACTCTGTTATGAGTACCCTGTACAAGTTTGACGAAAACGAAGCGTGTATTAATGGCGTACCTATTGGTACTTCCATTAGTAACTCTGCTGCATATGTTATGGATCCTGAACTCCGTCTTGTTCCATTGGGAGTGGTTGGCGAGTTGGTCGTGGCAGGCGACGGAGTAGCAAGAGGGTACACTGATCCCAAGCGGAATATCGATCGCTTTGTCACCATGGAAATAGAAGGTCAGGCGGTAGAGGGTTATCGAACTGGTGATTACGTGCGCTACCGCCCTACTGACGGTCAAATGGAGTTCTTTGGTAGAATCGATGGTCAGATAAAGATTCGCGGAAACAGAGTTGAGCTAGGGGAGATTGAGAGTGCTATGCGTAGCCTCAGATCGGTCAGCGAAGCAGTCACTATTCTGCAACGCCACGAAGAGAACGATGCATATCTTGCGGGCTTCATCACGATTCATGAGGGTGAGCAGGCGGAGGATGACCAGCCTGGACAAAGCGACGAGTCGCAGCACGTGGAAGCATGGGAAGAGCGATTCGATTCTGAACAGTACGCTGGCATTTCCAACCTTCGCCCTGAAACTGTTGGACGCGATTTTATCGGATGGACTTCCATGTATGATGGGTCTGACATACCGAAGCCAGAGATGAATGAGTGGTTAGATGCAACGATCGAAGCGATACAAACTGCATGTGGGCACGACTTGGGCAAAGTGCTAGAAATCGGATCAGGCTCCGGTATGATTCTTTTCAACCTACCTACCAGCCTGGAAAGTTATGTTGGTATTGAACCTTCCAAGACGGCAGTTGAGTTTATCACAAAGACAGCCCGGAGCATACCAGCCCTTTCAAGCAAGGTCCTTATGTACAAGGCAACAGCAGCGGACATTGGCCGGTTCGCATCTCCAATTGTTGCTAACACTGTAATCTTCAATTCCGTCGTCCAGTACTTCCCGAGCCAAGATTACTTGTTTAACGTCTTAAAACAAATACTGGAGCTAGATGGAGTAAAAACGATTTTCTTAGGCGATATTCGATCTCAAGCAATGCAAGAGGAATTCTTAGCGACTAGAGCCTTCCGTATGACTGGCGGAAACGCATCAAAAGACGATCTACGACGTATGATGGTGGATTTGGGGAGGGTTGAACTTGAGTTACTGGTCGCGCCAACATTTTTCACCAATTTGTCTAATCGTCTGCCTCGCATCACGCATGTTGAGATTCTGCCAAAGAAGATGAAGGCAATAAATGAGCTTAGCTGCTATCGCTATGACGTAGTCATTCATGTTCGACATCATGGTGGGCAAGAGATGGACATTCGAGATTTTGAGGGAGATTGCATCGACTTCCGTGAACGCAATCTTGACCGCGAGACCCTGGTCGAATGCTTGCGATCCTCAAAGCTCAGCACGGTCCCACGAAATCTGGCTGTACATAACATCCCCTACAGCAAAAACGTCTTTGGCAGGTGCCTTCTTGATACACTAAACAAAACAGAGTCCAATCCCTGCGAACCACAGAATTGGAGCTCAACGATTGGGCAGCAGGTGGAGAATTTCCATTCCTTACATGCTCTCGATTTGGTTGAAATAGCAAAGAACGCAGGCTATGAGGTCGAATTCAGTTGGAACAGACAGTTATCAACAAAAGGTGGTGTCGATGCGATCTTTTATCATCATCAGCCCAATGGAAAGATTCGGCCAAAGTTCCGATTTCCTAACGACCACAGTAACCAATCCCTTGAGAGTATGAGCAATCATCCCGTACGAAACCAGATTATTCAAAAGGTTCCAAAACAGCTCCACGATCTCTTGCAGGGGCAACTACCGTCGTACATGGTTCCACGCTCAATTGTTGTCCTAGATACAATGCCAATCAATGAAAACGGAAAGATCGATCGCAAAGCATTAGCAAAAATACTGTCCAAACGGCCGCAGCTAGACCGGGACGCGCCCATGCAACAGCCTAAAACAGAATCAGAGAAGCAAATGCAGGCAATTTGGGCACAGGTCTTGGCGGTTGACTCTTCACTGATAGGTCTCAACGATAACTTCTTCAAAATTGGTGGCAACTCGATATCCGCAATGAAAGTTGTAGCAGGTGCTAGAAAAGTTGGACTCCATATTGTCGTGGCAGATGTATTCCGTCACGAAAGCCTTGGAAAGCTCTGTGCGAATTTGAAAACAGAGGCAATCAATGTCAATCAAGAGGTCGAAGCAGATTTGTTTGCTCACCGCTCACCACCGCTTGATCTTGTAAGAGAGATCGAATCTCTCAAAGTCGGCATCGATGCTGGGAGCATAGAAAGAATCCACCCTCTAACTGACTACCAAGCGAAATGGGTAGAGGATGGTACCATAAACGGACAATTCTGCAATTACTTCTTCCTCGACTTGGGTCACGATATAGACCTAACACGCTTGGAAAAGAGCTGCGACATGGTTCTGAAAAAATTCTCAATGCTCCGCGCATGTTTTCTAAGCCTTTCTGGCAGATTCTGGCAGGTTACATTGAAAGAGATCAGGGGTAGTTTCAGTGTAGAGCAAGTTGACGGAGATTTCGACGTCGCATTCGACAACTTCTGCATGAAGGATAGCCGTAATATTGTAGTAACCGCCCCACCAGTCAATTTTGTGGTCCTGCATCACCGCTTGCATGGAAAGCGATTGGTGTTCCGTCTATCTCATGCACAATATGACGGCCTTTGTCTACCCAGAGTCGTCGAGACCCTAGGTGGGTACTACGACAACGTGGCTGGTCCAGATGTGCGAGATTTCACCTTGTTTCTCTCTCATGCTTCCAGGTGTCGGGATGAGTCAATCAAATATTGGAAAAATCTGCTCCAGGGTTCATCACTCACTACCATCCAACCCCTTCAGACGAGACTTCTTCCAAGTGGACCTCCTAGCAATGATAGACCTCAATGGTTCCAAGCACAGTCAGAGGCCATGCTACCTAAACTCCCCGGTAACATTACTTCTGCGATTCTGGCCAGCGCTGCTTGGGCCATTTTGCATTCTCGCCTCGTAGAACAGAGAGACGTCACATTTGGGCACCTAGTCGCTGGGCGCAATTCGTCTCTTCAGGGTATCGAACAGGTCATTGGCCCATGCCTGAATATTGTACCTGTTCGTGTTAAATTACCTTCGATGATCGATGTGATGGATTTACTGTCTTTAATTCAGGAACAGTTTATCTCTCATGGCGAAGCTGACTCGCTTGGTTTCCGCGATATCATGAAGCACTGTACTGATTGGCAAGAATCCAATGAGTTCGACATTGTGCTACATCATCAGAACATAGATGAGCATCCGAGTTTCAAGTTCGCGGGCAAGGAGTCGAATATGGGATTTTTTATCCCACGAGATGGGTTGCCACCAGCAAAACTCTATCTAATTGTGTATCCGCTTGGGGATAGGTTAAGGATTGATCTAAGGACGCATACACACGCTTTGAGCAACAAGGTTGCGTTCCTTATAGTCAAAACTCTGGCAGAAATTGTGAAGAGATTGGTGGCAGGGTTGGAGAAGGGTAAACCGGTTAATGTGAATGACATAGTGCTTGGATTTTAAAGGTTGGGGTTAGTCACGGAATAACCGAAGGGGTTGTTTTGATATGAAGCGCATGTTTAGAATGTCCATTCTGCTATGAATAGACACGTTGGTAGACTGGTCTTTTCCCTAAGAAATAATTCTGCTGTTCTGGGAGTGTTTAATGTTCCAGAAAACTGATATTATGAGCCGAGCGGAATGCGATACGATCGGAAATTAGCGATCAAACGCCCAGTTGATGCACATGTCTCACCTTGAGTTGGATATATGTTACGTTACTTGTAGGCGAGCATACTGTTGACGAGAGTGTATTAGTGAAGGCCACCATGCACTCGGTGACGTACGTGGTAATGGATAACGAAGGAGACATCCGGGAACTACCTTAGAACGTTGGATCCTTTTTTTGTACTTTGCTTTTCTGTTTACTAATGGTGCCTTTGAATCATCTAACCCGCTAAAAATTTCTTTCCCCAACACAGTTACTTCGTTATTAGAGATTAGACAGCTTCGACCAGATTACTTCAGAGGTTTCAGCCTCAGGTGTTGTTCTGAACTGGGCCAGTAGTGGCCATGAGGGGTTGAACTATGCTATTATTACAGGCCTGAAGCGGAAGAGCGGCGACTCCTATTTGATCAATACCTCCGTATCTGGTCTTCTAACATAAGAAGACCTGAATAATAGTCAGGAATTAAAGAGAGTTCTAAGGTCTACAATAACTGGGAGAGTGTAGGTGAAGTTGTGGGCTTGTCAGACGACGCACTGCATATGAATGTTGACAGGGCCATCCTGAACACTGCCTCCAAAATACTCGTATCCGGAAGGCAGTTGTCAACCCCCCTTCATCTACGGGATCAGCAACAACAAGAATGAACGTCGCGAACGAAGTGCGGCGAGACATCACCACAAGCTTCCACGCAGGCCTTGTGATTATGCCGAGCACGTTAATTCACATAACAGCATCTAAGCCTAGTGGGTTGTCATCGCAGGCTTCACCATTATGCCTGAGCTCATCTCTTGGCTTCTTGTTTATCTGTCTTCTTCTGGAACGATAATAAAAGGCTCCTGCAACGACTGGAGCGGGTAACAATGAACTAAACCAGAAGCGCTATGAACATCTATTCATTTGAATAGGCCATGTTGTAAGCGCACGGTTCTAGCTATAGAGTTAGACTGCTTTTAGTTGGGTTATAGAAGTAGTCATTAACAAACCTCATCCTAGGGTTTCTCATCACCTCATGGTGCTACTTTAGTATGAAGTATCCAATCTTCAGATCCGACTACTACTCTCGTTCCTCACATTCATGTAAGCTGTTGATTGAATATAGGAACAATGTTGCTATTATGTCTTGGAATGCCATTTTCGTAGTGAAGAAAATGGGATTATACTAGTAGGTTAACACTTTATTTGATAGTAGCAATTAACGTCCAACCTTAATCAAGTTTTGTTGACGCAAACTGCCTCGGTGAAATGCCCCGCTCGAAAAGTTCATCAATTTCCTCAAACGATCGGCCCTAGAAATAGTTAGCCACTAGATAGGAAAAGAAGGTAGACTGTATGAATTTACCTTGGTTTCTGGATAGTAAAAGAATGCGAAGGCATCCCCAAGTAATAGAAGTGCAAAGAAAATGAATGCAACCTTGCCTCCCATGTTGGCTTCACTAAAACGAGGAATATCGAGTCAGCCTTCACATCTTATAACCTCGTTCATAGTAGATATACGTACTCAGGATTAATCATGTATGGTAAAGATAGCGACCAAATAGCATTTGCTAGCCCATTGACCATTGTGGCCATAGATTGAACAATACCGCGAAGATGAGAGGTTGGAACTTCGGCCATCATCGTGTAGCCGACGGAACCGATAGATGCCTGATACATAAAGGCCCAAAAGGCCATAAATGCAACCTGCGTTAGAACCACTTCTCTCCCTTTGCTGACAAAGAGGGATAGGATGCCAATCAATCCTAGGGATAACGTGCAAAGAAACATTCCTAAGTGCAAGATCAGTGGTTGTTACCAACGGGAAAACGATTGTAACTGACCTGAAAGAATCGTCCAACGGCGTCCGAGTCTTTCTACTAGGTCCCAGCTAACCATGGTGCCGACTGCCATGGCTCCCGCAATACCAACAGTCGCATCGAAAACCTCTAATCCCTGCATTCCGGAAATTTGCATGAAATATCCCATATAGCCAACCACCCATCCGACACCTGAGGATGCTTGGAAAAAGAACACGGACAAGGCGATCGTAGTGCGCAGACGATTCTTCGCATTGAAACACTCTTTGTAGGTGCCTGCCCTCTCTTGATTGTTATGAAATAGCACGGCTTTGATCTCGGCCAATTTTTCTTCGACATCTGTTCCCGAGGGATAAAGCTTAAGAATGGACGATCTGGCGAGCTCCTCTTTACCGCGGGCCACCAATCGTATGGGAGATTCTGGTAAGAATCCGATCAAAGCAATGCCAATGGCGGCGAACCCCCACTGTGTTGCATACATGATGCGATATGAGTTAGGTCCATCGATGGCCTGGACCTCGCGCATGACACCGTAACCAATAAGTTGGCCAACAACAATACTGAAGTTGACAGCGGCAACCATGGCGCCTCTAAGAGCGGGTGGAGCAACTTCCGATGTATAGATAGGGGCAACGGTCAGAAAGACGCCCAGGGGAATGCCGGTAAGGAGTTTACCGGCGAAAAATAATGGCAAGTCGCCAGGAGAAAACCATTGTGCGAATACACCAGCGATGGTGAGGACTAGAATAGCGTCAGTAACGAGTAGTGTGGCGTCAATATATATGTTTACCGTATGCTACGGAGACGCAAATCTTTTGGCCCCATCGTTCCGAGAGGTATCCTGTCGCTGCTCCGCCGAATATCAAGCCAAATAGCGAGGCAGACGTGAACCCCAACTGCCAATTTGCCGACTTGAAGCACAAAAATAGTCAGTCAAGGATGTTATCAGTCACTCATGGCAGGGGCTTGGTCACTCACGACAACATAATCGCCATTATAAGGGTAGCCATAGTCCTGACGAAAGCGAGGTATGGATAGTACGATCTGGTAGAGTACGGTAAGCGCATGTTAGGCTGATATCAACGAACAAAGTTAGAACATACCGCGCCAGCAAGGCCATCATACCCCCACATAATACATATGAAAAGCATATAACAACCTGGAGATAGGTTAGAAATCTTCCCAAAACGAGGGTCAAGGGGCCGTACACCAGGCTGTGGCTACAGGGAACGCCTTGATGGACTGAAAAGCTGTGAGTTTCTCATCGACCTTGACATGCTGAGGCTTGGTTATAGAGGCCTCGATATCATCTATATGCAAGCTCTCGACCTTCACGTCGTTTGGCTTATCTCCCATCGTGGACAAGGGAAAGTGAACAGCTATGAACTGGTTCACGAATGGAAAACAGAACTGAGAACAGGATGATTTGGGATGAAGGACACGAATATAGTGAAGCAACTCGAACTGGCCATTGTTTCTTCGGGGGAAGAGAGATTTATGTAGCAGTTCAAGAAGACAGCCACGAAACATCGTGGGGTAGGATCACAGTCATTTCCTGGAGAGGCGTGGACCTCGGGGAGCGGCCTAGGCTATGCACTAGCCGCGATCGGATCGTAGACGTGCAAGATACTGGGGAAACAAGTAGAGCTACTGCAACGAAACATGACATGTAGCGATGAAAACGATGCACAGCATTGACTCAGGCGCCTTGGCCTTAAGCGTGGATGGGGGTTGAACTGGAGTCTGGAGTTGGATGGCCGGGGTAGTTCGGCCTCACCCTGGAATGGCTCCAAGGCAATACTTGCCAGTTGCACCTCGAGTCGACAGCTTCGAGTTTTTTGGGCGCGCGCATGGACAAGCGAAGGATGGGCAGTGAATGAAGGGTCGAGTAAATTTCTATCGCCCGGGATTGTTTTTTATTCGATGCGTATAAATTAGGTTTGTTGATTAATCAACGACTTGTAGACCACAAGATGTGCATTGTGCATTATGTAGGAAAGCAGATGCTTGCATGGAGTTACGCGCCAGGGCATTTATCTGTGCACCTGATCAGTACAGAGCGTCTGCGGAGAGCGTGAATGTGCCTACACTTACTACATTTTCGTTGTCGTTTGCCGCCTGCATTTTCATCACTTCAATGGAGCGTGATAACTTTCTGGGGGCCCAACCTCGAGAGCGGATGTCTGTCGCCGCTGGCGTACAATATTCGGAAGTGCCTAGACGTGCGACGCAATACAAAGGTCGTATTGGGAGAAAGCCACGATGCCCAGCCATCATCGGGTCAACTTCGGAGCGCATGATCACTTGGAGGCTTGGAGGCTGCACAGGTCCGCGCGGCAAGAGTTTCTCCGTTGTTCCTCCGGTATTTCTCCAGAGTTTCCACATGCCGGGTTCCTCCCCTCCCCCATATTCCCCCGGCATTTCCCCGCCACCTGCACACATGCACACGTGCCCTCCTGGTTACTCCGGCCTCAGGGCCCCGTTTCTCGCAACTTTGGAACCAAGAAAGTGGAGTGGACTGGAATCATTGGGTTGCTTCGCGCATTACCGCCTCAACATCTGAGCAATACTTGGTTCATCGAACAGACAATGGCGGACCTTTTAAGACCATCGAGGTCCCCGCTGTTGAGCACTTCGACAAACCTCCCAGATCTTGAATAAGCACCTCCAGAGCTATTCTATCATTCGTTCCGTGCTTGAGAAACTCGCCCCAACTCCCTCTCGGAACCATGGGATCTTACGCCCATTCCCAACCCAACCTGGAGGGCCTGGTTCAGGAAATGAGTGTCGAGGAGAAGACTCTGCTGATAGCCGGGGCAAACTTCTGGGAGACAAGTCCCATCGATCGTCTTGGGATACCTCGCCTGAAAGTATCTGACGGCCCCAATGGTGCCCGTGGTGAGAACTTTGAAAATGGCGTCACTAGTGCTTGCTTTCCAGCGTAAGTCCGTTCCCAGGATTCCATATTCCCACATATTCCCAGGAGTAGCCTGTCTTCAGATCTCGAGACTCCTACTTTCTTAGCTCTAGAAACCACTTTGGAACCGCGGCTACAATCCCAACTCTTATCCCTGACTTCGATACTAACTATACTTTTGATCAGTTCCGTCTCACTTGCTGCGACTTTCAACGGGGAGCTTGCCGGACGAATTGGCAAGGGGCTTGGCCAAGAGACAAAAACTAAAGGAGCACGCGTATTGTAAGTGCAAACAACATCACAGAAACAATGGTATCTTTATTTACAACGGTTTAGGCTGGGACCAACCATATGCCCACATCGCCATCCCACAGGTGGTCGCAATTTCGAGTCGTTTTCCGAAGATCCGCTTCTCGCTGGACGGCTAGCGGCCGAATACATCAACGGCCTACAATCGGAAAACGTGGGAGCAACCGTAAAGCATTTTGCGGTAAATGAGCAAGAAAGCAACCGATTCACAATTGACGCCCACGTGGCTGAGCGTGCTCTTCGTGAGATCTATCTAAAACCGTTCGAAATCGCCATAAAGAACTCGAAGCCATGGTCCGTTATGACGAGCTACAATCTCGTGAATGGAACTCATGCGGATATGAGTAAGTACTTATTAATCGATGTTCTCCGCAAGCAGTGGGGCTACGAGGGCCATGTAATGAGTGATTGGGGTGGAACCAATTCAGTCGCCGATTCCCTCAATGCAGGCCATGACTTGGAGATGCCCGGGCCTGCGATTCAACGTACTCCTGAGAACATACGAAAAGCACTCAAAAGCGGCGAACTATCCATGGAGACGCTTGACGCACGCGTCTTGGCTAATCTCAAACTACTTCAGCAATGTGGCTGCTTCGACGATGCGTCTATTCCACCTGAACAAGCCTTGGACCTTCTCGAGCACAGGGCTCTTATTCGACAGGCTGGAGCTGAGGGTTGTGTGTTGTTGAAGAATGACAACAACATTCTGCCCCTACAGAAATCGAATTTGCGATCTATTGGTATGATTGGCCTAGCAAAGCAGTTCCTAGGTCATGGTGGTGGGTCCGCAGCTGTGAACGCTCACAGGAAGATAACAGCATACGAAGGATTTGAGGAGGCCGTGGGCGACAGTGTTCAACTCAACTATGCCGAAGGTGCTCGTATCTGGAGAAGTCTGCCAGCTCTATCTGAGGGGGTGACCAATCTCGAAAACAAGCCTGGATTCTCAGTAAATTGTTATAATGACAAGGGCGAAAGCGCGGGCATCAAAGAAATACCTGGATCGTCATTCCGGTCCTTCGAAGATCGAAACGTGACCCGAGTAACGATATCCGGTACCTATACTCCGACAGTGACGGGCCGGCACTACATCAGCTTCGCAACCGCCGGAAATACCAAAGTCTTCATTAACGACGATCTTGTGTGGAATATCGAAGGCAAGTCTGCGGACATTATGGCACTCTTGCTGGGAGTTGCTAAAGAGGATCAACAACGATACGACTTCGTAGCAGGCCAGCAATATAAGGTCCGGATTGAGGCTTCAGCAATCGGCGATCCTAACTCCCCATTGTCAATCCTCTCAGATAATGTCATCGGAGTTCACCTCGGGTTGGTTCACCAAGATTTCTATGAAGCCGATCTCATCCAAGAAGCCGTGGAAGTCGCCAAGGCCTCCGACGTAGCCATCGTCTTCGTTGGCAATACCCCGGCTTGGGAAACCGAGGGTACCGATCGCGATGATATGGATCTGCCTAAGGACGGATCTCTCAACAGGCTGATCTCTGCGGTTGCCGCTGCAAACCCAAAAACCATCATCATCAACTCGACCGGTTCACCGATCAGGATGCCTTGGGTATCAGAGGTGTCTGCGATCCTTCAGGCATGGTTCGCAGGACAGGAGGCTGGCCACTCTGTCGCCGACGTTGTGTTTGGCTCGTTCTGCCCCGGCGGAAAACTTCCCGTTACCTTCCCCAAATCCTTATCAGACTCGCCTGCATACCAGAACTTCCCCGGTGACCTCGAGAAGAACCGGGTTGATTACAAGGAAGGCATCTATATCGGATACCGACACTACGACCGAAATCCAGAGTCTGTTCTCTTCCCCTTCGGATTTGGTCTCTCCTATTCTACCTTTGATGTTTCAGACATCGAGGTTTCCTCATCATCCTTCGGAAAGGGTCAAACGCTGCAGGTTACCGCCAAGGTCAGCAATACTGGAAATCAAGAAGGCAGTGAAGTTGTTCAGGTTTACGTTGGCGCCAGTGACGCTGGTACAGTCGACAGACCGCTCAAGGAGCTCAGAGGCTATGCTAAAGCTCGGCTGGCCCCCGGCAAAGCAACATCTGTCAGCGTTGGCTTGAACGACGAAAGTTTTGCATACTTTAACGAGGAGAAAAACAAGTGGTCGGTGGATGCTGGACATTACACCGTTTTTGTTGGAACATCAAGTACGCAGATTCATGCCACCAAACAGGTTGAAATCTCGACTTCCTTTGATTTCGAGCCCTGAGCGGCTCCGTAATGGGTGTTTTGTAGGAAAGAAGTTTAGCATTCACACAGGCGCTGACGCAGGTATCAAATGTTATAATTAACTGTCATTCACGTTATGGTTGTTGTGTTGTACGACGACAGAGTTTGGTAGTGTGATAACTCCTCTGCTTTTGATTTAAATGAGAAATCAACTATCAAGAGCCAGTACTTTTGTCCTGGCCAGGATGATACTGTAGCTGCTGCTGATCAAACCTCGAGGGGTGCAATAAGCAGGCTCGGCGCCATGGACTGGTCCATGATATATGAAAACGTCCATTGTGTCCTCAAAATAACTATACAAACTCTAGAAAGCATTCTTTAGAGCTAGCTTGAAGTAACACTTTTGTAAAGCATGCGATGCGTGGTCTCACCTCCTACAAATCACGCTTATATTAAAATGATTCGGCACTCGTTAGCCTACGGTGAGTGTAGGACGCCAGTGCAAGAAGTCCATCATTGGTCATTTCACATGCGTAAGGAGTGACATCGAGCATAAGACATTAGAATCGAAACAGACTGTATCGCAAGTACTTCTTGCATGGAGAAATAGGTATGATTTAGCTTAAGCTGTCAATAGCATTGACTCTCACAGTGGAGTTTGCACAATGCTGAAGTCTATTAGAAGTCATAGTAAAAGCTACCATCAAGGACTGGAATAATGGCACTGGAGTGAATATCAGTGCAAGGCATCTTAATATCAATTGAGATAGATAAGATCTGTGCATATCAATATGAAGTAAGGGAATTATCCAATTAACGAAATAGTAGATAGATATAGTAGTAAGCATGTCAGAATTTATGTGAGAGCGTCAGCCATTGATCAACTTCATAAGCAATCCAAGGTTGGCTCATGTCATTTTCGTATCTCACAATACAAGGCTCACTTACCGTTGATACCGCGTACATTCATTTTAAAAAGATTGTCCACATTGATCACCGTCGATGTGGATCGATGCCCCGCACTGGTGTATGTAAGTACTTGAAAGCTGACCATCAGCTTTTCGACGGAGATCAAAATGTGTGTATTCTCTTTGCCATAATTCGAATAATTTTTTGCAAGTGTCTCATTCTCCAGGGGTGTGTTGTCGCTTTCATGCATCTTCAATTCTTTTGATTCTTCGCTAATTCGATATATGTACTCTGTATATAGTAGTCCAAAACCACAGTACATCACCTGCGTTCTACATCTACGAGAAGGTCCGTTTGCTTGTTGAACCATCGGTTACTCGTGGACCAGGGCCGGTTATGCGCCATTTTAAGGTCGAAATGGCGAAGTATCTCAGGAACCAAAGTATGAAGTTCGACCAGAGATATCTAGAAATATTAGTCGTGACTTCAAGACCACAGTGGCATGATGAATATCTTACATTTTTTCCGATGCAGGTTCGTGTTCCAGCACCGAAGATGAGGAGGTGTTTGTCCATGCCTTTCCATTCCTCTTCACTAACGAGCCATCTTTCAGGTCGGAACTGGTCTGCATCCGTCCCGAATACAGCCTTGTCATAGTGGGCAACTGCAGGATTTATTCCAATTCGATAGCCACTAGGTATATGTTTTCCGGCCAATTCGATACCTTCAACAGGAGCATGCCTCTGCATATTTAATCCAACACTAGGATGGAGGCGCATTGCCTCTTTGATGGAGGCGGAAACGAAAGGTAGTTTTGTGGTCGTTTCGGAGTACTTAATAGGCGAGCTTAGAGATCCAACAGCAATAGCTGCGTCAATCTCAGCATGTGCCTTTGCAAGAGCTTCGGGATTTCGCATAAGATGGTAGAATGTGGTACGAAAGGCGACAGCGGTCGTATCTGAGCCAGCAAACCTAGCGCTCCATATTAGTAAAAGTTCCTTGGCAACTACCAACATTGACTTACATGGCGACCCATGACTCTAGAGTGGCTTCCTTAGTAGTGAAGTTCACCTTTTCACCTTTTTCCTTGACAATGTCGAACAGTTGCTGCAACATATCGTTTCGATGGGCAACACCATCCTCGATGTCTTTCTGTCTTTTGCCAACAGCTTCCACGGCAGCTTTTCGAATACCATCAACAGCCTTGACAGCCCTGAATGCAGCGGGGATGACAATGGCAGAGGCCATGATCAAAGGTCGCATGTAGGATGGACCGATGGCCGCAATGCACAAGACAGGCATAAGAGCGTCTAAAGAGGCCATGAAAGCGCCGTGATCCTCACTCTTCTCGAGAAAGCCGAACATGGAACCAAAAAAGACTTCTCCAATCACATCGAAGGAATACCTAAGTGACTGTCAGCGACTTGGTACCAAAAGGAAAAGGGAAAAAGGAAAAGGTACATTTGCAGCCATGTGCCGAGATCAATGGGCTTTTTGCGATCAGCATACTCTCCAAGTCGCTGAATGAAGAGCGCGGAACACTTGTTGATGTAGTTCTCGCTTCTCAAGACATTGCTCAGAGTGTAGACTGGATTGACGATTCGCCTGTAGTTGCTATGTACTCTTTCATCTGTGCAAGTGAATGTATCAGGCTGCGTGCTGATGGAGGTACCACCCCAGACGGGATAGAAGTCCGTCTTGGTAAGAGGTCTCTGGATGCGGTAGATCTTTGGTATGGATGTGAGTTCAGAGGTGGAGACTTCGTTGGGCGCAAGACGGATAATGGGCCCGTATTGCTGGTGAAGGCGGCGCTGGACGACATCCATATCCCCTACATAGATGCGGTACATATACCATGTTCGGGAGATGGAGGCCCAGAAGGGACCCGGAATAGAGGCGAGAGGATGCAAGGTTCGAGCGTAGACAACCCAAGCAAGCCAGTATGCAACGAGGGAAGCAGGCAGGACTGAAAAGAACCAGGTGGAAAATGCAAGCCCCAGAACGGTTCCGGGAAGACCTGCCATGATGGACGTTGACTCGACCTGGCAAAAGAAGTTTGCGATGGTCAGGAGTGGAAACCGCGTAGGGCAGATATTTAGAGAAAATCATAGGGGCCATGTTTACGGGAAACGCAAACGTAGCATTGCCGAACCCAGGTCGAGAGCTGGGAGGTGCACCAGACGACTAGCCAGCTACAGCCTGTAGCGACACGCTTCGCAGCGGCTAACGTGCATTCGTTCCGACTGTGGTAAATGCATTCAAAGGGGCGGGACGAGGGACAGTGCATTGTTACAGTGGTGGCCATTAGTGTTGGTGTTGGGTGGAGTCGGACAGTGTGGAGGCCCACATGGGCGGCGGGGTTACAGGGACGTTTGCCATGTCTAGTGGCGTATTTAGAGTGAATATCATGCAGGGGAAAGCAGTGTCCCGTGCATATTGACAGTATTATGTGCTCGGTGACGGTAGAATAGCAGTCTGAATTGTCACTCCACAAAGTGGTCCACGGGTGGTGTCGTGGAATTTCAAGCACTGGACACAGTCAAAAAGACAGGAATTGACGAAGAGGGAAGGGAAACTACAGTACTCAGATATGCATTGTGAGGTAGGACACTCTCATGTGATGGTGGACGGACCAGAGGCCTGGAGTGGAATAGGTAGAGATGATCGATGAGGGGAAGAGGAAAGAGAGGCGAGAAGACGAGGAGACAAGGAGACGAAGAGACGAAGAGACAAGGAGACAAGGAGATGAGGAGATGAGGAGATGGGGAGAAGAAAGAGACGATCTCCACCCAAAAGAGGCTAGTGCGGATGCAGGAACGCCTTTCCCCGTTCCCCCTGGCGCCTTCCGTCGCTGCGGCTCCGCGGCATTCCCTGGCCTATGATAGTCGAGGCTGCTAACCGAATACGTGCATCGTGTGGAGCTTGTTTCTCGGGATTGGATTTTCCTACGACATCAAAGTTGGCCCAACTCAGGCCTTCATGATTCATGCCTCCTCCCTTCTCCATTCCCCAGTTGCCCCGACTAGTCACAGGTACACGGCACTATACATGGTACATCCTTGACTGACTTCATGCCCAACGGCCAACGGCCAACGGCCCCGTCGAAACCTTCAATCAGCCTTTATCAAGTTCAACTGCCAGGCCTACCTACTGTGGGGTTTTAGCTACCAACCCACACGTGCCTGGTCCAGAACCGACACATCTCCTTGTAGCGGAACATAAATATCGCCACTCCTCCTCCGCCTTCTCAATCGGATCAAGAACGAAGACATGGTAAGCAACATGACAACGCTAACTCCTTCGTTGCTCCCGGACGTCTTTCGCTTCCACTCTGTCGGGCAGTCGTCTCCACGGGGCTATCTCGGACATGGCCGTGAATGGCTATTTTGCTATCCACATCACCCAGGCCATCGGCACTCGTGAAGAGTTTTCCACTCTCCAAGCCAATTCAAGGGTGCCAGCTGTTTTCAACACGACTGGAAACATGACAATGGCATGACTCCCGGAACTATTCGCGGCAGACTGTAGCCCCCATGGGTCCATGGGCGAACTGGTGGATGGGTCCCATGTGTTCGTCAGTTAGCTGCCTTGTATATGGCTGGCCCTCCGACTGTAACATCCAACACCACGGTAGTGCACAATGTTGCATGGTCCAAATCGCACCGTGTTCCGGCTCTTCACTTATAGTGAAGCATCGTACGCCCCGTTCTTGCTAGTTTTTAGCTCAGTAGAGATCGAGCTTCTCCACTGCCTACCTAGGCACTCCTGAGACATCAAAGCTCACAGGCCCTGCCTGTCCTCAAGGGTCGAGTGGACCCCCCCAACAGGAATGGTAAAAGATGGACATCGGCACTTTTCTTCCCTTGAATCCCCTTCCCAGAGGAAGGTTCATGGGTCTTAACAGGACCCTTTTCGAAACATTCAAATCCGCTATATATTCTCCGTTGCAGCTGCCAACCCGCCTTGCGCTCGAGTTCGGAGCATCAAGGGCTTCTGTTGCGCTTCCTTCGTCCCCATCTAGTTATCATGAAGTCGTTTGCTGCTGGCCTTGCCATTTTGGCCCTCCTTATCTCTACCGTCATAGCGCAAGAGATGCCAGCATGTGCCGTGAGTAAATAACCAACTCCTTTGCCTCGACACTACCACTAACTTGTCCCAGGGACAATGTCTGCAGGCTAGCCTCAAGGCCCAAGACTTGTGTTCTCCGACAAACATAACATGCATCTGTACCAATGTTGCATTGATGGGCTCAATACAAACATGTGTTCTCTCAACCTGTACCGTAAAAGAAGCTTTGTGTACAACTCCCATGGCTCCGATAAATCTTGAACTGCGCTAATACAAATCCAAAGCGGCACAAAATGTCACGCAGACTATGTGCGGGCAACCAGTGCGAGACATCACACATATTACACCCATTGTCACTGGTGTTTCTGGTGCAGCGGCAATCATTGCTGTCGTGGTTCGATCCGCCCTTGCTTACGCATCCTTTTCTCTCGACGACATGTTCGCTGTTGCTGCCCTGATATCAGCTCTACCCATGGGCATTTTGGAGTTTTTCATGGCTGCCGATGGCTTCGGCAAGGACATATGGAACATTCCTCACAATAACATCTACCAAATCATCAAAGTAAGGCTTAAGCTTTTCTCCTAGAACCATTACTGACGATGCATAGTTCACATGGCTCACCGAGGTTTTCTACTTTATGGCTGTTGCCTTCACCAAGATATCCTTCCTCTTCTTCTGCCTGCGCATCTTTCCGCGAAAGGAATTGAGGACAATCATATTTGCACTCGTTGGAATCTGTTTCGCATATGGCATTGCTTTTGTTGTTGCTTGTCTATTCAACTGTTCACCTGTGTCTTACATATGGACCAACTGGGATGGAGAACACTCCGGAACCTGCTTCAACTTCCACGTTTTCGCTTGGGCACATGCTGTGATAAACATTGTCCTCGATATAGTAATCATTGGTATTCCGATTCCGGAACTGTTGAAACTTTCTCTCAGCGTCAAGAAGAAGGTGTATATCATCATGATGTTTAGCATTGGTGCATTGTAAGTCAGATCATCAGCCACATCCTCTTACCCCTCTCTTTCTCTCGTTCATAACCAATTGTCCAATCCATATCGAGTAATGCTAACGATAGTAGCACCACAATCATATCTATAGTACGACTGCAATCTCTTGTACAGTTCTCTTCATCCACCAACGCGACTTGGGACAATGTACCCACGGCGTATTGGTCCGTTCTTGAGGCTTTCGTTGGCATCTTCTGCGTTTGCATGCCTGCCTTGCGACGCTTCCTAGCTATCGTCTTCCCTCGTTGTTTCGGATCCACCCAAAGCAACTCGAAATATGAGCATTACGACACTCCAAACACTCCAAACAAATTGTCGAGCGGGAGAGCAACAGGACCTAAGAACTCAAAGGTCAGCTTTGGCGGGAAAGGAATCACCAAGACAATGGAGACGCACGTCGAAAGTAGGATGGGAGATGATGATGAAATACAACTCGTCGAGCTGGGGGAACAAGGCAAGAAGGAGAGATGGGCATCCAATGCGAGTGATGGAGCGAGCGACAAAAGTAGAACGACAGCTCTGCCGGTGCAGGGCAATCCTTCATGGCCGTAGATTGCTATTGGACGTTGGTACATAATGAACAATTTGGACATAGATAATAATACTTGGAATGGCCTACGTGCCCCAGCCAACATACTTACGTTACTTCAGTAACCAAGAGCATTCAAGGTGAAACGCGATGGGTAAGGATGTGATTATCTGCATCTGTGAAAAAGCCCTACATGGCCTCCGCCTGTCCTATTTCATCCAGACTTTTGCGCGCAGATTTCACTGAAATCCAAAAATCTTGTCATTACATCGAAAGCACCAGTGGGATTTTGGTGAAAATGGAAGTTGTGGTCTGCGTTGGGATGCAAGTACGGTGTGAATTTGGCGTTCGTGTGGAGCAATCTAGCTGCATCTACGTGCAAGTGGGAGACTTGACCAACTTGCCTTGAATGCCACCGCTGTGTTATCCAAAGTTAGTTTTGGTACATTTAATCGTCAATTGGGTATTAAAAGTCAGGGTACAGTGATCTATGGTCAATGTCGCAGAGAACGGGGAAGCCAGCTTGCCGTTACCACAACCGGTGGCCAGAATCTGATCATTCCCATCCTGGTTTTGTTGATATGTGCGGAAAGTCATCACAATTGTAAATTTGGACTTTTTTAATGTAAAATAGCGGTCGATTCATGTTCATCACTACAGGAATTAACCTAGAGGAATTTCGTTTTGCTGATCGAACCGTGGCCATGTTCTATCTCCAATGTCTTGTGAGAGCGCTCCATCTTTGCAGGCCCGAGGCATTCCAGCGCCCACCGTTATTGAATTCCTTTGGGGTATCTAGAGCAACTCTAGCACAATGGCTATGTCACAACTCTTGCTTTTTCTTCGAACCAACTCCATGCTTCAAGTAGTTGCTAGCCTCACTGGGAAAGAAGGTTTGTTTCTTGACCGAGAGTAATGGTTGACCGTACCTTGGGCTCAGGACCCTTCATCCAAAACACCCCAGAGCCAGATGCTAGACATTCCCATTACCGTACTAGGTATCCTGCATGAAATTGCAGCCCAAGGAACTTTGACTCAACTCCAATCAACACCATCTCGAGTGCTTTTGCGAATCACCAAAACATAAATCGTGCTGATATATCCCTGGAGATGGTAATGGCAACCTCTGTCTTGACATGAAGTCAGTGTCGATAATGTCGATGTATCAACGAACACCGGCACTTCCTGTCAAAGAGGCCGATTAATATTCAATCGCTTCCTCGCAGCGACGACACTCATGTTATACAACGCGGCCGTTATGTGGATCGTTGCTTTGATATGGAAAATGAACCCAGTAGGCGTAACCATTCGTGTTGAAGAAGGCGCAGAGAACGCCATACCGAAGGACGACGACACGTCCAAACCATCTTCGTTTCAATCCCGGTGCATTCATCACTGCTCGTGACTCCGTAAGTGGCTCGAAAAGATATCTGATCTCACAGCATCTGATCTCACTGACAACTACCTAGACTATCGAGATCTGTCGTGCCTTTAAATATATATGTCGTGACAATAAGCATTGCAAGTAACCGACATCTCTATGTCTATTTCCCACTGGTATAGTAATGAGTTCATTACAGCATTATCCCAATGACCGTAAGTGAATTAGCCTGTTTCTGAGTGTTAGTTTAATCATCACCAATCAATCACATAGTACGAGTGAAACCAATGTTAGATTCCACATGAGCAAAGAGGCCCTACATCCAGTGACGATGGATGCGAAACAACAGCTATTTTCAATACAGGGAGCAATTCGACTGAACACACGGGTACAAGCTTTGATGCAGGAGTGAGAATCATTCCGATAAGTTGAGAAGGAGAAGATGTTATGTCAGGATGTGAGTAGGAGTCACTAATCTAATCCAAGAGGTTCAATCTTTTAAACGAACCCAAAGTACTTGGGATTTTTTGTCTTCTGCTAAGATGTGACAAGTTTTCAAGTGCATACGGATGCACGATTTCCATCCTTCCTTGGAGTAGAGAGCACAGCATTTGTCTCTTATATTGTTCAGTTTGGACTTGTCAGTAACGGCCAGGGTCTAAGGAGAACTACTAAAGTACTCAAATTATACACCGATCGTTTATACCAATTGGAATACAATAATACCACCGCAGTGTTAGCATAATCGCTGCTTCACAAAATAAGAACATAGGGGAGACCGTTCTGTGACAGCTCGCAACATTAGTCTAAACCGGGCAAGTGGTCTTGTTAGTGCTCACGCGCTCCATGAATCTCATTGGCGAATGTTTGCAGCCCGGCTACATGGTACTTGGACCCCCAAGATTACCACAAGGCTGGATGTTGCTTATCTTTGAGCTTGTAAATAATTGGGCGTGCTTTGTGGCTTGTCGCGACATCGTGTTTCGGAAACAAGGCCTGCACAGCCTACTTCTTCAGCCCCCGCGAAACAACACCGCTAGTAAGGAAATGATTCCATAATCTGTTTACCGGATGGAGGAATTGATGAAACATCGGAGCGTATTGGGAGAGAGAATACACTGAGGCCTCTGTGCATTGTTGTGAACTTCTTGGACTTGCGATTTGTGATCTGTAGAATGAATGGACGAAATCATTGGGATTTGGAGCGCTGAGTCGCTGACTGCAGCCCAGTGACAAGGGTGATTTGGAACCATCGTCGCCAACCTCCTCATGGTTGGATTTTGGTGAAGCGAAAGTTGTGTTTACGCTACCAACTTGAGTAGGGCGGAGCAATATGACACCGAGGAAATGATTTGGAAGACATGAACATCCAACAGTAGGAACTTGTATAAAGTAACAGAGTCCATTAGTTGCAAAGTCTCACACAATAAGACACTTCTTTGATTATCCATCTCAAACACCAATTGCCGAATCCTAATTGAACCATCACCTTCCCTGAACTCACTACTCAAAAAAAAACAATGGCCGCCATCATCAACACCATCAAGTCCCTCTTCCGCCGCAAGCAGAACGTCCCTCTAGTCTGCTCCATCAGCCTTGACGAAGACGGCCACCCCATTGCAGAAGACCCTTCCCACAAACACACAGCCGCCTGTTTCATCGACTTCGAGCCTCTCGCCGTCGTCGAACTCTTCCAATCCCAAGGATGTCAAGCTTGTCCTCCCGCAGTCCCCGATATCCAAGAAGCCGCGAAGCATCCAAATCTCCTTCTTCTGACGTACAACGTTACCATATTCGATCATCTGGGCTGGAAAGATACGTTTGCCAAATCGGCGTGGGATCAGCGCCAGAGGGCCTATGTAAAGAAGTGGCAGCGTACCAGCCTCTTTACCCCTCAGGTCGTTGTAAACGGCGCTGCTGATGGCTCCGGTGCTGGTGGGAAGGGAGCAGTAGAGGATATTGTGCGTCAGGCTAGGGGCTTCCACTCGGCGATGGACTGGCACATTTACTTGGATGCCAATGATACAGAGATCCGCATTGATACGGATAGGGCGGAGGTAGAGGCGCATGATATCTTGGTGGTACTGTATCATGATGGAGAGGAGACGGTTAAGATTGGGAAGGGCCCCAATAAGGGGAAGAAGTTGAAGCATCGCAATGTTGTGAAGGATATTATTAAAATTGGGGAATGGCACGGAGGAGATCTTACGCTTCAACTCCCTGTTCCCAAGTCTTCGATGCAGGCTCACGAGAATGCGGTGGTTTTGGTTCAGGCTGGGAGTGGTGGGCCTATTGTTGCGGCGGTGAATATTTGATCGAGTTGGGCATGGATCGAATACCGGAGATTGGTCATTCCATTTTGCTGTGGGGATGGATATACATGGTTGGGATGGTAGCATAAATTTTTGTTCCAGTAAGGCTTTGCGCTTTTGTGTCTTTGCGTATAAGAAATGATCACTCTATCGATTCCAGCTTCCAGGGAAAACCCATACTCAAGTGACGATTCGCAAGTGCAACACTCAATGATATGAGAAACAAACATTACAATTATAGCTGCAGAACAGTGAACAATTCTGGTATCAATTCCTCCGTTCATTGCCATGACCTAACAATCTCGTTTCCTCTGCCGGACTCGGTTGAGCTGGTAGTTCTTGGGGTATCTCGACAGCCGGAAGCTCCACGGGTGGCCCATCCATTCTAGCTTTCATTCCAGGGTACTCGTTCGCGATTAGAGTATCGCCAGGGACTTCTTTTGGTGTTTGGCCTGCCGGCATCTCTGCACTGAGTCTTGCTTCTACATCTGGGCCGGCCGATAATTCGGCTTTTAAGTACGATTTATCATCTTTTGCAAACGTGTCGTTCGCGCCGTTGGTACCGTTAATGCCATTCGTCTCGTCCGTGATATGAGCTTTGTTGTTCCTGCGTCTGCGATGTAAAAGGAACAAGACACCTCCAGCGATAGCCAGAATACCCCCTACTGCTGCACCGACGCCGATCCCGGCTTTCGCGCCTGTAGAGAGTTTGCTGGAAGATTTTCCCGTTGCTAGCGGGGGGCCTGAGGTAGTAATTCTCGCCTCAGATTTACTGGGACTGAGCGCGAGTTCAGTGACCTCACCTTTACTATTCTTGATCTGATACTCGACTTTGGTGATCAGAACATCAACCATCTGGCCTCTTTTCCCTCGCGCACCGTTTGTTATCAGAGCATCCACTCCCGAAGGCCTCGTCGGGAGCGCCCAATCGGTAGCCAGGGAAAGTGTTCTTGTGGAACTAATAGAAGAAGTTTTATTTAGAATGAGCTCGGGTTTGCATTCACGCGGCTCTATCTGTGCCAGGCCGGTAACAGTATTGCCGCTGAGCCAGGAGTCGGTATTGTATTGTGCAAAAATTGATTGCAGATAGTCATAGTTCTCGGTGAGTTGCATGTTGCCATTGCTGTCCATAGTCGTAATATACCAGTTGATAAGAGGCTCCGATAACTGTACGTTGGTCCTAAAATACTCAGATACGACACTTTTATTTAATGCACATATACTTACCACTCATATCTTGCCCCGCCAGCCATAGGGCCATAAGGGGTGACAATATCCCAGCTAGAGTTGTACAGTACTGCAGTCTCTACCAATGTCTCGTTGTAAACTTCGTACTTCGGCTTTCCATTCTGCCTGCTTGAAGCGTAGGCACTCATCCACGTCGGCGTCGTAGCATTGCGCATTGATGCAGAGAGTTTCCTTATTGTTTCGTTGAGACCACCCCGAGGGCCATGTTCAAACGAATCCAGGTTTCTAAAGCCAACGTATTCGGCCCACGAAGGTGTACTTTCATTCGGGATGCGGCAAGTCAGATGTTCGTATGATCCGTTCATTGTCATCCTAGTGGGACCCCGTGAAGTCTCGAAATTTTCAAGTGAACCGCCAACAAGGATCGGTCGTGGCGCATTGTGTTTGATATAGTCTCTGGTATCTCGAACGAAAGCCTCCGGAATGTGTCAGTGTCATGCGAATTAGTGAATGAGTGTTTCTTTAAACGTACACGGTATAGTTTTTGTGCGTCCGCGTATTTGGTAATGTCGATAACAGTAAAGAACGGGAAATTCCCCACATCAACCGCCAATAGGTTCTCGTAATCTTTAACGGCATCAATCCACTGGAAAGTTTCTTTCATTAAGTCCGTTGTGTATTCATTATTCACATCAGTGGCGCCGACAAATAAGTTCTTAGACCGCAAAACCAGTGCTACGTATATGCCTACGGAATTGAAGATAGAGAAGCAGTCATCGTGGTTTTGCTCTGGGTCTAGCCTGTCGACATAGATGAGGTTTAAACCAAGGTTCGACATCAGGGCTGCGTCGCGTGTGCAAGCTTTCGGGTCGGTGAGAGGATCCATTTTGGTCATGTCTGTCGTCGAATTGGAAAGGTAATACCTGAAAGCAAGATTAGGCACTAATTCAATCACGTAGTATGAAATCACTGTATTCACCAGATACCATTGAGTGTAATCATTCCCCTAGTCCTGTTGTTGACAAGAAACATGCCGCTGGCAGCCGCATAGTCGAGTGCATAAACCAGGGGGTGGAATAGTAGCCATAGAAACACAAATATTCGAGTCTAATCAAGAATCGTTCAAGTTAGTAACATGCCGTCCATGCAAGTAAAATATCATACATACCATGTTTGATGTTTCGCTTCCGACTATTGTCTAGCTCTGAAGAGCGGGCCGTTGCAAAGCAGTCTTGTAAGCTTCTAGTAAAAGAGAGCGCAGTTGTTTTAACAACCTTGGAAGTGTACTGGAAATCTTGGGTAATGTATTGTGACGCAATAGGTGGCTGCGGAGGAAGGCCAAGCATAAGGCATACCACGTATTTTCGCCATATGAGTCCTATTCCAGCAAGCCTCAATCCTCTCAGTCGTATCACTCCTCAATCATACTAGACGGTTGTGTGCAGACTTGACTTATACGTGTAGTTGTACATGTCCTGAAAGTGAGTATAAGCATCTTTTCCCGCAACAAAATGAACCATAAAATAGTCGCCTTCTTTATGCTTTGATCAATTGATGCACCTCGTGGGTGGAAGATGTTGTGCTATGTTGATTGATGGGATCTGCAGATCCTTCACTTGGCACCAGGCAGCCCAGGACAACACGACCCCCTGACAGTGATTTTGGCCCCATGACTGCGGAAGGTAACGGGTAAGTGATATGATGAATAGGCCATGCGCTTGTTCGTTTTATTTTGGCGCTCTCTTTGTAAACAGCCATAGCCTGTTCCTCTTACTAAACGAAAGCAATCATGGTAAGTAGTTTTGCGGGTTCATTAATAGTTCAACTGGCAACCTCATAACAGGTGGATGGATGGTAATGGTAGTTGATGAAACAGATACTATTCGTCCACTGATGATTGTGGATGGAGATGTATATCGATAGTGATCTCCAAGGATCCCCGATCGAAGAAAATGAGACTATTCTCGACACCGATGATTGGCGTCCCAAAAGCCATGAAAATGAAACACCTTGAGTAGGTACAGCTAGGGTACAGAGAGAACGCCGACCCAGAATCAACAAAATGAATCATATGCTCGATACCCATTGAAATATCCAACCAACGCCAGGAACAAGGTGTCCTTCCTTGATTTGTTTTTGTCTCAAACACCACCCAGCGCCATGCTTTAGCCCAAACTTAAAGGGCATAGAAAACGAGAAAGAAGAGTTGATAATTAGGAAATTAGTAGTTGATTGTTGGTGGAGCGAGGACCGTTCCGAGACATTATAAAGGTCGTTAGAGAAAGTCTTGGCCGGGTCAAGGCCATAGACAAGACGAACGATTGGGATCGATCAGGAGATTAGGAGTTACGGTTGCGAATGAATTGTAGTGTGCTTCTATAGTGGTGGCGGAGATAGTGAGAATGATCGTTATTGGTTGGGTCGCGATAGTGGAGAAACAGCAGGTGTATCGTTGGCATCGCTGGTAGCGGTCACCACTGTTACGGGTGCCACGGCATTGTTAGTCCCACCACCGACTGGAGGGTGTCGTAATATTCCATTTTGTTTCGATGAAGAGGGCTCGACGGGTGGTGGAGTAATCTCTCCATCTTCTTCGGGAATTGGTGCACAGTAGGTTTTCAGGACATGTTTCAGTGCTGGTCGTCTGATTGGTTTGGACAAGAAGAAATCCATGCCGGAGTCGTAGCATTCACGAATGTTGTTTTCTTCTGAGTCTATATACATGGTCAGTTTATCTTTTGTTCAATTGTTTTACGAGAGTAGTATGGAGCATGGGGGTGGAGGGAGATGAGTTGGCTTACAAGCTGTGAGAGCAACGATCGGTGCAGAGAAGCCCGACTGACGGATCAACCTGGTAGACTGAAGACCATCAAGGTTCGGCATTTGAACATCCATGAAAATAAGATTGTAAGGTGTTTGTCGCTCCATGCTCTCCTTGACCTTGTCTAACGCTTCCTGACCATCTTTTGCGACGGTGACATCGTAAACATCCTCAAGCTTCAACATACGCAGCACCACCTCCTGGTTAGTCTTGTTGTCTTCCGCAACCAGTACCTTGACCTTATCGCCACGTTTGGTTGCTTCCGCTTCAACCCTTTGCATGGCCGCTGCCTGTGAATTAGGCGACTCTAACGGTGGATTAGAAGCAAAGAAAGGTGTGCTTAAGCCAACAAGTCGAGGTTTGGCGTCAGTATCGAAGGGTACCGGGCCAGCGGTGCTGCCGGGTACGGGGTTACTTGTGGCAGACTGGACCGAGCGGCCAGAGAGAGCGTCATCGTTCACTGGCTTGTTGCGGACTTCATCCATGGATACGCTATGCCTAGTCGCGTCTCCCAAAACAAGATTGCTCGAACTTGCCGTGCTGTCGGCTCGACTGACAAGGTGCTTCAGAGGGATGGCCATGGTAAAGACGCTCCCATGGCCGACTTCACTCTTCAATTGAACAGTTCCCTTCATCAAGCCAGCCAATTGCGAGCAAATACTCAGACCCAAGCCTGTACCTCCGTATTTTTTACTCAGTCCAAGGTCGCCCTGAACAAAAGGTTCGAAAATTTTGTCATGCAGATGCTGGGGAATTCCAGGTCCGGTGTCTTCCACTTCGAACTCGAAAGCTAACCACCGCCCAGGTGGTGGCGTGGGGCAACGCTCCTGTGCCAACACGTGCATAAAAGCGTTTGCCTTGTCGTAGGCGTTGATGACATTGGCAGTGTCGAACTGACTAGGGCTAGCGATCGAAATTGATCCAACCTCCGAACTCGAAGCACGAACACGGCTCTTAGAATTCCGCATTGAGCTCTGTCTGGACTGCAACGATGCTTTCCTACTTTCCGATAAAGAGGCCTCGCCCACACATCTTATAGTCAATACAACAGCACCGCCTTTAGGTGTGAATTTTAGACTGTTTGACACGAGGTTGATAACAACCTGAAGGATTCGGTGCTGGTCGCCATACATGATCATATCCTTCAGTCGGCCAAGTCCGAATGGTCCTAGATCGCCGTGTTCGTTTGGTCGACCTTGGTCGTCGATGTTGGCATCGTACGGTCCTTCGAATCTCACTCTGAGGTCGATGCCACCATCTTTTGCTTGTCGCTCAAAAATGGCCAACACTTGCGTGCTAATTTCTCTTAATCGGAATTCCTTTTCATCCAAGCTAAGTGCCTGGCCGACCTGATTCTTGCTAAACGTCAAGAGATCTGTCAGCAAATTGAGAAGAAGATCTCCGCTTTTGTATATTATGCCGAGGGAGCGCTTGAGCTTGACCGGGTCATCTTCGGACATGCATACAGCACACATGCCCATGATTCCGTTGAGAGGTGTCTTGAGTTCGTGGGAGATGTTGGCAATGAACAGGGTCTTGCTTTCATTGGCTGCCTCGGCGGCTTTCTTGCTCTGCTCCAACTCGGCGGTTCTCTGTGCAACCCTCTCCTCCAGCCTTTCGTACTGCATCATCAGCTCGTCCGTCATTTCGTTGAAAGTCTTTGTCAGATCTGTTAGTTCGTCATGTATGAAATGCTTGCGATCCTTGACTTTGCCGGGTATACGGAACTGTCGCCTCCTCTCTTCTTCCCTTCTCTCTGCCTTGGTAGCTCTCTGGTTGCGGCGGTAATTTTTTATTTTACCAAACCAGCCCTCCTTCCGGGCAAGAGCATCATCATGGTCGTCGTCGTCTGCGCCGTCGCGTTGGGAGCTTAGACTGTCATCCTCGATTACGTGCGGTGATACGGATTTTTTGGTGGCATCACGCAGCCGTCGGATGGGCCGACTAGAATAGTGAGCGACGGGGAAGGCCAGTACCAGCATGCCACCCATAGTGCCGAAAACACAAGCTAATATTATGTTCCGGAGACGATAGATGGGAGCCCAAACCTCGTTATGTGTCTGCTCGATCAAAACCATCCAATCAACCATATTACTGTTAACAACGGCAAATCCGATGGAAACAACTTGTCCGTCCTCGTTTTTGGTCGAGATCTCACTGCCGGCGTTGTTGGTGGCGCCAGTACTTTTAGTAAAACCCCTCTCTACCACTGGGAACTTATCCCAATCAAAGGCGGTTCGATTAGGGGCCAGGCCGTGGGTGATATGCCGATCGCGGACTTCATCCCTTATTGTGGGAGGGACGAGGAATTTCACACTTGCGTGGTTGGGGGCATCCGGTACCGGAGAATTGTACATGTAACCAGCAGGAAAATTGTTAGTGATATTTTCAGGTCCAACCAACATCGTCAGGCCCGTGTTATCCAGGCCTTCGCCGGCGTTGACTACGTCGGTTATCAAGTGGGCATCCAGAACGGCAGTCAACCATCCAAGAGTCTCAATATGAGAGGTATTGTTGATGATGGGCATTGTGATGGAAACCAAGCTAAACGTGGAATTAAGACGATAGGGACCCGAGAGCAGAAAATTAGTCTGATTGATTTCTCTTCCCTCGTACATGCCAACTGTGCGGTTGAAGGTGGAGTTGTAAGGAATAGAAACTGGGGTGAATTTTGGATAGAGCTCCGGAATAAAGCCATACTGCTGGTCACCCAATGTAGCAGGGGTCCCGTCAGACTTATTGTAGGGCAGCGGTAGGCTGTCGAGGCTATCGGCGGTTCCATTCAAGACGGAGTAGGCAGAATTGTTGGTTGCGTAGATCTGGGCCTGGATCGCCAAGCGACTGTCGCCATCGCCCTGGAAAATGGCCTGCAAGTCCTCGCGCGAGCGACCCCAGCTCTGTTCGGTGTTGTTGCCGTTGTGATAACGCTGCAAGGCCAATTGGATGATGATGCGAGTGGCCGACTGCTTGACAGTAGTCTGCATAATAAGCAGATTGGAGGCTAGCTGGGCGGACTTGAGCGACGCGGTGAGGGTCAGGCGAGTGGCGCGAATGCCCAGGACGAAGTTATGGTTGGTGATCCATGTTGCAATTGCAATGACAGCGAGACCGATGAGCGAGGACAGGAGAACCAGGCAGCCCAACTGTTCGCGAATTGGAATGCGCATCTTGACCATCGCTCAGCCCAGCTGGCTGTCGGGTTTAGCGGGTATCACGAACGCTACAGTGTCTGCTAGCGAGCTAGGTATCAACTGCTGCGCGAAGGGAATGCGGAAGTGTTATGAGGACCGTGGATACATGCAGACGCGCCGAGTCTCGGACGGGCGGGCGCGCCTGAGAGTATGGATGGAAGATGAAGGGAACCGGAGCTGGAGACACGAAGAAGCGAGAGAAGACGAGGCAGTAGCTGCGAATGGTCGCAGACTTCCCATTCCTTGTGGCGCGATGTTGGACGAGAGTACGGCGGACGGTGGACAGTGGACAGTGGACAGTGGACGGCGGACTGTGGACGGCGGACTGTGGGGGAGGATAGTTCGAGGCGTTCGTGGTGGTGTTTTGTGGAAGGTAAAGAGAGGACGAGCAGGCGGTGCTCTGACGGAGGGGGGAGGTGTATGTGTGGGTGTGAAGGTCGGAGGGCGAGAAGCGGAAACCGGAAAGTGGATGGTGGAGGCGGCGTAGGAGGAGGATTGGGATGTGGGTAGGGGAGAGAAAAGAGAGAGGAGAATAGAGGAGGAGAGAAAAGGTGAGGAAGACGGATGGAGTGTGGAGTGTGGATGTGTCTGCAAGTGTGCAAGTGCAGGTGCGGAAATGGAGTAGCGCGGTTTGCGGTTCGAGGGTACGAGGTTAGCAGACGCGAGGTGGAGATGGCGAGAGAGCGAGCGAGACAAGATGACAGACAAGATGACAGACAGAGTGACAAACACCGGGACAGCAGGCTAGATACGATCGACACATTCACATCAAGAAAGAGAGGGGATGTTTTTCCTTTGACAAGCCCGGCTTGCAAAGCTTGAACCCGCAACCCGCAACCCGCACTCCAGATGGGACAACAACAGATAGTATGTAGGCATTATGTAGACAATAGACTGCAGACAGCGAACACGGGAATACGCCTAATCACCGTGTACCATCCGTGGAAAGCAAGAAATGCTTAGGCATTTGCTGCACAAATCGCACTGGTGAACAAGTGCTAACATGTACCTAGCCCCCGCCGTCTTCCGCGGCTCTCTCTCGTCCTCTGACTCTCTCACTTGCTCGCGCTACCCATTCCTTCGTCCACACCCGCATTGCCGTTGAATGGTAAACGCCCCAGCTATAGGCACAATTGCCATGTTGCCAATGCATCGTTAGCAGCAGCAGCGAGAGAGAGAGAACAGCACAGGACGGCAAAACGAACAGGCCAGCGGATTCGCCCCCTTGTTTGCCGCCACCAAGATGAGACGACTCACGAGAGACAGACGGCAAGCAAGGGAGGCCAGGCATTGCAGACTGGCAGTCATAAACAAGGGTGACGAGTAAACGAGCGAAGAGGCGGAGAGGCGTGCTGCCGTGCAGGGTGAGCGCCAGTGCGTGCTACGTGCTGCGTGCGGCGTGCACCTCCAGAGCCTATTCCACACATTCGCATGCGCTGCCGCCATGCCATGCCATCACTCATCAGACTCGTTGCCTCTGTCGTCGTGGTGCATAGCGATTACCTACATGTACAATAAGCCGCTCACTCGCTCTGCGCTCCGTTGATGGGGACACTGTCTCTTTCACCCCCTCGGTCTTGGCAACCCGTGAACCATCGCTCCTCTTTGACCCAGACGCGGGACAATCGTCCTGCGCCCATTTGTCTCTCGCGACCGCAGATCAACAATCGACAATCAACAGTCGACTGGTGGGACATGACAAGCGGAGCCCCGTTCGAGAACAGTCTTTTTGCGCTTGGAGGGCTTATGCGATGGCTTACCCATGTTGCCAATCTCTCAGCGCCCATGGTGGCCATTGCTCTCTGCTCTCTCATTTCAAACGAAACCGTCGCCCGGCTGGTGCCAATGCAACACAATAGCTCCCCAGTGCCCAAACCCTTCCATCCCGGGGCGTCCCCTTTGACTGTCTCCGGCTCTTCACCACCCGTTGTGACTTTGTCCCTCTTCTCGGAGACCTCCTGTCAGTACTGCCACCGTTGTGGTCACTACGCGGGCCGTTCCGGGCTAAGTCGTCGCCCTGTCAACTGCGATACCAACTGCCACACCTTCAAAGACAGCCTGGTCAAATTGGTCCGAAATCCAGGTGTGCTCGGCCAACAATGGGACATCTACTACGTAGTAGAACCTCGAAACAGAACAAGAGGAATCGTCGTGCCATCCACGTGATGCCGCCAAGGCTTTGTCCAGCCGGATCCTGGCACGGAGAAAAAACCCTTTGAACCGTCCCGAGGTCGACCAAAAGAGGCAATTGGTCTGGGCGCAGCATCCGAGACCTCGTTGTCCTTCCAGCCTTGCACCAGGGATCCCTCTCTACGGCTTCACTCGAGTCTCTAGACACGTAGTCTTAGACACTTCAGACACCATAGCAGGAGTTGGATTGCAATCCAGCCCCGGCGAACACAGTCTGCCAGCACATCTTTCGACAGGGCATCTCCAAGGGAAGCAACCCCGTCTCAGTGACTTTCCCCACGACCGCGTCCATGTCCTTGCTCCGTGCCAGCCTCATTCCAGTAGTTTTTGCCCATCTTCTTGAAATGCATGATTGGCACCATCAAGCTGCAGAGGATGCTCTCGATTCCATCCCTATCCTGTGACAATTGGTCTCGAAATATCGCTATTTTTCCAATGTCTGCCCCACACTTTGCCGTCGTGCCCCGGGATGAGTACTGACCCTTTCTGTCAGCAACTGACTACATTCTTGCTCTGTAGTGAAAGATTTCAACCAAGCTTACCGTGAACCGGGCAATGACAATGCTGCAACCATCCTCAATCAGTGCGAGTGACATCGGATTGCCCTCCAGACGCCATCGATATCCAATGTCTCGAATCACTACGCTCCAGTCTGAGAAATTCCACGATTCCATCGAGTACGTATCATGGCCGTGCGCGACATTTGCTCGCGGTCTCCATGGCAAAGGCCCGTCGTTGTCGAATGCGATGGCGGCAATGCTGTGCTGAGAAGCTCCACCATTGTCTTCCAGTATCACTTCCATATTGGGCCTCTTTGAAAACAGGCGGAGGCTGCTGCGAGACAGCACCTGGTATGTGCATGACGTCGAAGACTCAGTTGGCACAAACACTTGTAGCTTGCTGTGCACCTGCTGGAGATGGAATGAAACTAGCGGTCTTTCGTAGTCATCGATGCCATACTCGGGTGCTGTCCGAGGCTCATAGCTGGGAAGTTCTTCATCAAAGACAAAACGGTTGGGATCGAGGTCCACGGAATCAAAGCGTTGTTGCACTTGCATGTTGGTGGTTGTGCGTGCTCTGGTCATGAATCGGCAATGAACTTTACGATAGGGCTTGCGCCGCCATTTATGGTGTGGGCACACAACCTCCTCGTGGCTATGGCGCACACTATGCCTTGACTCGGGTCGTTGTGGATATGCCCAGCTGTACAAGTCGTCCTTCGAGCGGTGGTTGACGTCTGCCACAAAAGCCCAGGGCTGGTCAGTATACGCGTGAAGCTGGCTACAATAGGGAAGTGATCTGCATCCACAGTCATCGGATGCATTTGTCCACGCCTATCCGGCTTTTTCGTAATGACAACATACCCTTTGTTTTCAGAAATGTCATAGCATTTAATTTATCTATCCTCTAGCAATACAGTGATGGAGAGCCTATTAAATATTCTATCCCATCGTAAAGAAGCCGAATCCTATCCAAAAATGCATAAGGCACTACCTTCTCCGATCACGGAAACCAAGCCGTGGAAAACTTAGCCTTGGATGACAACAATTCAACCTCACACGTCATCAATCATCCTACAGTGCTGACTCGTTCAGATGAACCAAGAGAGCCCCAAAACTACTGGAGAGCAACCATCCTCTCAACCAAATGCATTTTTTTCTCCTTTAGGAGTCTCCCTATTCTCAGGCACATCTTCATACTTGTAGTTTATTTATTTAAATCTCATATATCCAACATGCATACAGAAAGGACTTTTACAGCTATTTCCAAGATTACTTTGCATCCATTTCCAACACAGTCTTGTTGGAAAGAGTTCATTTATCCATGATTTCTCCACATCGAATCATATTGCCACCAACCAACATCAACCCTGGTGGCCCTTTACAACCCAAACCAAGCCTCCGACTGATCAAGATGGCTCGGAACGCTATGTCCAACACCCTGTGCCCATATCCCCTGAAGATTTGGCCCAAAATCATCAGTGCGGTAGTTCTTCTCCGGAGTATCAGGCTTGGAGCTGGTCGGAGTCTCACTGACGCCAAACACATTGGTCCACTGTTTGATCGTCTCTTGGTAGTTGTTTGGCGAGAGAGTGCTGTCAGTTGACCCGTGCCATACTTGCATGCGTGGACGTGTGCTGTTGTAGCCTGGATACATGGCGCGCACGACGTTGCCCCATTGCTGTCCAGAAGCCCTGGACTGTCCCCCGGAGCAGGTGTTATTCCACGCAGCAGATTGGCCACTGGAGGATACAAAGCAACCAGCAGGTACTCCAGAGTACAAGGAAACAGCTGAGATGATATCTGGGTAGGTGGCTGCCAGAACGTTTGACATCATCCCTGGCTGGCGTCAGCAACAGCTACCAAGTGTGTACTCATGAAACAAAGAATTCATACCTCCAGAAGATCCGCCCGTTACAAACACTTTCTTCGGATCAATCTTGTATTGTGTAATAGCGTACTTGATCATATTCGCAATAGCATTGGAATCGCCTCCTCCATCGTGGGAAAGCGATGCCTTGCTGGAAACATCCCAACATTCTGTCGTGGAGCTCGGCCAAACAGTAACCTTGCAATATGTGTTAGAGAAGGAAAGAATGGACGCGGACCAAAACTCACATAGCCCTTTCGATCCGAGCCTTGCTTCCAAGGAATCTTGCTGTTCTGGAAATACTTCTGTCCGGAAGACTGGCACGAGTGAATTGCAACAACAAGTGCATCGCTCTTCACACTGTCGGGTACATACACCCACCTGATTGAAGTCAGTAAATCAAACCTGCTGAAGAATTATTTTCAAAGAAGACCATACATTCCAGGCTTCGCCCTCGCATTCCCGCCATAGTTAGATACCTGTGTCAATTGCGCCGCAAAGGCCGCCGATCCCAAACTCAAAATCGCAGCTAGAGATTGATAAAGCATCTTCACCAAATCCAAACGTCTCTATTCAGATAACACCAGTACCATCTCCCAACCCGCGACCCATCCCCAACCTTAAGTATCTCATCACTGCACCAACCCATCTCATCATGTGTGCTCACTTCCCCACAAACATGTCCCCATCAACGCCCATGATTCGTGGAAATTCCCCATCGCCCCAGATCCGCAGAAACCTCTCGATACACCAACGACGAACCAAACAAACAATCGTATACAATGAATATACATGGGACTGGGACCTTTTGTCTTAGGCTAAAGGGCAAGGATATCGAGTGTCAAGCTTTTCAATCAAGCATTTACTTCATATGTGCCTAACGCCCGAATAGATTGCGAACCCCGGCCTTGCCTCACCATCGCCCGGTATTGTCTCTGATATGAACACATTCGTATGATGTCGACCCCACAGGATCAAACACTTTGGTCTGAGTGGATCGCCTGTCGTCTATTACATCGTCTCGGACCGCAACGCTGTCGATCTCTCGAAATAATTCAAGGTTTGCTACTTTGGAGTTCGTGTATACGCTGATGTGCATTCATGTTCGTTAATATAGGATCCGGGTAGCATGAGCAAGGGGTGCACTCTAAGTGCCGGATCAGAACGCCGCATTAGATTCCAGAATCGCCCGGTCGGATGGGAAGAGCGAATAATTACCGTCACGGTGCCACATGACGAGGTTGGCGATGGGATTCCCCATATTGTGGGGTACTCCACACGTGTCTCGCCTAGCCTTCCTGGGGAATAGTGTGGTGAATGCAATTGTCTGAGCATGCAATCGATCTCGTCCGCCGGAGGGAGGGGTCGAGGGAGGCTTTTGGCTTGATCTCTGTTCAGTCTCAGTGGCTTCTCTCCATCGTTCTGTCTGTGAAGTTTCCTTCTGTTAGGGAGATAGAAATACTTCTAGCGAGTCTAGATTCATAGTCACAATGTGGCATATCTACGCCTCAATAGCAGGCTATCTCGCCCACCACGTCGCCGCGCATGGCGGCGCCGCAAACTACACCATTGGCGAAACTTGGTATCCTGGGTACATTTGAATCCACAAACCCACACGTACGCTCTAGCGCACACGTCTAACAGTCAGTCGTCCAGATACGATCCCTATGGCCCCACAGACCAAGACGGCGCCGACTACATCGTGCAGCGGAAATGGGTCACCAACGAACCCATCTTCGAAACCACCAATCTCAGTTTGCCTTGCAACTTCCCTGGCAATCCGGCCAAGGCCTATATCCCGATTAAAGCGGGCGAGAATCTCACGGCGATATACTATAGTTGGGTGCACACTGTTGGGCCTATGGTGGCTTGGTTGACGCCGTGCACGAACGGCGATTGCGCTACGTTTGATCCTACGGGCGCGGACTGGTTCAAGATTGGCGAGAAGGGTCTGTTGTGGGGTGATATTGAGACGGGAGGATGGTTCCAGAAGGAGTTCAGCAAATGGTAAGAAACGTCTTATTGCAGATATCAACGTCGACATTGCTGATGGTGTTGTGATGTCTAGGGACGGATCGCCCAATGAGTGGTCCGAGAAGATACCAGAGTCGTTACGCCCGGGCAAGTATCTTGTTAGACACGAGATCATCTCGCTCCACAGCGCCAATAAGCCGCAATTCTATCCGGAATGCGCGAATCTGGAGATCAAGGGAGCGGGCACGGCGTATCCGGGCAAGGAGTATTTGGCCAAGATTCCGGGTGTTTGGAGTATGGATCGTGAGTTGGGAATTTGCGAGAAATGGTAGAACTTTGCTAATGGTGTTGCAGAACCGGAAATCAATATCAATATCTACTTGCCTGAAGTATCAAATAGAACGGTTAGTGAGGTGTTGGGTGCTGCTTGAGAAGGTTGGCTAACAAACATTTTAGGACTATAAGATTCCTGGACCGCCGGTATGGACTGGATGAGATATTTGTATTATTAGGGCGAATCTGACAATGAATATGAGTTGAATCAGTTATTATTCCTATATTCCATTGCGAACATTGCGAAATGTGAAGTCGAGGTGTGTCGAAAAAATAATTTGTTAGGTGGCTCCGGTCGACATCCCACAACTGTATTAAAATACTCATGCCGGAATGTTGACAAGACCTATTTGATAAGCTTGTTAGCCAGATGGACCTAGTACTTTGATGTATTACTCAACATCTGAACTAATACGAGAAAGGAAGACAAGATCGTGGAGTGTGAATTGTAGAGAGACGGCGAGAGTGGAGTCGTTTCGTATCAAAATCCTAGGGTGGTTTGGAGTGGGGTCGGACCTGTCACCTGCATGACGATGACTGATAACGAGCTTGTTAACTCCAACGTCCCATCATCACCATCTGTTATACATCATCTTATTGTCTCGTGAAGCGATTCAAAAATAACACAATGGCGTCGCGTCAAGAGCATGCACGCGAAGTGTGGAAATTATCCAGATGTCTTATCTGCGGCACGGCGCGGTCGTGACCGCACAGGAGAAAGGGAGGGAAGTGCCTACCCGCGCATTCTCCATGGATCTAGTCATTTTGAATAACAAACGTCGGAAACCTCAATTCACAGTGTTAACTCTACTTCGTCACCAACAGAAGCATACGCGTTATCCTCCCTAGGTGTACTATGCGCGCCTACTTTGATCCCTTGTAACCTTGGATCTCTTGTACTCGCTTGTGCTCTGAACACCTGGCCCCTCTATATAACCATCGGTTCACGGCCAATCCAACAAACGCGCCTTTGGACGTCCCGAGGTTCTCTTCGTCGTCGTTGTCGCAGACCGCGATTCAATATGCATGCAGATGTGCGGAGCAGCGCTATGCTTGTCCTTCTCCTGCTGTTTTCCCAGTTCTCACAGGCCTTTTACATTCCAGGTATGCGCACTGTCTGCAATGTATTGTTGTATTCAACATACTGATTCACCATGCTTTCGTAGGTTTTTCCTACAAGAGCTACCACGATGGCGACACTATCCCTCTGTTTGTGAACAAAGTTTATTCGGATCACAGCGAGCTGCAGTACAAATACACCGACCTTCCGTTCGTCTGCCCGCCGACTGGTCGCGTGCGGGGTGGAAGCTTCACCAGCGGCGCCAGCCTGTCGCTGAACCTCGGCGAGGTTCTGCGTGGTGACAGGATAATCGCCTCGGACTATGAATTGGTCATGGGCAATGATGAAGAGACGCGGTACTTGTGTAGCCAGACTGTGGATAGGGCAGGCTTGAAACGGACAAAAGAACTGATCCGAGATGGGTATCTTGCTGAGTGGATTGTCGACAATCTTCCCGGCGCAACAAGTTTCCAAACCACCGATAAAACCAGGAGGTATTATGCGGCCGGTTTCAAGATTGGAGAAGAGGTTGTATCTGCACAGGGAGGGGAGCCTACGTATTTCCTGAACAACCATGTGATCTTGGTGATTCGCTACAATCGCGCCCCGGGTCGGGATGGAAGGCATGGAAAAAAAGTCATTGTAGGATTCGAGGTCTTTCCCAAAAGCATTCAGGCTGCAAATCGGACTGCAGCGGGCCTCCCTAAAGACGTTTCCAATGTTGCGTACGGTCTGGATCTGGTTCCACGATCGAGTAGTACTGGCGAGATCGACGAATCCGAAGATGCCACTCTGACCATTCCTTTCACCTACTCCATCTATTTCCGAGAGGAGGAGAAATTGGAGTGGAAAACCAGATGGAATATGTACTTTGTGGCTCAGGACGACAGCTCCAGCGTCCACTGGCTCGCCATAGCGAACTCCCTGATCATAGCTGGTGTATTGACCATCTCTGTCGCCGTCATAATAACCCGCACAGTAAATGGCGAGATCAAGGCTGGGTTGGATAGAAACAGAGTCAGGTTCAAACAAGCTCGCAAGCCTGGAAAATCTGTCAAGGAAGGGGGATTGCTAGATCAGATGGAAGAAGTTGAAGCGGATGCCGACATCTCGTCAGACGAAGAGACACTGGAAGATACCACGGGCTGGAAATTGCTCCACGGTGATGTGTTTCGCGCTCCTGCTCATGGTGGACTACTGGCATCTATAATCGGCTCAGGGACCCAGTTAACGTTCATGGCCACTGGGCTTTTGATCTTGAGCTGCCTGGGTGTCCTCAATCCGAGCTTTCGCGGTGGCTATGTCAGCGTTGGAGTTGGCCTTTTTGTGATTGCCGGCCTATTTTCTGGATACTTCTCTGGCCGTATCTACAAAACTTTCGGTGGCGAATCCTGGCAGAAGAACGTACTCGCCACCGCTTCGCTAGTCCCAGGGCTTCTTTTCGCGATGATCTTCTTCGTGAATCTTTTCGTCTGGATCCAGGCTTCCAGTAACGCTATCCCGTTCGGAACGCTTGTGGCTCTTGTAGCTCTCTGGCTCTTCATACAGCTTCCTCTTGTATATGTGGGAGGCCATTACGGCTTCAATGTCGTGGGATCCTACACTCACCCCTTGAAAGCGAATTTGATCCCACGTCAAGTCCCGGTTAGGTCATGGTATACAGCCAGGTTGCAAACTGTTCTTGTCGCCGGCTTTGTTCCCTTTGCCGTTATATTTATCGAATTGATGTTCGTTTTCAAAAGCCTGTGGCAAGATAAGAGCGGATACTACTACGTTTTTGGATTCTTTGGTGTGGTATCGATCATTCTTGTCATCACGGTAATTGAAGTTACGATCGTAGCTACCTACCTTCAACTTTGTTCAGAGGTTTGTAATCTCAAAGGTCGAAATTGTGTGCTCTTACTGACGTTGAATAGAATTATCATTGGTGGTGGCAATCATTTCTAGTTGGCGGAAGCAGCAGTCTTTGGATCTTCCTCTACATTGTTTGGTATTTCTTTGCCAAGCTGCACATTACTGGTTTCGTGTCTAGTCTTCTCTTCTTCTGCTACGGATTTCTAGCGTGTGCCGTTTATGGTTTACTCACTGGTACCATCGGGTTTCTAGTGGCCTATGCATTTGTGCGTAGGATTTACTCGTAAGTCATTCACACCTGGCGACCAAACTGAGTTTTCTATGGCTAACCAATTCGGAAGGGCTATCAAAGTTGATTAGTTCCATGGCCGCTCTCCAGAACTCATGTTGATACCGGTTCATCCTTTTACCTTTCTGCCGCTCCGAACTGGAAATGACCGCGAAGCTGCTGGTAACGATTTCCTCTCTCTCCACCCGGAATAGTACCTTGTTAAAGGGTATCACGATGCGACGCGTCCTTAAGTCCTGGCTATCTAAGCAAACGATACGACTTGATATGATACACATTCTTGCGGTTCTCACGGGTATTCCTAAGTTGGTATACTACGCATGCTAGTTCAGATAGAGATGAATTGACGAGCAATATGGTCACCATGCACCTGTTGACAGGTTCTCATTCGGATTCATAGTTTGTTTCAATCGTGGAACCATGATATTCCGATTGCGCGACTTTCCAGAGCTGTGGCAATGGGGATGGTTCGCATGTTGATTAGGTCTTCGAAATCAACCCGCGGTTGCTAGCATGCGCACGTTCCACATTTGCTCTTCCACTCCATATCTGCGGCTTCGATCCTCCCACCCCTCTTGTTGGCGCATCTCCTCTCCCCATATCCAACTGATCGTTTCGCTATACAAGGATGTATATGCACTCCACACTGCAGCCAAACTGACAATGCCGACGTTTCGTCATCAATGACCTCGCTTTATATTAGAAGGGTATAGCGCTGCCTAATATAAAAGCTTCACCGCGCCCGGCAAAATAACAGGATCTACGAAGCCGGCATTCCGGAATGCCCAAATGAATGAAAATTTAAGGACCCCTCTTATCATTTACTACTCGAGCTCCTACCTGCTCAACGTTCGTCTGCTGATCGTGCCTTTGCCGCCGTCGAAGCTTTTGGACCCTGAGCTCGGTTTAGCGGTTTCGAAGTTATGGCAGGACCCACCAATGGGGACAAATGACGAGTTTTCGCAGCGTGTACCGGCATTAAAGAGAATTCGAGCGACTTAAACAACCGGTTGCCGTGTACCAGGTTATCACCCCTTGTTAAAAAAGCAAATTCGCGGGCAGGGCCGACTTAGCAATGCGTGGGCATACTCAGTAGATGAATTCTATGGAGTGGAGATGCCGGGATCCAGTTGGATGCCCAAAATCATAGTATATCAGGAGGCGTAGCTACTCCAAGGTTGCTCCTGATATTCGGTCTCACATCGCTCAAACCAGGAATTCGCTGTCTTCAATCGTCTGTTAAAAATGCTCGTCTCAATCAAGAACCTCGCCCTTTTGGCGTTGATGACTGGTGCTGCATCGGTAGAAGCCCAGAAGACCGGAAAGACTACGAGATATTGGGACTGCTGCAAAGGGTCGTGTGGTTGGTCAGGAAAGGCGTCTGTCAATGCTCCAATCACCAGCTGTGACAAGCAAGATAATCCCCTTGCCAACATGGCTGCGAAGAACGGATGCGAGAATGGAGGTCAGGCTTACATGTGCACCAACCAGAGCCCATGGCAAGTATCTGAGAACTTGTCATATGGTTTTGCGGCAGTCAAGCTTGCAGGTGGTAACGAGGGCACATGGTATGTCTTCTCCTTCCTGAATTTCATATTGTGCAATGACTAATACTATGACATAGGTGTTGCGCATGTTACAAGTAAGGCTGTTCCGTATGGCTATTGTATCATTCTTATTGACCTCTCTTAGATTGACTTTCACATCTGGTCCCGCCAAAGGAAAGCAGCACATCGTCCAGGCTACCAACACTGGTGGGGATCTCGGACAGAACCACTTCGATCTTGCCATGCCAGGTGGTGGCGTAGGCCTTTTCAATGGCTGTACTAATCAATGGGTATGTCACTTCTTCCGCGGAGGCTTCTATTCGAGTACCTCAAATTAACAGTTGACAGGGCGCACCTCCCAATGGATGGGGAAAGCAATATGGTGGTATTTCTTCTCGATCAGAATGTGACAAATTCCCCGAGAAACTTAAGCCTGGATGCTACTGGCGGTTCGACTTTTTCCAGAACTCGGACAACCCAGATGTTAGCTTTGAAGAGGTGGTGTGCCCCAAGCAGATCACCGATCGCAGCAAGTGCGTTCGAAATGGCCAGACTCCTACCCAAGGCATTGATGGGACTTATACTGCCGGACCTACCGCGGCACCTAAGAGAAGAGGCGAGGGGAGTGCTAGCATGGAAGAGCTAAGCGGTGTGTTCTAGAGGAGTGCTATTTACATAAAGGGCACATTGTTATGAGCTACGAAGAGATCGATGTATATATGGGATTCAAAATATTTATAAAGTCTTTCATCACACGCACTTCATTCATTAATCACTTGAATGATGTCCTAGATTGCTGTTACACCAACACCTAAGGCTGAATATGATATGAAGATAGTGTATCCACTTAGGCATTGGTTTGATCCTTGATGTGGCGCACGTGACCGATCTCGGGTAGCTCCTTGGCGTTTGGATGCGGAGAGCGGTTGGAATAAACCAGTTGCGCAGATTCTTGTAACGCGACTCAACGCACAGTTCTTGAAAAAACATCAACCAAAATGTATAATTGGGATGGAAAAGAGTCGGAGTGCTACAGGCTTTACGTGGAGGAGAGAAAAAGTATGAGTGAGGTGATGCAGTACTGGGAGCAGCGAGGTTTCACACCAAGGTAAGTGATTCCTGCGTGCCAGTGACTACGGCTCACCGTAGTCCAATACCTATTAGACGTCCTTCTTGACGTGCGCAGGTCCCGGTCCGAGAAATATGCTAACGCCATGATACAGCAAACGAGTTTTTCAGACCCAATTCAAGGTATGCACTTTCCTGCTCCTACATGTCTATGTACTTGAAAATGTGTACAAACCTGCAATTGTCCCTCCCTATCGTACCGCAATAATTGTCAACTAACGCATATCTCTAGCGATGGGGGTTTCCCAGCAAACAGAATCCCGCATACAAGAACGTGCCTCTGATAGCTCGCGTCAAGGAACTATGGGAAGCCAATACCACTCAAAAGGAGATGGTGGATATGTTGAAAGATGAAGGACTTGAGATTAGTGATCGCGAATTAATGCGACTTCGGTTGAAATTCAATCTTCGTCTTCGAGAAAGCAACGGCTCACGGAGGAAGCGCAAGGTGACCGGAGATGAATCACCTAAGAGCCCCAAGAAGGCGAAGGCGACCCCGACGGGTCGCGGATTGATCGATCAACTTGCAAACTCAACATTGTACGAGGAGGAAACCGCCGATGAAAGGAAGTCCGATGAAGATAGAGAGGTAGAGGCAGAGGCAGAAGCAGAAGCAGATATTGCTGGAACGGATCAGGCACCTGAAACGTCCCCGAAGTCGACGACGGACGAGGTATCATCTCTGGCGCCTCAAGAAGTGCTGCGGAGACAGTTGCGGCTAGAACAACTTCGCAACGAGAGCGACGAGAAATGGCGAGCACGCAAACGTCGTCGACGAACCAGGGGCTGGGCGGGATTGCCAGCAGACAGTCCTGGAGAGCCTCCTAGATTTCCCTCAGAGACCACACTGGACGAAAGTAAGGCATATCTAGGCATGGACAATGCATTGTATCGACAAGTGCGTGAACAATTCTATGCATTATGCCAAGAGGAGGGAGTCGTCAAGAAGACAATTGCCGGGCCTGAGAAATGGGGCAAGATCAAAGATCTACTGATTCAAAAAAATGATCATCTGCTTAGTGTCTTTCAACATGACCCCGAAGCTCGGCAACAGAATATCTCCATGACGAGCCCGAGTAATCTGAGGGCTCTGTCACTCGACGTGATTTGCATGGATGTCACCAAACGTATGCGAACCATCGACAACAGGATGAGCATTCCTGAGGCGAAAAACATTCTCAAACTTAACCCGGAGCAGGTTCGCACTATACGGAAGGAGCTCACGACGAAATTGAAAGCAGACCATTTCACAACCAAACATGCTTTGGGAAGTGAACGATGGGAAGAGCTCAAGCAAGAGTGGCTTCAAGAGTCAAGTATCATGGTACAGCTACTCGCTGCCGGCGAAGCTGACCCAGACTACATTGCGAAATCCAAGGCCGTCGATGTACTTGCTCGAGATGTGATGAAAAGGAGCCGGGACGATAATTCTAAAAATAATCCCAATCGACAGAAGCAAGTGAATCAAGGGCCCGGACCGGGCCCGGCTCCACCGGTGGTCATGTCACAGGGAGACAAGACTCGCCAGCGTAGTCAGACAACAAATCCGGCGACGAGTCAATCGACGACCCAAGCCAGTACTACTTCGCACACGGAAACGGCCTTACAGTCACTATCTAGCGCATCGGATTTACAGATCGACCCGTCTCTCCTACTCGCGGCAAACGAATCCATGATCCCAGACTACGGTCACGAGCCAGCAAATCGACACTCGTACGTGCTGGCACCGCAGTTCTACAGCAACGCTCCCCTGCCTGCATACTTCCGCCTGCATCCCCATTCGAACACAACCATGCCGAACAAAACGATCTGGCTCGGTATATTACAAGTGATAAGTGTTGGTGAGCTTAGGACGTTGGCTTTAAGGGAGCATCCGGGAACCGTGGTTTTGAAGATTGAGGGCCTTGTGATGCACAAGACTCACGGGCAGCATGATCGAGAGATTACTTTTGCGATTGATGACGATGACGAGTTGTTGGCGTATTTGCAGCATGTAGCTGGTGGGAAGGCTACGTTTGTGGTCTTGCTTGCTCTTGCGCAGAGTAATATGTATGAGTAAGGTGCATTTACAACCCAATCGATTATGAATGGTAAAAAAAAAGCAAAGGGCAAAGACACAACCAAATGTGACTTGTATAAAGGAGCTTTCTACCCAGAGTCATTTACAGGCCAAAGGTTGAAATCACAATAGTAACCTTTGCCTCGGCCCACAATACCCCGAACCCTCATCGCCAGCCACCCCACCAGCCAAGCACAAGCGTCAATCTAACAACGACCGACCCAGACTCCCGAACAACCCCACCTCACCACCATAACAAGATGCGCTCGTGGACACATAAATTTCTAGCTTCGCATCCCAGCGCTCACTTTATAAATCTATTCTCTGTCCATCCCCCCTGACCAGACCCGACCTGACACCTTTCTCCCCCTCCCAAAACCCTACCCACCCACCATCCAAACTTCGAGCTCCACACTCCGCACTCCCACACTCCACAATGGCGACGACGACCCCCCAACTCCTCCCCAACAAAACAATGGCCATAACAGGCGGCGTAACCGGCATCGGACGCGCCATCGCCCTGGCCTACATATCGCACGGCGCCAACATTGCCGTCAACCATCTGGGCGACTCCAAATCCGCCGAACAATTCCAAAGCCTGGTGCAAGAAGCAGGACAAAGTCTGGCCGGCGGCAGCACGGAAGCCGCAGAGCGCATCGTAGAAGTCCCCGGTGATGTCGGGGATCCCGAGACGGGGAAGAAACTGGTGGCAGCGGTTGTAGAGCGCTGGGGCAGATTGGATGTGTTTGTTAGTAATGCCGGGGTTTGCGAGTTCAAGGAGTTCCTGGAGTACGTACATCACATCGCATTATCTGTCCGCACCTAATGGCCATGCGCTCCTCGGTTCTATAAGCAAATGGATGGTGCCAGACAACCGAGACAATACTGACAGAGAGGACTAGAATCACACCCTCGCTCTGGACCTCGACCCTCACCACCAACCTCACGGGCGCCTTCAACACCATCCAAGCCGCCGCCTCGCAAATGACGCTCCAGTCTCCGGCCGGCGGCTCCATAATCGGCATATCTTCCATCTCCGCCCTGGTCGGCGGCTCGCAGCAGGCACACTACACGCCCACCAAAGCCGGCGTCCTGTCTCTCATCCAATCCTGCGCCTGTGCACTGGGCAAATACAATATCCGGTGTAATGCGCTGTTGCCCGGGACCATACGGACGCAGCTCAATGAGACGGATTTGGCGGATGATGAGAAGAGGGGGTACATGGAGGGGAGGATTCCGCTGGGGAGGACGGGGATAACGGCGGATTTGGCGGGGCCGGCGGTGTTTCTGGGGTGTGAGGCGTTGAGTGGGTATGTGACTGGGGCGCAGTTGCTGGTGGACGGGGGATTATTTGTCAATCTGCAGTAATTTTGCCAAGGGCGGGGAAAGAAATGAAAATAATTATTTCGCTGGATGTATCATGAAGCTGTTTATTACGTTGTGCAAGGTGATATCAGACATCGATAGATATCCCATGCTATTCCGTTCTGTGAAACGCTGTTTGCATGTATGCCAATGCACGCCATTCTCTATATTGAAAAAAAAATAAAAATAAAAATAAGTAAACAGTCAGAGCCAAGCCTCTCCATCATCATCATCATCATCACCACCACCACATCCCGTATGCAAGATTCCCCACCGATCCCTTCCATGCAAACCTCCCACTCGACCTCATTCCCCCTCCTTGACAGCACCCGTTTCCGATCACAAGGAACCAAGTACGCCCCACTGTTACATAGGCAAGAAACAACACGGGAGCAGCAAAAGACATCTTCCCCCCTATCTACCAGCAGACCATAGATACGATTTCCGCCGTTAAAACAGCTCCTCGCCGTTCCCTCAATCCGACTCCAGCGCCCTCTTAATCCGGGCCACAACATGCCCAAGGATCCCCTTCAACTGCTGGTCCGGGAAAAAAAAACGACGCCCGTTTTCTGACCGTATACTGTCTGCTACATGCGTGAGTGACCAAGGCGTGAGGTTCGTGTAATCGCTGCGGTTGGTGCGGTTACTGGCTGGGCTTCGGGTTAGTGATTGGGAACCGAATCGGAGACTGCACTTCAAGCTTGCAGGTACGTGCGGATTACTTGGTGTTGTTCTGGTGCTTTGGTGGCGGGCGGTGAGGTCGCTATCGAATGCCTTGTATATATATATATATATATGTCTGTGTGTGTGTGTGTGTGTGTGTGGGTGTGCGATTCCCGTGATGCTCGAAAGAAGAAAAAGGACAGATAGTTTCTTCTTCTTCTTCTTCTTCTTCTTCTTCTTCTTCTTCTTCTTCTTCTTCATCTTCTTCTTCTTCTTCTTCTTCTTCTTCTCCTCCTCCCCCTCCTCCTCCCACCACAACCACGACAACCAAACCCGAGTTTCAAGCCCCCAAGTACCCAAACCATCCCGCAAACTCCCCCTACAGAAAAACACCGCCGCCCAGAACGGTGAAGAAATGAATACTTCTAACCCTATAGTTCCCCACAGTCAGAAAAAAACAAACATACGACAACAAAGCAACATAGATGATCCCAAAAGCATTGTTAGTGTTATTTCCCGCTTATGCAAAATTGACAAAGTGAAATGAAATGATAACAAGAGTCAAGGATTTTTCCATCTACGTATATACAGACACGTCCGTCTCTAGGCATCAACCCCATAAACGGTTTCCCCCACCCCCCACCAAACCTTCTCCTTCTCCTTCTCCCCTAGTCCCCTCTTCGCCAAAACTTCCTCGACAACACCCCTCCATAGCCCCCAGTTCTTCTCCCCAAGCGGACCCCCAACGTCACAGACGGGCCAATCGGAGCCAAACATGACGCGTTCGGGGCCAAAGAGATCAAAGACTAGATCCGTGAAGGGGGTGAGTGCGGTGACGAGAGCGGGGATGGAGGAGGGTGTGGGGGACGGGGCGAATTCGTTAAGGGCGCCGGAGAGTTTGATGGTGGTGTAGGGGTCGGTGGAGAGGTGGGTGAGGTGGGAGGTGTAGAGAGGGGTGGGATGGGGGGTGGAGGTGGAGGTGGAGGAAGGGGAAGACAGGTCGGGTTTACAGAGGTGGTCTGGGGGAGAGGAGTTAGTTCGGATCCATGGATATCGTATTGGAGCAATGCAAAGAAGGAAAGGGAAAACATACTCAACACAAACCTCACCCTCCCCTCCCCCCCATCCTCCATCCTCCTTACTCTCCCTACCATATCCCCCACAATCCCCAACTGCCACACCCCACCCCCATGCGCATCAACCCCAACATCGAAAACCCATCCCCGGCCCCCCCTCCCCTCCCTCAACCTTACAAGATTCCGTATCCAATCCTCACTCTCGACGACTTGCCTCATCTCCCCCTCCGTCCGTATTCCCTGCACAAGATACCGGAACCCCACGACTTTATTCCATAGCTGTGTTCCAGCAATTTCTCCAGCGATCCGGAGATATAAATTGAAAAGTGAGGTCGAGAGATGGAAAGGTGCCCATATCACGCATCCTACCATTTTGTTCGAATCTTGTGGCAAGAAGCCATCTTCGTCATCGGGGTTTCCCTCGACGATACGGCGCAGAAACCGCAATTCTTCCAGCGGTTCTTTGGCCCATTCTTTCAATTTCTCGATCTTGGAAGATTCCGAATCATCGGCGAATATGGAGGGATTCGGAGAAGTACTCGGCAGATACCGATCCGTCTCCACATATATGAAACCGGCGGGTTGAGCATCAGGAGCAGAGGTAGCACGGGCAACGGAGAGGTAGTCGGAGATGCCGTGGCGTTTGGAGAGGAAGTGGCCGGGTGTCATCCATGCGTGGTGAGTGGGCGAGACGGATGTACCCGGCCAAAGATGGATGTGTGTGTCTAGGATTTTGCCCATGGTTCACGGAGGCTCCAGGCACTGGCTTCAGTGGGTGGAGTGTGTGGTACGGTATGGTGTGGTATAGTATAGTATAGTATAGTATAGTATAGTGTAGTGTAATGAAGTGGAATTACTACTTTTAGCAATACCAGCAAGTCTAACAGTAGTTTGTCCAACCACGAACGGGCCGAAGCCGCCTGTCTGTAAACTTAGTTCGGCAGATCCCCGGTGCACAACAAATGCCCTTCTGTTCCGATTCCGGAGATCTGGGTTGGAAGTCCAAGGTCTAGGTGGGGGGTGTCGAGTATATCCGTCCAAGCAGCGAAATGCCGATACCAGGTATTCCAAGGCGCAAGGCGTTTTTGGAAGCGGGGGGATTGAGAAATATTTTTTGCCAGACCAGTCCGTGAACCACCCAGAGATGTCGTGCCTTGTCTAGCTCTTGATTTTTCTTCCAGTGATAATGGCACTAGTGTCGAATGGAGGGTTGATGACGGGTTCTGTTCCTTGGCCGCTTGGGAAAGCGGAAGTGTGTGATGTCAGGAAGAGAAGCTTGGCCGAGGAAGGGTCTCGAGACGAAGGAGAAGGCAAAGGAGAGAGACGATTTGTTAAGGATTGTGATGCGGGCGCAACATTTTACAGCGAAAGAGTTCGGGGTGTGCGTGCGGGGTCCACGAATAACGGTATCGGTTGGTAGAGGCCTCGAATTGGAGCACTCGGCATTGTTTCCCCCGAAGGAGTATGTGCACTTTTCCCCCCCTCATTCGCACGTGACTGGCCTATCATACCAGTTGAGTGATCCATGGATGGATGCCCTTCTCAAGATTGCCATCATCGTCGGAAGGAAACCGAAATACATGGAACACCTTGAACCGCACGAGGACCTGAAGTCTAAGGGCCCTACTCTTCCCTAGTGGCTAGATAGTCGGCGGGCGAGACCGAGTGTCAATTTGTCAAAAATATCAAGAGAGTTAGAGTCCCACATGAAAGAAAAGGTCTCCCCCAGCCCCCCCCCCCCCCCCCCCCCCCCCCCTCGATCTACAAATCCTCTTGCGCGCGAACGATGGATAGCTCCAGTTGGTTGACGTCGTCTTCCTAGCTAGCGTACAGCGTAAAGACGCAGCTTATGTAGGGAAAGCATTAGTTTTATGCAAGCCATTTTCCGCTGGCCACCATGACTAAGAGGAGTCAATGTTGACAGGGTGCATGCCACGCAGCAGGCGGGCGCATCGTTACCAGCGGGCTGGCATTGTTCAATACATGGCCAAGAGGTGCGAAGACTGTAACGACATTTTCAATTCGTGTTTGTGAAGTTGTCCAAGCCACAGTTTGAACCCCCCCCCACTCCCCCGTCGGCGAGAAGCGCGGTTAGCACGTAGTGTATGTTTGTATGTATGTATGTACGTAGTATAGATTGTACCCACTGCACTACTAAGCATGACTTGCCCTGTTTCTGCTTGTGGTGAAAATCTTGCGGAGAAAAAGAGGTCTGTGTGGCAGGGCAGCGGGTCTTTCAAAGTTGGACATGTCTGATAAACCCTTGATTTGCCGCGATGGAAAGATGCCAAGAGAACGGAGAGTCCGCTGGCTCTAGCGCGATTTGGTAGCTGACGGACGGGTGACAGCGTGACAGTGACGGCGCAAGTCAACATAATTCATGGCAGATGGCCGATGCAGATGTCAGATAGACAGTGGTGGGCGCAGGGTCTAAGATGGTCCGACCTTGGTCGAAACCCGTGCCATGCCACACCATGCAGGTTCTAAATTTTCTCGAAACTGAGGTGGCGATGAGGTGGATTGGTGGGTTTGTGGAAATGCCAACGATTGACGAGATGGCACAAAATCGGGATCTCGTTGGAGGCCATGTGGGGAAAGGGCTCGCGTTCGGGTTGTCGCGGTAGGAGATTGGTTTGACTTGTCCATATGTCGTACGTACCTCTCCCGACGTTGTTATGGAGCCCCCCAGTCATAATGGGGACGCTGTTGTTGGTTTACTATGGATCGAGACATTTAAAGTTTCCATGTTGCCTATTAAGGTGATCATCTTTCTTTGCGTAACCGGTTTAGACTAGATGAACGTCGTCGGGATCAGCAATAGCAGGGGCCCGTGTTAAGGCGTTTCCGAGCTTGCATGTGTTCAGCACATCGCACCCCCGACTGTTTTTGGAGGGCAGATGCAATAAGATAACTTATTTGGCATGACATGTGCATCCATGCGAGAACATTGCGCCATGTCGATTCAAATTCAAACAACAGACAAGACGGCGATTTCGAATCGCGGCACCAAGCGAGGCAAGTGGCAGGCTTCGCGTAGGAAATCCAGCTTATCACAGGCCAGACTGCTATGCCCAACGGAAATTGGTTCTCGGAATCGACTTCCGCTGCCAGTGAATGGAATTGTGGACCGGGACGGTGGATATGTTTTGGTATTAGTTGGAGTCGTATCTCAGAGATTTTCGATAGCCGACACGAACGCGATTCGGAATGGTTCCGATAGCATTGATTCACCTTTTGTTGTTGGAGCTGAATCGGCCTCGTTGCGCTCATACAAAGGTTAAGCTATTTAGTTAGTTGATTGGAATTTCCCTGTGCCAGAACAAGGCCTGATTGACAGTGCAGCATTGAGCGCCGGCCCCGGTGTTGGCTCTGGGGCGTAGACATCCCCACACCGAGGAGCTTGGCAGATGGGAAGTCGAGCGGAAATTCTTCTGAATCAGTCTTGGTTCAAGAGCTTGCGGGCCCGCAAGTTACGTGGCGGGTGAACATGTGTTCAGGGGAAATGCAGTGGAATATTGTCCAACAAGTGCTTGGTACGAAACGGGTAAGTGATGGCGCAGAGGAGTAAATGATGTGAATGATGTAAATGATGTAAATGATGTGAATGATGTAAATAATAATGTAAATGGTGCAAATGACGCAAATGACGCAGATATTGAAGTGTCGAGCGGTGCAACGAACAGTTGATGGCAATGTCGTCAGCCTAGTTTAGTACCCATGCTGTGAGCGAGAAATAACAATGCAAATATGGACCAAGATTGATATTGCTTGTTTCGACATGCGTATTGGGGGATGGGAGAAGCGTTTTCGTGTTTGCCCCTGCACCCAGCTCCATGGTGGTGACCCATACAGCAGCGAGCAAGTGGAGGCCAAAAAGTTTTGCTACCTATATGCGTGATGCATACATACCATGTAGGTGAGTTGTGCAGCCGATGTCGTCACGGACGACGGAGTAACATCCATATTGCATGCGGAGGTACTTTGGCAATGTACCTCTCGCATTAGGGTAGGATGTGGCCAACGACGGGCGAGACAATCATGACCTCGAATTAGAATCGCCGCAGCTGGTTGAGGGAAGCGCCTACATAAATGGTAGTATCAGCTAGGTAGGATGGTTATGCATAATATTATGGGTCTTTGTTGCTGGAGCTTGTGCTGGAGCTTGTGCTGGAGCTGGAGCTGGAGCTGGAGCTATGGCAGTTCCAGGCAGGGTACAAGTTGTCAGCACTTCGGCAAGGCCTGCCACGGAACATAGGCCACCCATGGAGCCATGGAGCCATGGAGCCACCGGGGCGTGGGTGTTGCAGGAGCACGACGCAGAACAGCACGCACGCACGCACGCACGCACGCAACACTACACGGCGGCGGCGGAAGGTCTGGGAAGCTCCGGAGTCGGGAGGAATGTCGTTTTGATTGCTGTGCTGCAATGCACTGCTATGTATGTAGCGCCATGTAGCGATAGGTAGCGATGGGTAGCGATAGGTAGTGGCTTACGTAGTGGCTATGTGGTGGCTATGTGGTGGTGTGTAGTTGACATGTAGTGAATGTGTGGTGAAATGGACTGGGGCGAGGTCCAGCGGTATTTCTGTGGCCGCCACCGTCAAGTGGGAGCGAGATGGATTGCTGGAAGCGGCAAGCTATGACGAGGCCGTGTCTCTCTGGGCGGCATCGAGACGACAGAGAGACGAAAGACGAAAGACGAAAAGACGTCTGGAGCCCACAAGGTGGGTGGAGCCATGAAGCCATGAAGCCATGAAGCCATGGAGGTATTGGCGGGGGCCGGGTTCGGCGTCAATGCGGCGGGCGAGTGAGAGGGCCAGCTCGAGCGGAGAGAGGGGTTTTCAGTGGCGGCACTGGTGGCACTGGTGCTGGTGGCACTTGGTGGGTTGTGTGGACAGTGAGTGGGTGCTGGTGTTGGTGTGGACACTGACCCTGCGGGAGCGGGAGATGACGAGCATAAAGTTTGGACACAAAGGGTCCTCGTCTTCTGTATCGTGCTACGGCCATGTCGTGTGCTGTTCGCGCGTTGCGGAGAGGGAGCCACGGAGCTAGGACGGCTTGGGGTTACGAGTATTGGTGTGCGTGTGTGTAAGTGTGTGTGTCAGTGTGTGTGTGTGTGTGATGGACGAAACAAGGAAGAATGGCGATGCTGCAGGCAGGTAGCTAGAGAGAGTGGTGACGATGATTGATGGGTTGGTCGGCCGTGGGCGATGGGGGGAGAGGGGCATCTATTGCGGGGGGGTTCCCTGAGCGACAATGCAAAGCACGACCCGCAGCAGCAACCTGCAGCAGCAGGACAAGACGAGCAAGCAAGCTTGAAAGCGAGCAGTCGTAGTTGATGGTGGATGGTTGTTGCATTTGTGTTGAAAAAAAAAAGAAGATGATGGATGAGGGTTGGAAATGGTGGATGGGATTGATTGTGCCGATGCGGGAATAAGAAGAAGAAGAAGAAGAAGCTTCTTCGATTTCTTGTTCGATTTCTTGTTCTATTTCTTCCTCTTCTGCTGCTGCTACTGCTGTGACTTATTGGGAAAGGCAGTTGCATGGGTGATTCAATAGTGGTGGTGGTGGTGGTGATGATAATAATGATGATGACAATGATGATAATAATGATGATGACAATGATGGGGTAGCACAGCATGCACAAACATAGCTCTGCCCGTATAATTCTGGAGAAGCGTGAGAGAGACAAAGAGGGGCAATCCCGGCGATGCGAGTGAGCGAGGCGCAATGGGGCATCAAAAGGCAGAAGAGGAAGAGGAAGAGGTTTAGCCTCGAGGAGACTCTGGGGTAGGGCATCGCGGATTGGAAAGTCAGGGCTACTGTAGGGTACTGTAGGTCTTGGGAGGCGGGTGAAGATGGTGAAGGCTGACGCATGAAGCGTGCAAGAGTGAATGAGGGAATGAGGGAATGAGTGAATAATGGTGAAGGTAGAAGCGCATTGGGTCGGAATTGGCTTTTTTGGCTTTTTTGACTTTTTGGCGTTTTGGCCTCTGCCCACAAAGCCTCACTATCCTCATTATCCTCACTCACTCACTTACTCATTCACTTACTCACTCACCCACTCACTCACTCACTCCATACGCCACCACCCCGCCCATCCATCCATCTCAAACAGCCCCAAAATGCACAAACGCATAAACGTATAAACGCACAAAACACACGCACGCATGCACCAAAAAAAACAAAAAACAAAAAAAAAGGTGCATCGACGAGTGCAAAGAAAGAAAAAAGAGTGCATTGTGCAGGTGCTGTTGAGCGGCCTCGGGGACCCGCAGTGCGGCGTTCTCAGCCTGCTCCATGCTCAATCGAACAAGGTCCCCCATCGCCCATCGCCCATCGCCCATCTCTCTGCCTCTGATGTTGGACATGTTGGACATTGCCCCTCATCCATGGCCCCCAGTTTGCCTTTGGCCTGTTGCGCTGCTAACGCCCTGCCGCCGAGCTAGCTATCGTCGATTCGCCAGTGGGGGAGTCAAGGGACAAAAAAGGGCCTGCTGCAGACTGCAAGTCGATCAGGCTTTCGCTGTGGGCGCCTTCACCGATGGGGGAGGGGAGGGGGGGCCTGTGTGATGTGTGATGTGAGTCCTCCTTCCGAAGTGCTTGCCTTGCTTGCTTTGCTTGCTTGAATAGCTGCGGAGACTTGGGATGGGATGGGATTGGGGAGGGGGAGGGGGGGGAAGGGAAGACAAGGAGGGGAAAGGGTGCAGAAAAGCACAGGACAGGACAGGGCGCACTGTAATGGTACCTAGTGGCAGCTGGACTGGACTGGACTGGACTGTAGCCCGTAGGTAGCCTGTCCCCTCCTCCCTACCTCCTAGGTACAGTTACTCCCTACTGCTACTGTACAATCAGATGCAAATCCCACGCCTTCACCCCATTGCCCTTCACCGGCCTGCCCACCTCGTCTGCCACCTGCCAGAACCGCTTCTTCTCTTCGGCACTATTACTCTGTTCATGGCCTATTCCGGCCTTCACAATACTATATCCATGGGGCAGTTGGGGGTTCCTTTTCCGTCTCTCTCTCCCTCTCCCTCTCTCCCTCTCTCCCTCCCTGATAGCAAGCCGCCCCCTCCACTCTTTTCTTCGCCGGGGCCACACACCCCATCCAGCCCCTCCAATACACCGTCGACTGTCCAACTCTCAGGCCACGCTGTGAGCGCAGAGCCGGCTGCTCCCTCCTCGCGCGGGAGATGCCCAGTCCAGTTCGCGCCATGGCCAGTCCGTGCAAAGCTGGCTGACCGGCCGACGCGCCATTCGATTCTTACGCTAGGAGGGGAGTGGTGGTCATGGTGGTGGAGGTGGTGCGCGCCGCGGGCGGAGAGAGGAGGGTGGCGGGTAACGACGCAATGATCGAGCATGGGTCCAAGAGAGAGCACGCACTCCAGACAGCCATGGACTCTAGAGAGAGTGCGTCTGTGTCTATTTCCCCATGCGGCTCCAACTTGGGAGCTCCATACGGCTGTCGTGCTCACTGCCTGCTGACTGCTGGGACGCTGGAGCCGGTCCTGTGAAATCCCCCAGCTGCACCGGCCGCCCAGTCATGGATGGTCGCACTGCGCGATTATGTAGCTTTGTTCAAAGATTCAATGGAGGGGAGCACAGCAGCGAACAAGCATGAGGTGGTGAACAAGGGAGCTTCCTGTAGCTCGATACATGTCATCATCATCACCACCACCACCACCACCACCAGTAGCTGAGCAGCTCTAGCTCTAGCTCTAGCTCCAGCTCCAGCAGCGAGCTCCCCAGAACACTCAAACAACAGTCGATGAGGGCGAATGCAAAGAATGCAATGCATGCAATGCCATAGAGTGGGGCACTTCCCTTCAGCCTTCAGCACTAGCAATTGGCGAAATGAACTTTTGCATAGACTACATGGGCGAATGGCTCTCTCTGGCCATCGCAAGATCAGGTAAACGCTGCAATTTTGACTTGAACAATTGACCGATGGGGGGCGGCACCCCCATCAACGCCGTGTATCCGACCCGTCCCTTTTTAGCGCCCTATAACACTCCCTTTTGTGGATTACCGAAAAAGAGCCCTGATGGTTGGTGGAATGGTGGAAAATGGTGGACCAAGATAAAGACCAGAAAAAAAGGTCCCCGAAAATACTGCGTGAAGGGGGATTTAGAAAGAGAAAGAAAAAAAAAGAAAAAAATGAAGAACCCCAAGACGACTCCTGTATCAAATCGTGACAATGTGACAATGTGAGCAACGAGTAAACCGAACATAGAACACGCGCACCGCTGCACCAAGATTCGCCCGCCTCCCTGTCCATCCTCTTCGCTGCAGGGGCGCGCGATAGAGCTATTGATGGAGCCATGCCATGGAGTGATGGATTGGGGTCGAGAGGGTGGAGAGGTGGAGGGTGCGAGGTGCGGATGATAGGATCGTCGAACGTCTAAATTACTGCTTCCGAGCGCGCGCCAAGGGACGCCGCAACTGGCCGGGGTCTGCTGACCGAAAGCGGGATCCGGTCTCCTACTCTTTCCCTCGTCTCTCGACTCTCTCTCGTCTCGTGTCTCGTCTCCTGCTGCGGCTGCACCTCCTCTTCCTCTTCAGATAACCCCGGTGACATGGTTTTTTTTTTTAAACTCTTTCAACTCACGGGTTCCAGGACCGTCAGGGCGCCTCGTTCGCGCAGTATTCGGCCCTGGGGTGACGGCGTCATGGGGGGCGTAATGGTAGCCATGGGCGGGATTGGAATCATCCTGATATTATCGTCGGCATCGGCGCCTTCGCGCGTGCCCCAAGTCGTCTGAAAAGAGACCAGTTAGTCCGGTGCATTTTTTGTGTGTGATTTGAACATGGATTGGCGGCTCGCCCTCGGTCCAGTGACCCGCAGCCCACGCAGGACAGGTCGAGTCAAAGGGACGGGGAAAGCGAACGCGCAATCAATGCCGTTGCGGGGGTGATGCCACTTACTTCTGTGACTGTGATGCAGCCGTACAGCTTGATGAGGTTGTGGAAATAACCAAACAGGACCGACACGGGAACGAAGCGGACGTCGCCCGGGTTTCTTAACAAATGCGGAATGAGCTTGATCGTCTTCGTGAACAGGTAGTGCCCCACGAATAAGGCCCAGAGCACCACCAACTGCTTATGTCCGTCGCGCGGCTGGTGCTGGTGGTGCTTATTGTTATTGCTGCCATTGATACCGTGGGGCTGGACTTGCTGCCGCTGCTGCTGCTGTTCCCGCTGGAAGGTCGACGACCCTTCGTCCTGGTAGAGGCCGGCCTCAGATAAGGCCAAGTGGAAGCAGGCGAATAGTAGGCAGTCGAAGAGAAAGGCCCATTGCGTAACCGTTGTTTGGAAGACGGCATAGAGGGACCAAGGGTAATTCCTGTTGCGCGCAAAAGACACAGAGTTAGCCGACGCCCCCAGTTGCACAACATTGGACTACTTCGGCCTTGTGGAGGGGTAGAGCCTTGGCGTCTTCAACCACACGCCCGTCGAAAAATCGACATCGCTCGCTCTGCTGCTCACGCCCCCCCCTCCAACCCCAACACCGCTCGAGCCCATTGCTCCCCCAGTTCCCCTCCCACGAGGAATCATGGGGCTTGTGAGCCGTGGACCATTGCAATATGGAGTATTGGCTCAGAATCCATTGCCCTCGTCGTGGTTGCGCTTCTTCGGGCTTCTGCCATCGAAACAGCGAGGGAGGGCAATAGATAAGAAAAGAACAGCTTAATCACTTACACCCACATATGCAGCTCGCTCAGGCTGGTCAGGTTACTCCTCCAGTTGCTGCGCACCCACCGGAGGCATTGGCGCAGGTACTTGGAGTCGTTCTCAAGCGTCGTCTCTACCTCGCACTCGCGGTGGTTCTGGATCTGGATCTTCCAGTCGTGGGAGAACAGCCAGCGTGTGATGAAGTTGTCGTCGTCGGCGTTCAGGAAGTGGTCGCTACCCCAAGTCTCGTGGGTGAAGCCGTAGGTAAAGTTGGGGTCCTGTAGAATCTCGGAGCGATACGCCACCGCTCGTCCCGACAAGCACGGGAGCCCGCCATCAATCCAATTGCAGGCTGTGCAGTCGAAGTTCCTCCGCACGAGGTAGATGGACCCGAGGAACTCCCAGATGTTGGTCCGGTCGTTGCGGCGGAGTTGTTGATTTGTGCCCACGCCGCCTACGCGCGGGTCCTCGAAGGGTGCGAGGATCCATTTTGTGAACTTCTCGGGGAGCCACACGTCGTCGTCGAGCAGCAGCGTGATCTTGGTCTGCACCTCGGGGATCGCCCGGGACAGTTGTCGGCGTTTGTTGGCCTGGCTGATGGACAGGATCTGGATGCGCTTGGGGTAGCCCATCTCTTCCACCATCTGATATAGCCGCTTAACTCGAGAGTCGGGCGTCACCAGAAGCAGCTCAAACGGCTCGAGGCGGTATGCGGTTTGCACCGTCTCTTTCAATTGCTGAATGTCTTCGGCAACGGTCGGGATGATGACCGTCATATCCTGGGCTGTAACCGTCGGCTCGTCGGTTGGCTGTATCGGTGTATACAGCCAGTTGGCGGCCAGATTGACCCATAACCGGACATTGCGGAACAAACTAAAATGACGGTTAGTATTCGAAAGGCATTAATGTCAAGAGGTAAGGGTTGTGGGGAGGCGGCAGCGAGGTTGCCATCTCCTCCATAGCCAAAAGAAAAGTAGTGGAAGTGGTGGACGTAATGGTGGTGGTGGAAAGTCCAGGGGTGGAGGTAGCTTTAGACGTACAAGAGAGCTACACAAATCCATAACCAACTCCAATTGGGAACCGTCCAGAAGGAAAAGGGAAACATGGTAACGAGCAACGAACGTCAACAAACTGGGGGAACTACGGAGGGAAACAAGGCCGAAGATCACATCGATGGATGGGAGGACAATCCGTGTTCCCCGGTGGGCGCGCGAGCGACTAAATATTCATCCAAGCCACATGTTTACGGGCCAGGCGAGGGCATGTTTCGCTTCCCGGCGCTGTTTAAGCTGCAGGAGTTTGGGGTAGGTCAACATGGCGGGAGCATGAGCTACATAGTTGCAAAAATCCGCTTCTGGCTAGGCCGGTGGACAGGCGCCATTGCTTGGATCCCGGCACGCCGTTACTCGCATATTTAGCGCTCAGGGATCGTCTGCATCGAGGGCGCAGCGTAGAGCCAGTCGCCCAGCCGTTTGGCGGCCGGGCTGGGCACGAGACTGGAGTGTGGGTGGTGGTGGCCCTTCCATTCATCCCCCCCTCCCATCCCCTTCCTGGCTGATTACATGTTACCCTCGAAATAGAGTGAGACTGAGAAAGAGAGACAGAGAGGGAGTGTGCGTGTGTGTGAAACAGGACCCGCGTATGTATGTGTGATGAAGAAAAAGAAGAAGAAGAGAAAGATCCTGGAATTGGGAAACAGAGAAGAGAGATGGAGTGAGAGGCGAAAGAAAGGGCCATGTACCAACCACCCCATCAACGCACCACTCCACCTACCTCCACCTACCTCCACCACCATCATATTCCATCGTCGATACCACACACACACACAGACAGATACTTGCAGACACACATACACTCACTCACACTCATACTCATACTCACATACACACACATGCATTCGCGGCACCACGGCAGCAGCAAGCCCACCACACCCCTTCCCCTTCCCCTTCCCCGTTCCTCCTCTTTTGCCTTGTTGCGTCTGGCTTCTTGCGTCGTACTTCTTGCGTCGTGCTTCTTGCGTCGTGCTTCTTGCGTCGTGCTTCTTGCTGCTTTGCCTGCTTCACGCTTGCTGGCTTCCTCGGCTTCGCCATGCGGCTGATGATCGCACGTCCAATATACCATCCCTCGCCCTTGGCACACTGGCGCGTCAATCTGCATCTGAGATCATGGCTCTAGAATTGCGCACTTGGACTAGCCGCTGCAGGCGTGCTCAAGGGCACTAGTTCTGCCCTCCACGGCCGATAGGCGCTGGCCGTGGACCGTGGTGACGCTCACGGCAGGGCTGGCGCGACGACGCAGAAGACACGCTTCCTTTCTTCCCTTATGCTATCTCGCCTGGCGCAGTGCCGTGCCGTCGGCTAATACCATGGAAAGATTGTTGTGCCCTCCAACGTGCCATGCTCGATGCACCACAATACCCTTTGCTATGAGTTCATGTGCCCTTTTTAATTTTGTCCGATCCATTGGCCAACGGGAAAATTTTCCACAGACCTGCGGCGCCTGGCTTTGTCCCTGCCGGCGAAGGCTCGCCGAACCGCAGAGTACGACGTCGACATCGACGGCGGCGGCGGCGGCAGCGATAGAATCGATGCCATGCGGTATAGCGGACAGTCTACACAGGACGACTACCGTCTGCCATGCAACCCTCGGGTCAAATTGGCGAGCGAGTACGGAATACAGTCCACATCAACCCCTCAACCCCCCGGGGGGTGGCCTTTCGGGAGCAAGCGGCCTCTCCATGTTGGACACATTACTCCCTCAGGTGGATGCAGCGGCCAGACGTGCTCCGGACTTCTTTCTTGAGAAAGATGCTGCTGCTGCTGCCGTCGTACCTCAAGATTGACAATAATCAATATCTCTCGAGCCAACTGGGTCCAACAGAGGGCGGAAGGGTTGGCGACGTACCTGGCATCGGCTGAAGAGGACATGGTATGCATCTGCTAGCAATACTGTTGTCTGCACATACGGGGGTCCATACCTTGCTCTTGCAGATCAAAGGCACCGGCCCGTCTTCCATTTCCGCGCATCCAATCGCTCTGTTTGGGGGCTTTTTGATGCCTGTACATGCATAGAAAAAATAAAGGAAATAATGGCTGTGGGTGTGCAAGTACGAAGTAGCCCGCTGCTACCAGACGCGAGGGCGGCTTGCGGAAAAGTGGTGTGTGTGTGTGCTTTTTTCAAGCTTTTGCTGCAGGACATTCTTCCTGCTTCCTTCGTCCTGAGACATCGATCCTCTCATGCACCATCGGCGTACTTTACGTGGTTTTGTTCTGACAGCATCTGGTCCACCCAACTGTACAACCTTCTGGGGCGTTCTGTTAGTCCCAGGTTGGGAGTCCGTTGTCGTCCACACCATGCATTGACAACAACGTAGAAACAAATAAATCCGAGTCCACACAGTCTCAAACCCCAGAGATAGATCAAGACATGTCGTCTGAGTTCGCTTGCGTCATGCGGGAGACCATGCGCGGTGTCCCACTTCCCGCTTCCCCGTACCATGATGGCTTTTGTGCAACAGGGCACGTTGTTTTGTTCCCGCACGCCGTACATAGGACCATAGCAATTCACCGATGATGTGTTTGTACATGATCCGTTCTGATAGTGTGAGGCTCTGACGGGATAATATGTGTCGAGTGATAATACCAGGGATTATCTGGTCCGTTTGTTACCGCTATATTGAACATACTTAGGCCTTCTGACAGTGTGGTTCAATACTCGAGTATGGGAACATCAGTTGACTGCTCATTGGCAGTCCAACGACCAACCATAACCTTTGCTGAAAATCTGGACATTTCTAGAGCAAAATAAGTTCCACAAGTTGCAGATGATTGTCTTTGTGTCCCCTGACAGGATTTTGCATAGAAATCAAGAGCAGGGGTCGCTAATATGGCAATTCATCGAGTGACACTCGGTCGGACCATTTGCTGCCATGTACTGCCCTCTCCTGAACCGGATAGAAAAATTTTCAACGTAGCTTCGACTCAATTGCCCGGTGACGTTGGAAAGGATGCTGCATTGATTAACCGGGTCAATCCAGGTACTCTCATGCCAGGAGACCAATTGGGAAGGATGCTTTGCGAAAGTTTGCGCTTCAATAATATAGATAAGAGGAAGGAGGAAACACCGAGAATGCTGGAATCGCTACGGCTAAAAACACTCGCATAATGCAAGCCACCGTGAGGCAAGACAGTTATATTTTGAACTAGGACAGAGAGAATGAGTGACTTGAGAAAGAAGCGGACAGAGGTGTATTCGGTAGTGAAATAGGTAATTCGGAAGGAACGTTCAGTACCGGCCCGAACTGCTCGAACGCCTCTATGCGTATCAGCTGTGTTGACTGGTTTCCGAACCGTGTGCCGAGACCTTCACTGGGGTCCAGAAACCAGATCCGTATTGGCAGAGGGGATATTAAGGAGCGACTTGTTCCACTGAGTGGCCGCGTTCCCCGCGAAAGAGCGGACTATCAAAGATGCTGCTTCAACTTCTCTTCTATACACATGCCGAACGCTGCGCCCTCGAGCTATACAATGTTGGCTGGCAGCGTGCTGGCCGACAAATTCGGTGATGGTAGAGCGCATATCGCATACGTGTCTGCATCGGCTAACACCTTGCAGTGTCAATTGAGAACTTCCAGAACAACGCCCTCATATCGCGTAGATGCGCCAAACTCGCAAGGTCGTTGACCTGAGTAGAAGCCGTCACAGCAAGCCAGATCCGGAAAGACACGCAGTTCCATGGGCGAGCATGGTCCGAGGACTTGAGTTCCAAAGCTAGGTTCTCCCCCATCCTGAGCCTTGACTGCCTCCACCTCAGGCCATTTTCGATGTGGGCGATGGAAACCCTATCAACATGGCCTAGGTTCCTGACACCGATTCAGCAGTACTCATCTGGAACTCATGGACGGCTGCCCATCTGCTGCTCGTGGTCAGCACTGCCTACTTTCAAGAGGCACTAAATCACACATCAGATCACTAAAGAGTCAGCTGTACGAAAAGCTGACTTGGTGGGAGTTGATAGAGAGTCCTTAGTGGGGAGTAAGACGGGGCAATGGCCATTGACCGCTACCAAGTTGGTCCCGTGCTGCAAACCTGACCAACCCGAGCAAAAAACCAGGTCACAAGCAAGAAAAGAAAGAAAAGAAAAGAGATGGAATAGAGAACCCTGAGGTTGCGCTTGCGGCTGCTCAGGTGCGAGTTGGACAGGTAGTGGTGAGGGTTGAGGGTTGAGGTGCAAACAGGCTAAGGCACCAATTTAGCGCGTACCAAACAATCAACGATGACGGCGGCGATGGCTGACCACGTGTCAGTAACATTACACCAAAAGTTACACAATCATCCTACGTAGGCACACAGTACGTGCTCTTGCTCTCGAATACACAAGAACACGCCACCATTGTGTATCTCCAACCGTCTCTCAACATCAACTGCCCTTCGGCCATGAGCACAAGGCTGCCGTCGACGTCGAACCCTTTTCCGTCGACGCCATTGCGCCTCCACGGCTCTAACGCACCGCGAGCCATCCCATGGATGTTGGAAGGATGACAACAACGCCTGCGTTCGGTTTCCTCGCCGTCCTCGCCAACCGCTCTTAGATCGCTGGGCCAGGGAGCCCTTGTTAGCGTCGACAGGGTCCGGGCGTGTGGGTCGTCGACGTCTTGGTGTTGCGCAATGGGGACCAGGTGTTCACCCGCTCTCACCCCCCTCCGCTCCCCCACACACTCTCACTGCGCAAACACACGATGAGCAATCGCCAAGCTCCCCGAGCTATGATGCGCAGCCATGTGCACTCAGATTGCTTTCATGACACATCGTGTCGCCATCGTCTCACCAACTTCCCTCAAGCTCGTCCACGAGACCACCATCTTGCCATGGACTGGCCGCCTCGCCCACCTCACTCGAAACGCGGAGATGGTTCGAAGGGGCGGTACGGGCAACGCCGAGTGTGCTCTCGAGCTTTCGATGAACCGCGTCCGCATACATACTTTGACGTTGTGGGCTAACGGACTGGGTACAACACGGGAAAAGGAGAAAAGTTCCGAAATCCCGCGCGCACGTCGACTTTTGGACACGGCGCTACCATTTCGCGCATCCTGCAGACACGGGCTGGCGAACTCGAAATGAAGCGACCACTGATTCTGTGGCTCAATTTCCGTTGGTTCTTGTTGAATCCATGTCTCGTTGACGTGAACGGTGTGAACCTCCTCAAGTGTGCATGCTTAGCTCGGCAGTTTGTCCCCCTCGTCTTCACCTCCGCCATCTCTGTCTCGAACTAGTCGGTTGCATTTGCTCCAAGTTGCTGTATCGCGGGGCTGCCGTGGCTGTTATCAGCGTTGCATTATGGTCATCTTACCGTGGCCCCCTCGAACGGGCAAGCTTTGCCTTAGCGTAGGCCCGACCGATTACGATTTGATCAGCTTCCTTTACTGCATCCTGTTCCTTAGTGCTGCCTCTATATCTTCGTCGACATGGGTAAAGGAACACGATTAGCCTGGTGAGAGAATATCGGACACACCGTTAACCAGCATGGCGTCCTGTCAATGTCATTAACTCAACTGCCAATACTTCGCCGTGACACTAATCAGATATCGGTGTCGTTTTTACTAGTTGCTGCTTGACCGGTGTGTAGCTCTCGCAAGTCAACTTTCAACAGCCCCTTTGGAGTTCTGTCTTTGTTAACAAGCACTAGGCGCAGGGATGCCGATAGTTCTGGATTTGCCGGGCAAGTCATCTATACCACGACGCTTGGCATTTTCTTCTGTTGACGGATTGGGCATTCCACCTCTTCATCCCCTGTTGGCCCGAAATATGGTTCCGAATGCCACATTTGGCGGAATTCCTCCATAAGGCGTCTTCAGGTGGAATACTCTGGCATGACATTATTGAAGACATATAGTAACCTCCGATTATTTTCGACTTTAACTGGGGAGTCAACGACATTGCATATCCCATTGCATTCCCCCAGATATATTCCTTACCCTTCTCATATTTCACCTGGTCTCCATTCTATAACCACAACATATAGGTCAAACTTGCAACGGTTTTCACTCTAGTACTATTGCGGATGGGAAGTTTGATACCAGGATCTACCTACCGATCGAAATGCGTCATCTTCATGCATGTCATAAAAGACATCCTGCGAGAGTCTTAGCGTTCCCCCTCATTGTCTTTCCCCAGTTATTTATCCGTAGCACAAACGAGTCAGAGGCAGAGCGTACCAGAGCCATGTGGACAGGCAAATATCCAGTTGCTGAAACACCTATCGGAATGTTGAAAGAAGACCCCTTCAATGTGCGGAAATTCAGGGTCGTACTTTTATCCTCGTTTGGTACCACCCAGAATGCTGGATTGCCATTCGCCACATGCATCGAGTACGAAACGGCGTGCACCATCGCAGGTTAGACGTGTGCGCAACATTCTTCGTTATTTTGGTTTAAGCTAAATGTTCGTCAATGCCCATGAAACTCACTCAGGAACAAACCCCCCGACGACTGTCTGTCTTCGGTCTTCAACCAGTGCTCAATGATATCATCTATGCTTAAAGGAACGAAACAGATCTAAGAGATTCCCATGAAGTCTCGCAACTCAGATTTTTAAGATGACATTAAGTGTTACCAAAAGATTTTGGGGAATTTACTAAGCTGAGCGTTGGTTACGATGTGTGCTGAGGCAGTTGCAGATTGTTGAGGTCACACTGCGGACCTGAACCATTTTATTTAGTGTTTGTGGAGCGCCTTTATCGCTATCTATCGATTGGGTGGACACGACATACGAGCCTTGGCTGCAATGCAGGCAGTTAGTCATTGTGAAGTTGATTCAGCAGCCTTCGATGAGGGAAGCTTCCCCAGAGCTTGTCATCCCAGATGTGGTTAGCCTGTGTCTGACAAAGGCTTAGTGGACATCATGAACAACAGTGAAGGTATCCGATCTCTCACCGACGTCAAACAAAGATATTGTATATATCTTCATCAAGCGCGACCGTCTTGTAGCGGAATGCTCCAGAAATATCGGCTTTTGGTGCCATCCAACAGTTCTGCACAAATCTATCCTGCCGCTCCTCGCTTCAGCCAGCGTGTGCGCCATTTCAGCAGCTATCCCAGCAGCATGGCTCCCACTACCAAGCAATACGACTATATTGTCATTGGAGGAGGCAGTGGAGGGTCCGGGGCTGCACGCAGGGCCGCCGGTTGGTATGGTGCGAAGACGTTGTTGGTCGAGAATGGTCGCTCGGGAGGAACATGCGTGAATGTGGGGTGAGCAGTGGAGTCTGTGTAACACTGAGTCTTACTGACATGGCCTGTAGGTGTGTACCCAAGAAAATGACATGGGTAAGGAGTCCAGATGCGGCACATCGGAGATCTAGAGACTGTGCTCATGCTGTACTCGCTGACTGACCCACTGCAGTACTTCGCCTCCGTGAACGAGGTGTTGAAGGGGGCGAAACACTACTTCTATGATGTTCCAGAGAACGTTCAGTTTCACTTTGACAAGGTCTATTGTACCTGTCCGACTATAGCCTGTAACCGCTAAGCCCTCCACAGTTCAAGAAACGGCGTGACGAGCAGATTCTTAAACTCAATGGAGCCTATGAGCGCAATTGGAACCGTGAAGGCATAGATTTGATCCAGGGGACTGCAAAATTTTCTGCAAAGAATGAGATCGAAGTCGATCTGCAAGATGGAAGCAAAGCTAGCTTCTCCGCGCCACACATCCTAGTGGCCACGGGTGGGTTTCCCATTGTACCGAATGACATCGAAGGTGCCAAACATGGTATCTCCAGTGATGGGTTTTTTGACATTGAAGAATTGCCCACGAAAATAGCAATCGTAGGAGCGGGCTATATTGCCGTTGAACTTGCTGGGGTGCTTAATGCGTTGGGGGTCGAGACTCACATGTTCATCCGTGGCCAAACGTTCCTGCGGTCGTTCGACCCGATGATTCAAGAAACTCTGACAAAGGCCTATGAAGACGCCGGCGTTATCATTCACAAAGGTCATAAGGGCTTCGGCAAGGTCGAAAGACTAGATCAAGATATTGCCACTGTGGCGGGCGGAACAGCCCACGAGAAGCGCACAGAAGGACCGTCGGCAAATAAGCAATTGCGTATTACGGACACCGATGGCCAGATATTGGAATTCAATGAGCTACTTTGGGCAATTGGTCGAGCCCCCGAAACCCAGGATTTGAATCTTGACCCTGATGTGAAGCTTAGCGGAAAAGGTCATATCATCGTGGACGAATTCCAGAATACCAGCGTTCCGGGAATCTATGCACTTGGCGATGTCACCGGACAGGCTGAACTTACTCCGGGTAAGATCAAAATCATATACAGCACATGATCTGAACTTTGAAGCTTATTTCCGTGCAGTGGCGATAGCCGCGGGGAGGCAATTGGGGAATCGGCTTTTTGGTCCCCCGGAATTGAAAAACTCAAAGCTGTTATATGAAAACATACCGACAGTGGTGTTCTCACATCCCGAAGTCGGAACGATCGGCTTGACCGAGCCGCAGGCAGTGGAAAAATACGGGAAGGACAACGTCAAGGTGCGTGGACCGGTGTCATGCAACATCTACCATACAGTGACCACGTGCTTTGACCGTGCTCAGCTGACACTGGGTCGATGTAGATCTACAATACGAAGTTCAGTGCAATGTATTTCGACGTCTTTCCACCAGAGGAGAAGAGCAAGCATCCGACCCAGTGAGTACATGCATCTCTCTATGGGATTGGGAGACAGTAAACCAAGCTACATTTGGTCCTATATGTTCCTTGCTAATTACAGGCTAGATACAAGATAGTGTGTGCTGGAAAGGAAGAGAAAGTGGTGGGCCTGCACATTCTGGGAGAAGGGTCTGGTGAGATGCTTCAGGGATTTGGCGTAGCCATCAAGATGGGTGCTACCAAAGCTGATTTTGATCGTTGTGTGGCTATTCATCCAACATCCGCTGAGGAGATTGTCACCATGCGTTAGATGAGTACCCAGGTACACTCTAAACATTGCCACAGTCGGACACACCTGGGTAGATAGTGATTTTGATAAGCGGTGATCACAAGCTCAAGCACAGTAGAGGTTGGCGGACTAGTAATGACAAGCCCAGTGATCGAACACTACAATCCCTATGAATCCACAATTTACGTGAGAAGGTGCTGGGAAGACATGAAATCTTCTTGCCGTGGAGACAACAAAAGATGATGTGTTGGTGTTGAGCGCGCTATCCCCTATTCGCGTAGCGATGCACGGACCGGAAAATCAGACTTTGCCGGAGCTCCAACTTCCAGCTCAACTTGATCTCGCGCATCATCCCATTGACCGACGACACCATCTCCACTCGATTCCTTTCCTCGCCGCCATGTCTCTAGCTGCATCACGCGCCGTGCTGCGGCACTCGACATTCGCCGTCCGACGCGCTGGCGTTCGCAATGCCTCGTCGACTTCCGAAGCCGCCAATGCCGCGAAGGATAAGACTGCCGAATTTTCAAAGAAGGCACAGGAGGGTCTATCTCGAGTGACCTCATCTGCCGGTGCTACCATCTCGAAGGCCGGAACCGCTGCTGCTGGTGCTCTGGGAAAAGTTGGCGGCCGTACGGGAGGATTGATCGGCCGTATACAATGTTAGTACACGTCCCCTGGAGATAGATTTTCGTTCAATTTGCATTGAATCGGATCCGGCGAGTTTCAACGAGCAAGAAAAATCTATGAAGGGCAGATTGAAGCGTCTTGTCAACGTACATGGACGCGGATTTGCTTGCATAACAATAATCACGCCATGCAATTGAGCTCGCTCGGTCGGCCGGACGTGCCAATGGTGAAAACAATGGTTATCTAAATTACATGGGAAAAATCGCTGACATGATATCTCCCTCCGCAGCACTTGTACCAACCGCTACTCACTACTCAAAGCTTGCCCTCGAGGTTGGCAAAGTTGTAGCCAAGGAGAGGAACATGGCTCCTCCGTAAGTGATACTCAAGCCCCCCTACGCAGCTCCCGCTAGAACTAACATTTTGTAAAGCAACACCGAGCAGTTTCAGAAGTTCTTCCAGCCTCTTCTTTCTGGTCTCCGTAACCCATCGACCCTCCTCCAACAGCCTGCAAATCTTATCAATCAAGCAAGGAGCGCGAGCCAGGGACAGTGGGTTTCCGCCGGCGTTGTTGCTGCTGAAGTACTTGGCTTCTTCACTGTTGGTGAGATGATCGGCAGGTTCAAGATCGTTGGATACCGATCGAAGGCACAAGCCCACCATTAAATGCATTATGTCTCATATTTAAAGTCATTTCAGGATTGGTAAAGGTGTTGCAGAATGAGGGAGAGGAGAGTGTCGAGCCAGAATACGATCACCAAATGATGATCCGAAATGGCTCCGTAGTGAGCAGAAGGGAGCAGTAGCGTGGCTGTACGAATATAGTGCCGGGGTGCATACAAGGAGGGTCGGTCGTACACTGTACTATTGCACATACTCTGGTTTAGATTTCATTCTTCTTCTCCCTGTGCACCTACTGTCAATGCATGATTTACCTATAAACAACCAAACCGAATCTTTGTTGAATTATAAAGCACTTTGAGTGTGAAACCGTTCGGCGTTTAGTTCAGCCGATCCGCCGAGGCCCTCTTTTCTTTTTTTGGACAAGCTCCGAAGTTTTGCGATCTGTATTCTGTCAAGTCCTTCGCAAAAGCACTCCCTTCAGCGATCAAGAAGATGTTCGTCCGACAAGTATCCAAATTCCCTCAAGTATGAACGTATTCAAATTACTTTCACGCTCGTCGAAAGGCTCGCAGCCTATCCCCGCGCAAAAGTTACCCTCCTCCGGCGCTGTCGCGAACCCGCAACTTTTCGGCCACGAAGGATCGCACACAACATCCCACACATCTGGACGAAATCGTAAACGAAAGAGGGGTTTAGATGCAGGAGATAAGTCTTCGACAGTCCCAGCAGATATTGACTTTTTTGGTGGTGGTTTGAGGGATACATCTAAGACCAGGAATCTCGAACCTCATGGAGCCGGTAGCGATGAGGAACCTGTTGTAGAAGAGACACTTGACGATGGGATTTCGGAGGGGGTTGAGGATCATGAAATGAGCCCTTATGACGAAGACGAATGCAAACGAGTGTTGCGATCGCATAAATTGAAGGTAGTGGTATTGGAAGAATTTGCGCCAGCAAAGGAAGAACCTAAAAAAGAGGAGAAAAAGAAGAAATCGAAGAGGCGGAGACGAGAAGAGGAAGAGGCAGGGAAGGCGAAGAAGAACTCCAAACGGCAACTATATCCTGTGCCTTTGACGACTTTTGCGCAGCTAAGAGTTCAATATGGCATCTCACGGAGGTTGGCAGAAAATATCGCAGAACAGGGATACAAACTACCCACCGAGGTACAGCTTAGTGCGCTTCCACTGCTTTTGAAAGTAAAGAAGTCACAGCCAATCGAATCGATCCCCAACGCTAGTGGCGCGGATTTGGCTGGAAATATAGACCTACTCACAATTGCACCTACCGGGAGCGGGAAAACAATCGCCTTTTTAATACCTATCATCAACTCTGTGCTCTCCGAGGACAAGGATAAAGCCGACTATGCTGAAGGTCCCCGGGCAGTTATTGTGGCGCCGACAAAAGAACTGGCCTCACAGATCGTGAATGAAGCCCGAAAGCTGGCAAAGGGGACCGGTATCAAAGCAGCACTAGTCAAGAAAGGCGTAGAAGTGGTGGAAAGGCCAGCTGAGCATTACTCAGAAGAGGACGTAGCGCCCGCTGAAGCACCGGAAGGGTTTGGAGATAGTCAGTCGGAGTCGGAAAAAGAAACAAATGCGCAGAAACCGAAGCGAAGACGACGCAAAGCGGAGCGTGTCAAAGCTGCTATCCTTGTAGCTACACCACTGGCCCTCGTCAATGCCCTAAAACGTTGGGATGGTAGCATTTCTGAGTTGTCGTCTATCCGTCATCTAGTGCTAGACGAGGCAGATGTTCTACTCGATCCTCTATTCCGCGAGCAGACTTTGCAAATCTGGAATGCTTGCAGCAACCCGCTGCTCCGAGTGGGGTTATGGTCAGCTACAATGGGATCGAACGTCGAAACACTTCTAGTCGAAACACTGAATACTCGTTGGCAGTCCTTGCCTTCTAGATCTTCACTACCTCCCCGGCCAGCACTTGTCAGATTAGTCGTGGGGCTTAAAGACTCTGCCATCCCAAATATCACACATCAACTTACTTATGCTGCAACAGAGCAAGGCAAGCTCCTTGGTCTTCGACAATTACTACATCCTACAGCACCTTCAGCCGATGCTGCAGTATCGCTCCGTCCACCGTTCCTCGTTTTCACACAAACTATAGCTCGGGCGATCGCTCTTCATTCCGAACTACGTTATGATATCCCACCAGAAGCAGGTGGGAGCTCCCGTATTGCTGTCCTCCATGCGGACCTATCTTCTAGTGCTCGTGAGGGCATCATGACGCGTTTCCGTCGTGGTGAGGTGTGGGTACTAATAACCACCGACCTGCTCGCCCGAGGAGTAGACTTCCGTGGTCTCAATGGTGTGGTGAACTACGACGTGCCCAACTCCGCGGCTGCTTATGTCCATCGTGTCGGTCGCACGGGTCGAGCAGGACGACAAGGCGGCGTTGCTGTTACATTTTACACGCAGGAAGATATTCCCTATATTAAGAATGTAGCGAATGTGATACGTGCAAGCGAGAAGCTTCGCGGAAAGGGAGAAGGGGAGGGAACCGTGAAGCAATGGCTAATCGATGCGCTTCCAACACCCAGCAAGAGAGATAAGCAGCAACTGAAGAGGAAGGGCGTTGAGGCTCGTCGTACAGTGAAGGATGCAGATGGGAGAAATAAGAACAGGATCAGCACGAAGAGTGGGTATGACAGGAAGATAGAGAACAGGATTAGGGGAGCTAAGATGGCCAGTAAGCGTAGTGAAATGCAGCAAGAGCGGGTAGTGGAAGATGCTGGGGAGAGTGAGTTCTCCGGGTTTGAAGATTAGAAAATAACAATAACTGGAGATTTGCTAGAAATAGTTCGCTGTAGAAGATATCGCATGTTGTACATTGTATACCACGACCTGGACACGGAGAAATCTCAATTTTTAGCGCCATACGAATGTTCTTATCCTGGTCGAATATTCCAACAATTGGCATTTCACTGTTCATACAATCTCACTAAACAACATCCATGTCGAATACAACGTACCACCTGGGCCCGGATGAGTCTAGCCCTTCACCTCAGCACAAGTGCACTCATTCCGGCAATATTCTGAACCATAAAAACCATCGCTAATATTCAACATGCTACCTGATCAAAACTATATACAATCCTCCGCGCCAAATGTGTATTCATTCCAGAGTCGAGATAGCGATACTCATCAATCCCAATTCCCAGCATTACGATCATTCATTTCCCGTGAGCCTGGACGCCGTACGTAGTCGCCTAGGTACTCAGGTTGGGCTATTACCTCGTCGATTCATGATCCGCCTCCGCCTCATTATTTTCGTCAGACATGATAATAGTATTCCTATACCTTTATAGGAGAGGTAAGGTTTCATAACTATACCTTCTCCTTCATTTCCTTGTCTTTGTCATCATCGTCTTGGCCTGGGTTCGCCATCTCGTATTCGAGGATCTTGATGAAGCGGTAGAAGGCCACAGCGAGGATCGCGCCGATGCCCGGTCCGACCCCTAGGGTGAAGTTAGTAGGAGGGAAGAGGATGGAGGATGGGAATGGATGGACTTACAGTAGATCCAGTGTTCGCGGTCAAATACGCCGGTGACGACGCAGGGGCCAAAGGACCGGGCGGGATTCAAAGATCCACCCGTGTAGTATACACCGACGAGTTCTGCGATAAAAAGGGCGAGACCGATACCCACGGGTGCGATGAAGGTGGCTGTTTAATATTAGCATGTGACCCAAAGCCAATCTAGATTAATGGGAGGTGGACTTACCTTTGTGTTTCTCCTTCGCCAACATAAAGATCGTAAACACCAGTTCTGCCGTCAAGATCGCTTCTATAAACACTCCTCTCGCCAAACTCGTATCCGCACTTAACGTCGTTCTGACATTCAACGGCGTCGGGAACATGACTTTAACGAGGAAACTCGCAAAGATGCTCCCAGCCAATTGCGCAATCAACAACAGCGTGAACTTAACGGGCGTGATGGAACGAGTCAATAACATGGCAAATGTGACGGCGGGATTGAAAAGACCACCGCTAATGCGGAAGAAGATCCAAACGTTGACCATGAGTGAGAAGGCAAAGACGAGAGCGATATACTGTAGGACTTGGGGAGAGAACCCAGTGTCAGCACCTGTGGTTGTGTTGCTGTCGCCTTGGGCGTTGGAATCGATGTTGGCGACTTGGGTGCCGGAGAAGGCGAAGAAGAGAAACATCATTGTGCCTACGAACTCGCCGATGAAGGCTACGAAGTCTATTGGATGATTAGAATGCTGGGTTGGGCCGGGAAAGCGGGGAGAGGGTGTTGGGAAGTATAATTGAAGGAGAACAGGCCAGTTTCGTGGTGTCCAAAACTAATCATGTTGGGTGGATGCACTAGAAAAAAGATTCGGGTGAAGGGTATTGGGGGCTTGCGATGAGATCGGGACCTACGGTTCTTTGCTTGCGAGTTCATCCACATCGTCCATGGGAGACGGAGTACTTCGTCGGTGGAGGGAGGACGTCTTGGGGGGCCACGGCCTCCTGCACCGGGGTACGGATACGTGCCACCACGACGAGTTTCGTTGTCGTCGCTAACATCATAATAGTCGATGCGGGGTTTGGTAGGCGTGTCTGGCTCATAGTCGCCGCTCGGCCGCTGGTCATCAAAGCTACTTCGAGGTGGAGGTTGGCCGCGAGCCCAAGGATCTCTTCCTTCTTGATTGCGATACGCCTGGGGTGGTCGAGAGTATGCCCTTTGAGGACGTCGATACACACGTGGACGATCGTCTTCTGGGTAATACTCTTCGACATAAGGGCCCCTGTAATCTGATTGCTCGTACCTACTGCGGCTCCTAGACCGGCGTGATGATGGCTCAGGGTCGTAGTCACGATCCCTTGGGTCCACAGGATAGTCAATGTACCGGACTGAATTGCCTCTAGCCCTACCACCGTTTGAGGGCCCCCCGTTACCGGAGTGAGCGATGGTAGCGAGTCCGGCTGTTTGAACACCGACGCTCATTGGTGACACTTCGCCTGGGTTGGGTTGGTGTACGTGTGCGTCTGTGGGTTGTTGAATTGGAAGACGAAGTAAGGCGTCACGACTTCCTGAATGTGAAGGTCGTTCTACTACCGAATCGCCTTGCATTCTTTCACCGTAGAACTGTGGTAGAGCGCCTGAGTTCGGCGCCTGTCCCGCCATATTTGATTGACCGAGGTCAATATCGGGAGTGACGATAATGTTTTCTAGAGAAGTCTAGATGAATTTTCTTGGCCTATAAACTGATGAAAAAAGTTTGGTAGTTGTGAAGGCGTGCTGTAGGGTAGTTGTGCTTGTGAGATGTTGAAGTGGATGATGGTTGGATGAAGGTTCAGGACCGGAGGTGTGGGATGAATAAATGGATGTAGAGTGAAAAAGCAGCACCTGTGGTAGCCAGGAGCAACCATTATAACCCACATGATAATTTCTTCATCCCACCAGCCCCCTCTTTCCAGCCTTCATCGGCGCTTCATCGTACCTTTGAGCATCCTTGCACATCCCGTTGACACTCGATTCGTTGATCGGGGCAACGTGCGGGGACCCAATCTGGGTTATTGCGATCGATCACACCGCTCGCGAATTGGAGTGACGTCGAAGGAGGCGTGTTATGTCCCAAAGAGAACAAGAGAACTGTGTTGTAGCATGGAGACACCTGGGGCATCTTCATGCAAGAACACGTCTGACATCGGAAGAAAAGGAGGCACGTGAGATCATGGCGAGCACTTCTTACAAGCTAGGTGGAATTTTGACTCGAGAGTGATTGAGACCTTGGAAGTTATTTGTTCAAGGCCTTAATTCGCAAGGTGAGGCCATGTAGTTGTATCGTGTTTCAGGGTTAGTGGTGGTTCGAGCTTTGCGTCGTCTCAGTCAGGGATTGGAACACAAACAGCCAACAGAGGAACATCCTTGTCGTGTAAAGAGCATGTCCCTTGTAGGGCTACACCAAATGCGTAAAACTCCAGCAGTCTCGAACGATATTAGTTTTCTTTTCTGACGCCCGGACGAGCACGGATGCTAGGATCGAATTTTCCTAGATAACCTGTGATGTCATAACTGTTACAAATGCCTGAGCTAAACACTGCCTTCTTCTGAATACTTTCATCCTATCGCCTGTCTGTTTTTTTGGCTTTTAGAGCAATGGCATATCTATCTTCAAATACGTTCAGATACGGGTGGACCTGCCGGCCTTATTGCACAAGAACACGTCGGCATGCGCCGAAAAACAAAATTAGCGAGGCTGGAAGCTGGCGCGATCGCGATGAACATGATCGAAAGGCATGGGATAGGATACATGTACCCTGTTATCTGCATTTCTATACGTGGCTCTTATCGTCTTTCCAGGACCTTGGTATTTGGTACCGGCTCGTGCGGGCAACGGCTCAACAGGCTCGAATTTGCGGTGCCATGTAACAACGTGTTTTCCGCGCACATCTCGCTCTAGACTTTGCGATCGGCAGTCTCAGAAGGGAGTTCGTGCACAATGTTAATATCATGTTGCTTCTCAGCTACCGCATGAGCGACGCTCTCGATCTCTCTCCTTTTTTCAGTTCGAACTTGCATCCATACTAGCAGACTATCCATAATTAGAAAACGTTCAATCATAGGCTATCATACTCACGCTGTCCAAATTGCCATTGCAATGCTTACGGCAATCATCGCCCACATTCCTCGGGTGAAATATGGAGCGAAACTCGCGCCGTAGAATACGATGGACCACCTATGGACATTAGTACCAAGCGTTACGAATGGGCTGTTCCAAAACTCACCAAGCATTTATGGCATTAGACCCCATGTTCATCGACGCGATGACAACTGCGCGAAGACTGTCCTCTTCGTAGCGTAGTACGTCGTTTGCCCAAGCGAAAAAGGTGGCTTGACAGGCGTACACACTTCCTGCCCAGTAATACATGCCGAAGTGAATGCTGGTACTGTCTGGGAATGCCAGGATCAGGGCACTAGTGATGACTCCAGTTATCGCAATCCAATAGCCAACAAGATATCTCCTCCCGCCCATAAAGTCGGTCAGAGTGGCCCAGAACAAGGTTGATACGATCCCCACAGCGGGAATACCGGTTGGATAATTATTCAGCTGAGTGACGTTGTACTTGTTGCTAGGATGGGACTTCATATACAAAGCGAGCAATGCATTTGTAGAAAAGGATTCCGTCTCGCCAGCAATGATCCAGAGGATGACGAAGAAGTACCAGTACCACGTGGAGAAGCAGTACTTGAGAAAATTCCATGAGATAGGTGTTCTCTCGGATACCTCAGGTACTCTCGATATCGCTAGTGCTTTCTCTTCAGCGGAAAGGTATGGAGCTTTCGTATTCCGAGGTGTATCTGGAAACCTGTGCATTTCATTAGATCAATTTATTTATTTCCATCGCAGTGTTATTTCTTACAAGAAGTACCCATAGAAGGCGACAGGAAGAGTGATGATCCCGTCGATGATACTAGAGGAAGTATTAGGCCAGCCAAACGCAATGTCGCTTAGAATTACTGGGTTGGTGCTTACAAAAGCCAACGCCATCCTGATAGGCCATGCAGACCATTCATGCTCTTATGGATGCCTGTTTGGATAAAACCTCCAATCACTTGAACAAGAAAGTCAGTAAACACCAGAAATAGACCACGCCGGATTTTACCTACTAGTTCCTGCAAGGCCAGATGCTGTAAAGATTCCTGAGCGTTTGCCCAGCTCTTTACCGGTGTACCAAGACCCTAAAATGTAGTGCGTCCCTACGAAGGTAGAAGCTTCGAAGATGGCTTGGAAGAAGCGAATAGCCATAATCCCACCAGGGCTCTGGGCAGCGGCAGTCGCCATAGTCAAGCCTGCCCAAGCCACCATGCAGGCGGGAAAGAATATCCTTGGCTTGATGTAATATAAAGCAATGTTACATGGTACTTGGCCGATGGTATACCCCACAGTGAAGACAGTGTTGATTTGGTTGAGTTGATTACCCTTAAAGTGGAGCTGTGTTTACCATTAGTGTTACTTATTGGAGAGACGCTGGCGACTATGTTCCCCTACCTCTTCCTTCATACCGCTGACATATGCATTATTCAGATTAGTTCGGTCGAGATAGTTGAGAAAGTACATCAGACAGCTGAGAAAGGATTAGTCATATATCCGATATCGGAGATAGATGGTAGGGAAGTGACTGTACCAGAAAGTAAGGATGAAGAAGTCCAACTTCCGTACCAGCTTGCGTTCCCCTGGAGCATTCTGATCGCCTCGCAGATATTGAATGAAGCCAGCTGCCATATTGCAATAGAATCTGGAGTACTCAGAAATATCCGAGTGAGGGGTGGTTTGTTCAAACGTTTGGCGTTTTTGGGTTGTTCATACGTGGTTGCTTTGAGGGGGCGCTGTCTCCTTATGACGTCGGATGAAGTTGTTCACCCCAGATTCCCGTTGCCGATAGATACAGGGTCTGTGATAGGAACACGGATCTCGCCAACCCAACAGAGAAGGTGAACCCGACGATATCGGCCGAGGGAACTGTGGGATGCATTGTAGGGTGAAAAGATGCCGACAGAATATCTGCATCGGGACGATAGGCGATCCTTTGGAGTGGAGCCAGAGAGGGGGAACTCGGAGCTAGGACTAAAAGCAAACTCCGAGGATGAGATACCGCCCCGCGTGCGCCCGTTGAATATTATAGACCCTTTCGATCTTCACAATTCATCTCCTCGGTTGAGAAATTGCCCAGAAGGCTCTTGAAAACAACACAGCATTTTGTTTGATATAAGTATTTGCAGACAATGTCCGGTTCGAAATGGGAACAAGTCGCAGCGGCGAAGCGAGCAGCGCTATCGGAACAAATTCCGCTCGAGTACCGAATCCCCAACCACCTCATTCCTCCAGAAGCACAACTCGACGTGACGCCTTTCCCCAAGGAGTCAGGCTGGTTCTCGCAGAAGGAACTTGAAATCACTGAGAGCAATGCCACTACCATCTTGCACAACATTGCGTCGCGGGCATGGTCCGCCGAAGAAGTGACAAAGGCCTTCTGCAAGCGCGCAGCTGCTGCCCATCAACTGGTGAGTTGTGATTTTATATGACTTGTGGGACTTGCGCAGTTGTTGTATATGTATGAGTCGCCGGGTGCTGACCAGTGAGCCAACTGACAGACCAATTGTCTGTCGGAAATTTTCTTCCAAGAAGGGATTGCTGCCGCAAAGGCTCTGGACGACCATCATCGCACCACCGGCCAGCTCGTTGGACCCCTACACGGACTCCCGATATCGCTCAAAGACAACTTCAATGTCATAGGCAAGGACAGCACCGTGGGCTTCACGTCCTTGGTAGATAAACCAGCCACATATAATTCTACTCTGGTTGAGCTCTTAGAGAAGGCGGGGGCCGTACGCTACTGTAAGACCAATGTTCCAACTGCCATGATGATCGCGGAGTCAGTCAACAATGTGCTGGGAAGAACCTTGAATCCCCTCAACCGGAAGTTGACCTCCGGGGGTTCATCGGGGGGTGAGAGTGCACTAATCGCCTTCAAGGGCAGTCCCTTGGGGGTCGGGACAGACATTGGAGGCTCCTTACGCATTCCCGCAGCATGCACTGGCATTTTTACCCTTCGACCTTCTTTTGGCAGATTCCCCACCCAACGCTGTGCATCGGGCCTCGCCGGCCAAGAGGCAGTCCAGAGTGTGAATGGTCCGATGAGTAGAGACTTTGAAGGCATCTCTCTATTTGCAACAACCGTCGTTGGCTTGCAGCCATGGCTGGTTGATCCCAAGTGTTTGCCAATCCCTTGGAGGCCTGTAGAACACAAGTCGAAGTTAAAGCTGGCCGTCATGTGGAACGATGGGATAGTTGCTCCAACACCACCGGTGGCCCGTGCCTTGATAGAAACCGTCAACAAGTTAAAAGCGGCTGGTCATGAAGTAGTCGAGTGGAACCCAGCACTTCACCGCAAAGGGCTTCAGCTCCTGGTAGGCAATGATGTTACTATGTTTGATAGCTGTCAACTAAGTACGTTAGGGTCGAATGTTTGTAGCTGATGGAGCCGAGAGTGTCAGGAGTTTACTGGCACCCACCGAAGAGCCGTTCCGACCTGAAATGGAGGACTACTCAGCTGCCACAGAGCTTGGTGTTCATGCCATGTGGAAAGTTCATTTAGAGCGTGAGTACCAACTGAGGGATTATTTTCAAACCTGTCTAATGTCCCTAGGCTCCGAGCTGCAACGTCAGTATCTAGAGCAATGGCAGTCTTACGAGGGATTAGATGCAATTATCTGTGAGTATCCATGTCCTTTGAACTTTGTGTAGCTGACAGGATCTAGGTCCTACAACACCATATGCTAGTGTGCAGCATGGAGGGTTCAAACATGTTGGCTATACTGGTGTTTTCAACGTAGTAGATTACTCGAGCGTCTCATTCCCCTGCGGTGTTACAGCGGACAAGACAAAGGACACGGTGGCATCAGATTACAGCCCGCTAAGTCCAGAATGCAAAGAAATCCATGACGATTGTATGTTCGTAGTTTTTACTTAACAGGCGATTGCTGACCATAACTAGACCAACCCAACCTCGTTCATGGCATGCCAGTCAGTCTACAGCTGGTAGCCAAACGCCTCGAAGAAGAAAAGGTCCTTGATATGACACAAACAGTCCTTCAGGCACTTCATACGTCTACATTCTCCACTATCAAGGATAGCATAGCCAGCAAGATAAGTTCAGCCCTCTAGGAGGCACCTCGTGAATATAAGTACATTTGTTTTCACATAAAATAAATCGTTATTTACTGGGTTTGCCTACAACGTGGCAATCAATGTACTGTCCTAGCGTATTGGTGCTTGTAGTTGCCACGCAATGCTTCCCGATGAGGAAAGCAAGACTCACGTCGACAAAATACCTAGGAGCTGTCTCGTTAAGCCAACCCCTTTATCGTTCCTACACTCAAAACCTCACTTCTATCACTTTTGCCGCACCTTATATCCTTGTTTTGGCTAGCTTCCTCTCGCTCGCGCCTATTCACCTCCGTCTCTATCGACACACAGTCGAAGCTAGCCATTCCTTCACTCAACTGCCCTTGAACCTGTGCTCTACCAGTGTAACCTTTTCGATATCGTCATCCTTCATAACTTCACAGGAGACTCTATAATTGAGCTCTAAATCTCAGCGCACAATCATCGAGATGCTAGAAAGCGATCCAGCGAACGCGTTACGCCCTATGCGGAAGACACACTCTCTGGAAGGCAAGAAACTAGTTCCGAAGATCACGATAAAGAGGCTGCCCTGGCTTGATGGCAAAGGCTCGCCTACCACTTCAACTGCTCCATCCTCTCTTCACTCGCCAAAAGGCCGCGCTGCTGTTCCATCTCTACAACTTAGTAATCCTCCTAGTATTCCGATGCATTCACCGAGCAACCAGTCATCCGTGTCTTTTACCAGCAGCACTGTACCTCCGCGACCCCCCAGATCCGACCAAACAATCCGCCCTATACATTCACAATCATCTCTTCGTAGGCCATCCTCATTAACACCTGTGGAACGTCGAATGTCAACAATGGCAAGCAAAAACTCTGTTCCATTGACTAGGAATAGGTTGTCCAAGGCACCTCCACAACGCACCAAACCTGCATCATCATTTCGCTCAAAGCACCAAGCATCATCTAATGCGTCTCAATCACCAAGGAATGACTCGACACCTACGGTGACTCGGATTCCAGAAGAAAGCTCCGCTCAGTCGGAGGATTCTCCGATAAATTTGGTTCAGTGCAACGCAATTGCTTCTCCGCCGCTCGTTGTTGTTAAGACTGCGCAATTGTCGCCTACACAACCAATTCCGAAAAGAAATTCATTAGGAATAGCTCATGATATTAGGCGCCTCAGCAATGCTATTGAGGGCTTGGAAGATCTAGTTCAGGAAGCAGTTGTCATCGCTGAAGACAGCCGTGATCCAAATCAGATGAAGGAAGTTTATGACATAATCGGGGATGCAACCATCGCTGTACAAGAGGCATCGACTTTACCGGTGCGAAAATTGATGTTGGCAACTTCCCCTCTCAAGCTCTCTGACTCTTCTGAAGAGGTGTCACAATTTTCATCTTTATCGGGGTCTCCATTCACTGAATTGCTAAGTCCAATTCAGGCGATAGCACATCGGATGTCACCTGCAATGCCGCTTGTCGCGCCGACTATGAACCCATTGGAGCAGCATAGGGATTCTATAGTAGTCGACTGGGCGTACAATAATAACAATCTCCACACGTATGCAGCGCCATCACTCTCATTGGACTCTTCTACAGATATATCGAGAGGTCGTTCTGGGCATAGCACACAGAGTGATCTTCTTCTTCCACCCCAAGAAGCCTATACGGAGCCGCGCGAGCATATTGAATATGTGCTTCGTCCAACTCTACTAAGACGGCGATCTCGTGGGCGATCTCGGCGCCGTAGGAGCAGCTATGACAACGAAATGTATCGGCCCGTGACTCACCATACGCACCATAGAAGAAGTTACGACGAATACCCCAGGCGCCGACACGCCATGCCTAGATCTTCTAGTTTGGGGAGATACATGAACTATACGAGTGAAGATAAGGACTCGCTGGTGCACTATGTCCAACGTCCTGAAACACCATATGGTCAAGAGCTCACCGTACGCGAACACATCCGCCACCACCCTTTGAGCGTACGCAGACATTTTCAGAGGCAGCCCATAGCCAGAAATTGGAATATTGGTAGAAAAAGGATTACTGCAACTATTGCATGTTTCAATACGGCCCTGTTGGGAATCATTGTTGGTATATATGCAGGCGAAGTGCCTCGCATCCAATATGTTTTAGCAGATGAACGCCATCATGTTATTGTTGGCAATGTCGGTCTATACTTTGGCCTTGCGGTTTCAACATGTTTGTTTTGGCCATTACCTTTACTACATGGACGAAAGCCATATATTCTCGCTTCCTTAGCATTGGCACTTCCATTGCAGTTTCCACAAGCAGTCGTCGTTAGTACCAGACGTTCTCCCAATAACGTAAGCTTTCGAACTGGGTTGCTACTCTCGCGTTCGCTCTCGGGGCTGATTCTTGGATTCGCCAATGTAAATTTTCTAACGGTACTTCTGGACTTGTTTGGTGCTTCTTTACAGAGCAAGAATTCTCACCAGGAAATTGCTGTCGCCAATGATGCTCGGAGACATGGTGGTGGTATGGGAATCTGGCTCGGCATCTGGGCCTGGTGCTGGATCGGATCTCTTGCTATTGGCTTTCACATTGGTGCTGGGATTATTAAGGATTTGACACCGGACTGGGGTTTTTATATTATCATCATTCTCCTCGCTACCTCGCTGGTCTTGAATGTGCTCGCACCGGAAACTCGCCGCTCAGCATATCGGAAGTCGGTCACTGACGTCTACGATCGGGATGAGAACTATATCACACGACGTGTAGCCCGGGGCGAGGTTAAGCTTCACATGTCGTCGGAGGGACCAAAGTACTGGTTTGAAGAGGTTTGGGCTGGTATCAAACTCACGTTCATGATGTGTTGTCAGCCTGGGTTTTTTGTTCTTGCCTTCTATCTAGGTTGGATCTACGCACAGATCGTCCTGGTCATTGTTCTTCTCGGCGCACTTCTTTCCAGAGAGTACAAGTGGTATCCACACCATGTCGGTCTAGGGGTCATGTCCATTGCGATCGGTGGTCTTCTTGCAATTCCTCTCACCAAGGCTAACGTCTTTTCCCGTGAGCGCAAGAACCCATTCCGAACGGACAGCATGACGTTTCAAAAGCAGGTAACATGGTCCTCTCATCTCATCCGGCGCGCTCTTTTCACGCTCACACTACCCCTGATGGGGCTTGCGTACACAATATCGTCAGCAGGACGTCCGAAACCATACATGGTTCCTATCGTCTTTGCAGGCGCCGTTGGCTTCCTCAGCATCCTGGCCATTGCAGAATGCCACGGCTTAATCATGGAAACATTCGATACATGCGATCTCCAAGCCGGCGTGAACACTGGTCATCGCTTCGAATCCCTCGCAGTGGAAGATCGCCGTCGTCGCACAAACTACTCCTCTTTCCCTCGCGTCACAGCAGGTATCTTTGCCTCGCAAGCTTTGGCCTTCATCGGCGCAGCCGCAGCAACTGAAGTCGGCGGAATAATGACGAGACACATAGGTGCTCAGGCATCTACTGGCGTCACTGCCGGCATTCTTCTCGGTCTGACAATCCTGCTTCTCGTCATCCTGTGGCGCTTCAGAGAAGTACAAGTCATTCCCAACCATACGTTTGGCACTCGGAGAGACACCAAGGCCTGGGAAGATTTTCAGGCACTGGGTAAGAGTGATTGGAAGGCTGTTGTAATTGGGAATCCGTCAGGTAAGATGAGGAAGATGAGTGTGCTTGAATTGGGGGGATTGTCGAGGTGGACTGAGATACGTAAGCTGAATTATCTGATTCGGGTTGATGAGGAGAAGAGGTTGAGTCGGTGGACGTGAGATGCGGATGATTGAGTTGTTTTGGTGGCTTCGGAGGAATAGGAGGGTTGGGTTGGTAGTTAGAAGGTACTGGAATAGTATTCGTTCACCCCTTACCTTTGTTATTCTCTTTTCTTCTTTTCTATAATTGGTGATAGGATACTGAAAGATGTTGGATTGGGATGTTCAATTACGAATTATTATATGTACTCGTCTAACTATATTCGCCAGTACAAGGGTATATCGCAATTACAGATCCAGACAACACAATCAGTTCTCATTCCGCATCTTATTCACTAGTCATCGAGAACTTATCCATGTCTCTTTAACTGGAGTCTTAATGGTCATAGTAACAGTGGCCATCACCGTTACCGTATTCGGATTCGGAATACAAACCGTGGTTTCCTAGCCCACTGGCCGACTCGGGCTGTCACTTTTCGTCCCCATATTCTCCTCACTCGAAGTCTTCTCCCTCAAAATCGGCGTCTCACCCACCATATCGGGATAGGCATCTTGGCCATATGTAGAATTAAGGTCTACGTGCGAGGAAATTGTCCCATCTTCAAGTCTGATCCACGTCTCGAGTTCGTTTTCCTCAAGAAGATCCTCGCGGATGACTACTTGTCTTGCACCGCGTTTCCAGTCCTTTCCATATCCGCCGTATCCGGTGTGACGGTTGAAGCAGAGATGGATACCGTGGCGATTGGAGACCTTGGAAGAGTTGTACCATTGCATGCACCAGTCGATGCCGTGGTCGTGCCCGGAGAACACAGCTTTGAGGCCTTCGGTTGAAAGAAGCTCTTTCATGAAGGGAGAGTCGTTGCCGTTATACTCACAATTACCTTGGTTGTCACAGGTGTTTGCCTGATGGCCGATGATTTCTTGATTGAGGCCAGGGTTTGTGGCTTTATTGACACCTTTTTCTTGCAAGGCCCGTGTAGCTTGAACGGGGATGTGTACGAAGGCGAGACTGGGTATGGGGCGCTTGAATTGCTGTTTGAAAGCAGCTTTTTCGAGGGCAAACCATCGAGCAACCTCTGGAGCCACCCAATCCTCGACAGGTACAGTTTGACCGTCCTCGCCTTTCTGAAAAGCGGCTCCGGCGCGGCTGTCAAAGAACCAAAGTACCATAGCGAGCTCCGGTCTGCAGTCACCGGAGAAGGTGTAGATGGGGATGTAGTAGTTGCTCGTCCCAAATCTGAGATCGTCATTGCCGACCATAGAGGACGTCCATGCTAGACGGTGGCCTTGAACATTACCGCCAATCTCTTTTTCATGCTGGAGGATAGTGGTGGGAGTGGAAAGCTTTGTCCGATCGTGATTCCCGTATGTAGAGGCCCAAGGTAACTTTCGATTGATGAGCGGCTGAAAGATACGGTCCTATATTTCATGTAAGTGGGGAAATGCATCCAGGTACGTGCCGAGAATCTCACAATGTGATTGGTGTAGTTGTGGGCTAGTACAGCCTCGCCGGTGAGCAGATCGCCGTTGAGTACAACAAGGTTTGGGGATTCGTTATCGAGCACGGATTCCATAACTTTAATTGTCTTGGCATCGTTGTCTACCAAATCTCCGCCCCAAGCCTCTATAAATGGAAGTCAGAACTTACTTCGTTATGGGTTGAGACGAGTTCTTATCAATTTCTAGTAGTCACCACTGCCCGCTGCAGGACGGAGGGAGGGGGGCAATTATTACCTTCGCCGAAATGTAGGTCTGCAAAGATGGTGATATTAAACAACCCATCTGCGCCAAAGCGAAGACCAGGGAATTCCATTTCTCGGCCTTGACAGAGCTCGAGACGTGGCTTTGCACCGACCGTGGTAGTTAGGAGCCACAGTAGATGCTCCCGCTTCATGATGGCAGTCAGAACGAAACCAAGGAGAAAGGAAAAGAAAAGCAAGCAACGCCGTCCGAGTGAAAGTTGAAAGAATGAAGACGAAACAAACGAAAGGAAGGAATTCTCATCTGAAATTCCAGAGGAGAATGTGGCGGGTAGGAGGGAGCGACTGCTCCCAGGGCGGGTGGTCGCCATGCTGTTTATTAGGGAAGCAACAATGGACTCGACTGCTCATATGCTCATGTTATAATCGGCTGGAGCGACAAAGTCATCGCCATCAGGCGATCAACCGACAGGAGAGATTCGAACATTCATGAGACGAGATAGAGTGAATGATGAGGATTGTGAGGAGAGAGCCGAGGCCAGGGGACGTAGATACAGAATCGCCCGAACCGGTTAGCTCCCGAAGACATCCTGCGCCAAGATTTCGCAAGATGCGCGGTTTGGGGAGAGCCCACTAATTTTTTTACAAGTTGCCCGCAGCCACAGTCCTCCGTTTCCTTCACGGCAACACGACATCGACATCCCTTACAGTCCATGGATGCCAATGCCTACTTGAAGCGGCAAGGATGGCGGGGCTCAGGCCATTCGCTCGACCGCACCGATCGCGGCATCAAGAAACCACTTCTCATCGCCCACAAGCAAGACCAACTGGGGCTTGGCAAGAAGAAACAGTTCGTCGATGACCAATGGTGGATGCGAGCGTTTGACGAAAGTTTGCAAAGCATTGGGACGGGCAAGAAATCCACCCTCGATAATATTCGCGAACAGGGTGTCAGTCGTGGCGGCCTCTACAGCTTCTTCGTGAAGGGTGAAGGACTCGTGGGCACCATCTCCACCGCCGAAGACAGCTCTGCCGCCGAAACCTCACATTCGAACTCCTCCGCATCCCCATCGAGAGAGAGTACGCCTGCAACTTCTGCTGCCGAGTCCCCCTCCGACCGTGACGACGGATCCGACCGAATTGTTGCTGCGACGACTAACTCAAGGAAGCGCAGCAGGAAGGAATCAACGAGGGAAACATGCAAGAGACGCAAAGTAGACAAGTCAGATGGGATACTCGGCGTAGATATAGCAGCCAATAGAGAAGGCAAGAAGGCAAAATCGGAAGCATCGAGGACAACAGAAGTCAAACGTCAAGAGAAAAAGGCGGCACAGTCGGAGGGTTCGGCAGAAGGAGAGAAGCCCGGTTCGAAGGAGCGCAAAAAGGCGTCGAAACTCGGCCTTACAGTTCCCGAATACCGTACCAAACTCGCGATAGAGGAGAATCAAGATGCCATTTCCGCCAAAATCGCCAAACTATCCAAGAAAGAGAAAAAGAAGTACGAGGAACGGGCCATCGAAAAGAAGGAATCCCTCGAAGAATACGTACTAGGCCGCATCCAAAAGAAAGAAGCCAAACGTACCACAACTACAAACGAAGACCCGCCTCTGCTATTCTTCGAGGACACCGTTGGCGACAAGTCTAATCTGGAAGACGTGAAACCAGAACATAGAATCGACCCCGATCAACTCATTACCACTATCTGGGAAGGCCGAGACGTAGAATCGCTCAGCAAAACCGAGCGCAAAGCTCGTCGGAAGTGGATGAGGGAAAACAGTGGCGAAAAAAACGAAGATATAAAAACAACTCCCACACGCGAGGAAACCGAAAAGCAAACCCGACAAGCATTGACGGATAGAATTCTACGTGAACAAGGTCTGAAAAGTGATGCAACCAAAGAGCAAAGGTCACAGGCAAAACAGATGGCTAAGAGGATCCTAGAAGAAGAGAAAGACGAAGAGACAAAGGGCGAAATACTGAAACATTTCGAGCAAAAGAAATGGAAGCGTTGGATAAGTGAGAAGGCAAAAGCAGCAGTAGCAGGAGCAGCGAGTGCATGAGAGCGAAACTGCTCATTTTTAAATTTTTTTAAGGTTGTCAAAGCGAGCGTTGAAGCGAGCATTGAATCTGAACAGAACGATACAATAGCTTAGATATAGACATAGACACCGCTTGCATATCTGGGCGATACCCTTTCAACAACAACTAGATGGTCTCATGTCATTTGCATTTCCATCTCCATCTCCATGTCCATTTTCAATTCCGAGAAAGCATGAATTATCGCCCTAAGAGTACAGCTTACATAAAAGACATACATGGAAGCAGAGATTGGAGAAGGGGAAAACAAAGCAAAGAAGAATGGAAGATTAAGAAGAAGGAGAAGAAGAACAAACTCCATCAAACCCCCTAGATTGTTTTTCGTCTCGCTCAAATCGTCCTAAACCCTCCAAACCAAAAAAAAAAAAACACCCTTCGTATCGTATCCATCCGATCTCATCCAATCTCATCATTCATACAAGAGAAAAAAAACTCCCTCCCTACCCTGCCCTCCCACTCAAAATCCACGGCCTCTTGACCCAAAACTCATCTTTAATAACATCCACATGCTCAATCACAATCCGCGCCTTCCCCCTCTTCTTCCTCTCCTTCTCCCTCTGCGTCCGACTCATTTCCACCGGGCGCCCTTCATTCCCGTGCCCCTGACCCATCGTCCCAGCTGCCCATCCGCCTTCCTCCGTGACCTTCGCTTTCGCTTTTCCGGATTTGATTGGAGAGGCCGATAGGGCGATAGCGGTGGTGGACTTTGCATTAGGAGTAGATTTCGACTTCGTTTTGGTTTTCGGTTTCAGATCGGGGGATGGCGAGGTGCTGGGCGGGAAGTAGGTTGATGCGGGTGCGGAATGGAGATGGGAGGATGAGCGGGCGCGGCGCGATGGGCGTGGGCGCGAAGACGTAGGAGACGTAGGATTAATCATCGCGCGTTGGATGTCGACGTGCATAGTCTCGAATTCGCCGCCCATGACTTTATTCCTGATCTGGAGGACGTCGTCTTGGGCTACGGGTGGCGGGCTCGGCATCTCTTTCATGGTGCTCATTGGAGAGCCGGATTTGGGGGGGGTGGAGGGGTGTTTGTTTTCTTTCTCGTCGCATTTTTGGTGGAAGGCGGAGATGGATTTTTGGGAGGGGAGAGAAAGTTTGCGGGTTTTGTTGTTGATGGGGATGGAGGAGATGCGGAGGGGGATTATTGGGGGTGAGAAGGTGTAGTCGATGGCGCCGAGGCTGGGGGAGCGGTTTTTGAGTTTGAGATTAGGTTTGGGATTGGACGGTGTGGCGCTGGAAGAGGCGGTTGGGCGAGCATAGGATGGGGGGGCAGGGGGGCGTTTAGATGAGTTGGATGAGCTTCTCTTTGGTATTTGGTCGGTCTGGGGTGAGTTGAGGGGGCTTGTGTTCGTATGGGTTGTGGGGTTTGGGGGATGAAGGGAAGGGGGTGGTCTTGTGCTTGGTTTGAGGGTTGGTGGGGGGAGAGGAAGAGGTGTCAGTAGGGGGAATGGGGACTTGAGTGAGCTCGAATGGGAATGACCGCCATTGGTTAAGTTGGTGATTGGGGCAAAAGGCTGTGGCTGGAAGGAAGGTATAGACATCGATGGCGGAGAGGGAGGCGGGGAAGGTGTCGTAGAGGTTGAGAGGAAAGTTGGCCCTCGGGGAGTATCATCAGACTCGGGTGAATCCCATAGAAGGTTGGGGACAGTGCGTTCTAATGGCTGAGACATAGGTCGTGTAATCTGGCGACGAGGCTGAGGATGAGAGAGTGGTGGTGGTGAGGCTGGTTTTGGGACAGGTGTAGGGGATGACTGCGATACGACCGGAAAGAACTGTATTTGTTAATAGTGAATATGCATAGATACTGGAACACAAATGACTTACATCTCGATATAACACGCTGCCTTTCTTAAATATTTCAGGCTCGTTGTTGTAATTAATGCTGAATCTAGAGAAAAGGATCTCGTTCTTATCAGAGGAAACAGTGCCTTTTAGGAGTTTTTCGGCTTCTGTAGCATGCATGCCACCCTTGTTAACAAGAGACCAGAAAGTCGTATTGTATAGGTTGTTTATATGGCCTGGGGAAGTTAGATTGTTCAAAGTTCAGCTATCTCACGAAGGCTTGCTTACAGTCAACCTGCCGCCAGCTCATATAGTCTCTGAGATTCTGATCGCTCGGGTAACACACACAGCGTCCATCGAATGAGGGCAATGGCGGCGTAAGTGGTGCATTCGGAAAATAAGTCGACCAGAGATATGTGTACTGAGCGGTGAATGTGGAGGTGATGGTGGTCATCAATTTGCTAAATATAATCAGCAGGCCGTTCCACAGGAACACATCGAGTTCGATATAGTAAAGCCAAGATAGGAAATGACGGGGGCAAAAAGAAATAAGGCAAAAGTCCGTACCTCGCGCGCCTCTCAAACAGGACGCAGTCCTTGTGAAAGACGAAACTGTGCAACCACGTCAGCTTCGCTACTTCGAAACACCACAGGTCCAGCTCCACGTGCTCATTGATCCTGCGCTTGCCGATCTCCAATATTTCCCAGACATATTATATGCGCTAGAAGGTCGTACGAAAAGGAGTTTGGGCGCGGACTACATACCTAAATTCGTCGCTGTTGCCATATGCGAGGACCAGGTCTGGCAGGTCTTTCATGACGGCTTCGGCAGCCGCATTCATGAGATCAAGCGCCCGGCGGTCATTGGGCTTTTCGAACTGATACCTCGTGGTAAATCTGCATGATTTCGCCCTGCATCAGCTCGGCGTTCTCGAAGAAAGAGAAATTCGCTTATCGAAACATTGATTTGCAGCGAGGTATTTGATCATTACCGGCGAGAACGAGACGGTAGCACATGGCCCCCAGGGGTGGCAACGTTGACGTGCAGATGGAGAAAATGGACAAGAAAGGAAAAAGAAAGAAAAGAAAAGAAAAGTAAACAACGGTTTGAGTGGTCGACAGGTAGAGAGTGTTGAGCAGGTAAGTCGAACGTACTTTGAAAACCCCCGTCCGTCGATACGGACGACAATCCACGTATTGGTCAACAAGCTGTCCGGCTGCTCAAAGGAGCGCACATATTCGTATCTAGTGCAGCGTTGTCAGTCGTCGTTCGTTCGTTCGTCAGTCTGCTATGGAAGAGCTCCCCGGCCAGTCCTACAGCTGCGAGCTAGGCGCAAAAAGCTTACTTGGAATTAGCCATCAAGGTGGTCTTGTGAGAGTTGCCGATGTTCTTGTGAGAGCTGCCAATGCTCTTGCTGCTGTTCCTGTCGCTGCTTTCTGGAGAATCTCTTCTTCTTCCTCGTCGTACTTTTCCTTCAGGTTTGTTCGTTCGTTCACTACCGCCTTGGAAATGTCTCGTCAATGCGGTAAGGCATGCCTGCGTAGAGCGATCGGAGATTATGAGAGAGAGAGACGACTGTCATACGCCCGGAACTGAGAGCGAGGGAAAGGGTCCAGCGTTACAACGGCAAGCTGCGTGGGGCTGCGAAAGGGAAAAAAAAAGTGGTCAAGCGGTCGAGATGCAGCTGGAAGCTTTGGAAGTAATGGATGGGGCTTCTGGGTCGGCAGTCACGGGTTTTGGGTCGCAAAGTCGGCGCGCCAGGCATGCAGGAGAAAGTATAAAGGTTTCAAGTCGGCAGCCTTCCATGCACCTAGCACGAGTTGCATAGCGCATCTTACTACAACGAGCAATCACTACAAATAAAACATAACAAACTTCGTTAGACGATCTTAAGATGTGCAACTTATGTACAAGTTGTGCGTCCCTATAGCTTACGCCGCTGTCCTTGCTTCCGTACATTTGATGAGCCATTCATGCACCCGAGGACCTACTCCGATAAATGCTAAGGGAAACACATGAAACGGATGTTATCCGACCGATGCTTGTGCTTGACCGTCTATGATGCACGAATTGTCAAGACCGCAAAATGGAAAGAAAAAAAAACAGGAATCGCTTGTGAACTCCCAACCATGCAACCATGTATACTTTATATGCCAACAGATGGTCTTCCGTCATGCCTTTGATCTTGTTCGCTGGGGTGAGGCGACTGGTGTTGAACCATTTGATCCGCTACTCTGGGTACTTCCTTGCGGCGTAGGCGTCGACTCTGCTAACTTGAGAGAGTCTACTTTCTCGACGACGCCGTCTAATTCACCGCCAGTTCCAGTCTCATCGATCGGGGTCTCACCCTCTTCTCCGTACTCCTCGTCATACTCATCATACTCTTCCTCCTCTTCCGATGCACCTTCTTCCTCCAGATCTTCCTCTTGATCATAGTCATCGCCCTCAACACTCTCCAAAATCGAGTCTTCGAGGCCCGTCTCATCGATAGAGTCTCGCGAGATGTAGCTAGCTTCGAGGTCCTCCCCAACCTCAGATCCCTCGTCTTCACTGTGGATGCTAGCACCTTCGGTCATGTCGTCGTCGTCTTCTTCTTCTTCCTCGCTATCAGTAAACTCGTCAAGCTCCATGGGCCTTTCCCGCCAGTAGTTGAAGTCGGTGAATTGTTCGCCACCTGCCGGGACGAGCAAGCCTACAGGGGGAAAGAAATGGTCTACAATCTCTCGCATGCTCGCGTAACCCGTTTTGTAACTGTTGAGCGAGAGTACGTCAAGGCTAACCTCGGCATTGGAGTTGATGGTGAATATCCTTGTGGAGGGAATGTTGACCGAACGATAGCTCAGAGCATCTGTCAGTCTGTTGCCGAAACCCGCATAGAACGGTGTCTGTCCCGGCGGTTTTCCGAAAAGGTTCATGATGTCTCTCAAACAAGCCATTTTGAAGACCTCTGGTTTACGAAGGTATATTTCCCTGCGCAGGGCAGCCATGGTTCGATCAGGACTCATGATCACTGGGCCTTTTGGAAGTCGATACCCTTCGTCTTGGACTACCCCGTTCAGGTACGCCCTGGTAGTATCTGCTTGACCCACCGATCGACTCGTGAGGTAGAAAATATTGTACCCATTGTTCACAATATCGGTGTATAGTTTGGCCACTCCAAGATGCGTCCAATCTCTCCCAATCATGTTGAGGACGTGGCCTAAGGCATCTGACTTGGTGATGGTACCGTCAATGTCAGAGATGACTATCGGAGTGTCGTGTTTCCAGTAAAACATGTACGCGTTGCAGGTCGACCTATTAACCGTAAAGCTGAGCATATTCGAGCCTGGTTTTAGGTCTAGTGCTTTGAGTTGGTCACTCGTGAGCCTCAGCGTTTTTGCATAGTTTTTGACTCCACCCATGATGGTATCCGGACTATGAGGGGGGGTGGAAAGGCCAACGGCGCTGTCCGAGTCTCTCCGTGGGTGGAGGAGAGGCTCAGCCGTCGCATCGCTCTGCGCATCGTCGCTGTGATACCCAGGATCGGAAACAGCGTCAGAGGAGCGCAGGGCATCTTCATTTAGTATGCCATAACCGACTTTGCGCAGTGCCGCAGCCTTGGACTCTTCGCTACTGTATATCCAGAGATTCCCGTCCTCATCTGCGCCAAAGAGAGCGCCAATGTCGTAGTTCCCCTCCAATTCGTCGGCTAGTAGTTTGCGTGCGAAGACTTCGGCACGGAGAGCCTCCTCTTCACTGCTCTTGTATCCTTGCATATCCAGCATCAAATCGCCACTCTCCGTGATCTTGTTGGGAATACTAGAAACGAGAAGCTGCTTGGAGAGTTTTATGGCGCGAGCCATGGCCTCCTCTGCGGATACCGGAGGAGGGCTTGTCGATCGTGCTGAGTTATTCCATGCTGTGGCTTCCTCCTTGCTTATTTGCAAGGGACCTGTTTCATTCTCGTTGAGTACTTTGGAGAATTCAGACTTGGTTGTCGGCAGGACGTCGTCGGTATGGGATCGAGGCAATGGGAACCCAGACCAATCTCCCGAGTTGGGGCGGTGATGGGCAAAGTCTGCCTGCATCAAATCTGTGGGAGGTACCGACACGGACATTCTCCCCCTCCGTATTCCACTACTGCCATCCAATTCAAGGAGCTCCGGTTCGGGAAGGTCGAGGTTTGAGGGCGACCCGGTGGGCTTTTGTTCGGGACTTGCGGCGGGTGAGGACAGCGGGGAAGTCTGGAGCTCTTCGGGGACCGCTGCGGATGTTTCGAAAACGAAGAAAGCTTCCCCGCCCTCCCCAAGCTTCATGGAATAGTCTTGCTTCACATCGTTTACTTTGAACTCGACCTGCGTCGTAATCAGTTAGACATGCAACCTATTCACCGTTGAATGAATACCAACCTTCTTATCCGAGGGTCGCAGCAACTGGAACTTGCCGAAACGGACATGAAAGGGCGAACATGCGAGAGAACCTTTGAGAAAAAATTAGTCCAGTGAGCGGTAGCGGTCTGGGAAATGCTGTGAGTGTGTACCATCTTCTTGCTCCACAACGATGACATCAATTGCGCCGCTAAGGGTGGCCGGGTTGATGGAGTTCCAACCCTTGGAGACGGTTCCGGTGATTGAGCGCACGTACTGCATCTCCCCGCGCAAACTTGTAGGTTGGTTCTACTCGGTGCAGTGCTGCAGCTGGATGAAGCCGAGCCTGGTATGGGTAGGGGTTGCGTCTCGGTCGCAAAGCTATCGGGGCACGAGGTACAGGAGTTTGAAGACGGGTTGAAGCCGATGGCCGAGTGTCTGGAGGGCGCGCGAGGTATAAAGACGAGGGAGGAGGCGGAAGAAGGGAGGCGAAGGGGAGACGGAGAAAAGAGTGGGTGGCAGGAACGCGGCGTTGAGAAAGTATAGCAAGTGAAGCGCGGTGGCCGAGTCCCAGATGTCACCGAGGGATCATGGGACTTGCATGTGTTGAGAGCTCAAGCCGGAGCCAAGCGGATGGGTTTGAATCAGCAGCACGGTGCAGAACCCTTTCCTGTATGCGCGAATGGGCCAAAACGATGACGAGAGGTCAACAATAGCTACCCGGTAGTAGTGGTGAATTGATTGACACTGGGGAGGGCGTGGTGTCGTGGGACGCACGATGTGAATGGTGTCGGTGTCAATTTTTGTGTCTGTGATTGTGACCTGTCGCTACCTCGTACTAGCCGGCTTTCTCTATATATATTGGCGTAGAGAAATGTGAAGACGGTATACGTAGAGTGAACCTTTAGTACCCTCTACAGGCTGCAGTAGAGGTTCTCGTCATTGAAAAAATCGGGTGCTGTGCTGTGCTGTGCTGTTGAAAGGTACCGGTCCATGGTGCCCCGCAAAGAGGACGGGCAGCCACGGTCCCCCGAGCGCCATCGCTTTGGATCACTGCTCACGCTTCTCATAAGAAAAGGGCCTTGGAGACATTCAAATGGTTTGGTTCAACACAAACTCCCTCCCGCCCGCAAAACCCCATCTACAGAGTTAAACCCGCGATCCGTGCAGGAAATATCAACAATCAACACGTGAGGATACTTGCATATTCGCCAGGGCCGAGCTATTCGCTAACGTCCACATTATGAGCCGGCCCAGGCACTGTGGCGGCGGGTTTCGGCGCCAAGTGCACTCTAAAATGCTTCCTCCAAGGCGGGCACCGCAACCTGCATGACAATTCCGTCGATATCTCCTTCTCCCTCCCAAGGTTACCCCATTCTTTTTTGTTAATCTTCAGACAACATAGCGCGCAGGCCGTGGCGACGCCTGCAGACGCTCTCACAATGCTGTCTGATCCGCACTCCGCACTCTCCTGGCCTCCCGATGTCGTCCCTTACAGCATCGAGGGTCTCGTGTTTCTCTCCTCCGGCTGGCTGAGGACTGCCTGTATCGTCTCCGCTCTTTTCTGGTATTGCGCCCTCACCCCCGATTCCGCCCGTGGCTCCTAATGCTTGCTTTTCATTGCTAATCGCCGTCTCTCTTCTAGGGTAGCATATCGCGCATATCAGGTTCTCTCCAAACCGGTTGAAGATCTCGTCCTGCTCCTTGGACTCGAAGTCCCCGTCGCCCCCATCGTTTCCCTCGCTGGCATCAAGGCAGACGGCGTGCTGCTACATTGGAAGCCTCCAGAAGCCCGATCTTCTGTCGTGAAATATGTCATTCGCATCAACGGCATTGACAGTCGGTAAACACCCCAAGGAGCACGCGACACAGAACTAACCATGTGCGCAGTCGGCGATGTGTCGCCTCAGGAAACCTCCGTCACAATCGAAAACCTCAAACCGGAAACCCATTATACCATCCGAATCGTTACCTTGAACACTGCAAATTTCCAGGCTCCAAGCGATCCCGTCCGCCTCAAAACCCTCCCCACTTCTTCGGAGAAGTTCTACAACTCTGGAGTGCATAAAGACAACAACGATGGTGGCGGAGACGATGAATACAACCCAACCCCCATCATCCGCCCGAATAAAACGTTGGCTGATATCATGCCGCCTCCGGTTGCACCCACCATGACACGAGAGCACAGCAATAGCACCACTTCCCGTGTTCGACGTTCGGAACCAGGCCGACGGAATTCCCCTGCCTCTCAAACATTGGATCAAGCGCGTTCGGCCCAAGAAACCGCTGATTCCATAGAGTCTATCAAGCAACTCACCGAGAAACTGGACGCTCTGCGCCGTGAAATTGACGACGTGGAAAAGCAGATTCAGGATGAAGATGAAGAATTTCGCACAAGCAAGGTTTCTCTGGTGCAAAAACGGGATGAGAAGAAAACGGCACTCAAGGAGAAGGAAGACGCCAGCCGGGAACTGAGGAAGGAGGTAGCAACCTTAGAACGCGCCAACGCTTCCGCTCAAGCCCGGCGAACAAACCAGGAGAGATTGTTGCGCCAGAAGGAGGCCGAAAGGCAGAAGTTAAAAGATGACGTGGGCAAATGGGCACGAGAGATTGTCGAGTTCAAGGGTGCCGCCGAATCTGTCGAAAAGGAGCGCGCCGACTACAAATCTACGGCGGAACAGCGAATCCAAGCACTCAAAGACAAGTATGCCGATGAAATCCAAACGAACAAGGTTCTGGAAGAGGCCGTTCGTGAGAAGGGTACCCAAATCAAGGTGCTAGAAGAAGAACGGAAACGACTAGAAGAGGACGAAGATACCGGCGATGCTCAAGATGGCACCGAGACTGTCGAGGCAGACGAAGACAGAAGATGGATGGCCACGTTAACCGCCTTGCAACAACGTTACGCCCATGCATGGTCTCTGTTCAACGAGGCTGAACGCGCGAACCAAGAGGCCAACAGCAGATTGGTTTTCTTACAACAGCGTCGCCTAAGCCAACCTCAATTATTCAACAGCTCTGCTCCCCAGGAACCTGGTATACGCCGAAGGAACAGTCAGAGATCTCGACCCGTCAGTATGCGGGAACCACAACTACCTCCCATTCCAGGAGGATTTGTACCCACATCTACGGCCCCATTCGGCAATAGCATATCGAGTGTGTCACCGCTTTTTGCAAACGCTACACCCTACTTCAATTTCCAGAACGGCATGGCCCTCCCACCGAGCAATAACGATCATATCTCATCATTCTCAAGCGCTGAAATTGAAAGTTTGACAGGCGGCGCACCCATGAGTCCCACTGCTGGAGCATTGTTACCCGCCGATTTATTCAGGGACGAACCCGGGCTGACAGACAATGACGATATTGACGATGATGACCCTGGCCCGCCCATGCCACCTTTGGATCCGTCACCCAACTTGCGACATGTACTCCCAGGTCTGGGTGCCCCCGGGACCATAGAGGAAGTCCAAAGTCCAAGTTCTCCAGCATCGTTACAAAGCCGGTCTCCAAGCCTGTTTGCAAGTCCACGCGAAAGTGTTGGGCAATTGGCACATTACCCGACCAACGAGAATCTTGTCGATAGCGATAGGCGCTCCATCCGTTCTACATCTAGCTCTTTCCTGAACAACCCCCCTCAAACCCGGTTTGGTAGTATCTTTGGACTGAATAGGCAGCGAGGCAAAACATTTTCCGACCAAGGGCCTGCTCTGGGCTCCTTAAAGCAATCTCAGAGCCAGTCATTTCCCCGACAGGATCCTGGTGGACTAGATCCAATTGGAAGCAACCGACGAAGAGGAAGCCACTCCGGAGGGGCGTGGTACGATGCACTCAAATTCGGCTCAAAAGCACCACCTGCAGAACAACCAAGCAGCCCCAAACATGTGGCTACGCGAAAACGGCCTTTCAACATGTTCGGTTCAAGGGGTGATCCTTGGTTGACATCCATCCTTGGAAGCGAGAGACCATCCTCTCCCCGTCAAGGTTCGACCAACTCCGCAGACGTGAATACATTACCAAGGCCATCCGAGCAATCCCACTTTGGTTGGTCTACTGATGCATTCGGGTCACGGGGCAGTCAGCTTGGAGGTGTGGATTGGCGTATGAACAACATGTCTTCGTTCTCTAGAATGCCATCGCGTCGGCCATCTCTACAACATGGGTCCTCCGTGTCTTTAGTTCACGATGAGTTGTTACACGGAGACATACCAGACTTCCCTTCCACTACGAGATCGCCAACCCAAGCACCGATCGGTACACGACCACAATCGTCTGCCTCACAAATGCACCCGCCTCATTCCATGGTTCCTCCAACTCCTCCCAAGCAGCTAAACCCAACCGCACCTGCCTTCAAAGGTATCTTCGCACGTGAGAAAAAGACTGACGAAGATAACAAGGCGGACAAAGCTAAAAGGGCTGCAGAGAAGGAAGCCAAAAAGGCCGAAAAGGCTGAAAAGAAAGAAGAGAAAAAGGCAGCCAAGGTAGAGAAGTCCGACAAGGCCATTCGTAAAGAAAAGGAGAAGCCCAACGCTGCGGATTATATGGCCGTTGACCATAGTAGAGATTTGGGTTCATATTCTGACCCACGTCTCTCAAGAGATGGTTATTCAATTTCCACAATTGACGTATCCGAATCTTCACCACGCGAATCATTAGACAGGTCACATTCTCATACGCCTTCGGATGCACAGACGAATGGCAGTATTGGCAAAGAATCTTTCTTGCAAAAGCTATCTCGAAAGGGCAGCACTACCCAGTTTCTCTCAATCGGAAAGGGAAAGGCGACTGGTTTGTTCTCTAAGCGGGCAAACGATGCAGTCACACCTGACGAGACCGAGGAAGACTCCACTGGATTTATGGGAAGAAGCACAAACAGCCCGGGAAACAGTCCGGCGATCGGAACACCGAAGGACAAGGGCAGTTCGCTTACTTGGAGCTCTCTTAAGCGGATGAGTAAAAGAGGTGATAAGACACCCAGTATACAGGACAGTGTTGCAAGCGAGACAACGGGAGATGAAGAGGATGATTATTATCCAGATACCTCAGCGAAAGCGTAGTGCCATTGGGTGTAGTTTGTTTAGCTGAAAACTGAGGATTATTAGCAAGCGATTTAATAGCATGGCAGAGGAGTTTTGGATCTTTTTTTTTTAAGTTTTTGATGAATGTGCGTGACTGCATTTCCAATTGTCTAAAATTTATGCCATACAATACAAATCTTTTCCAGCTTCAACCTCATAGAGCCAAGTTGAGAACAAACCAACCAGGTCCAAGCGCAAGCAGATGTGCACAGACCATGCCAAGATCTCACCCCAACCTCGAGCTTCCTCCAACACATTACCCAAAGTCTCCAGCTCCAAGACTCAAACTCTCCCGCTCAATCACCATAACGATGGCGTCGCCCGCACCTGCAGAGCTTCAAAATGGAATATCCACACCTCCAACAACCGCAAATGGCGCTCCAAACCCCAGCCCCCAGACCGCATCATCTACACAAGCCAACACGCAGTCGCAATCGCAACCGTCACAAACTCAGCCCGCAAAGGAGCCGAACACAATGCCAGTTAACCCACCACATCCTCTGACCTCTCTCCAAGACACCGGTCTTAGCAAGCGTCCCCGCGATGCGCGATTAATCCACGTCCTACTTCAGAAGATGGGCGTTCACGCCTACACAGAGCGCGTCCCAATCCAGCTCCTCGACTTCACATACCGCTACACATCAGGCATTTTGTCAGATGCCCTCTCCTACGAACCCCCGGCGCACAACGCTGCTTCGTCATCGAAGAAAGCGGCAAAGGAGGCCGAGGACAGTATTACCTCCCCGGCGCTGAAGACGGCCATTTCCGCGCGCGCAGCATACCAGTTCTCACCCGCATTGCCGAAGGAATTTCTCACGGAACTGGCGGCAGAGAGGAACAGGATAGCGCTGCCGAGGGTGGACCGCGAGTTTGGAATTAGGTTGCCGCCGGAACGATATTGCTTCACGGGCGTGGGCTGGGGTGTGAAGGAGAGTTGGGAAGACGAAGTGGAGGTTGAAGAGGGTGTGGAAGACGTAAGTGCGGCGGGCGGGGTCGGAGTTGGTGGACCAGTGGGTGGTGCATTGGGAGCGGATACAGTGATGGGGGGGATGGAGGAAGAAGAGGTGGAAGAGGATGAATTTGAGGAGGTCATGGGTTTGAAGGGCGACACGACCATGACGGACAGCTAAGAGCGTTCGTGGAAATTCCTATCCGCGGAGGATTTATTACTCGACCATTTCCTCGGACACGCTTTGGCAAACGGCAACCAAATGAAAGGTGTTGGGATCAGGCACGGGAAAAGCCAGGCGTTTCAAATTTTCTGCAAACAAGGCATCTCATGGCGTTGGGGTATACCAGAGCTCATTTCTTTCTTCATGTGTCAACGGGATAAAACGTCTGGGGCATCCGACAGTTGGGTGGGTAGGGGCGTACTATATACAGTATAGATGCAAGCTTGCGTCTTCCATCCTAGGCCTTTGTTCCCTATTAATACATTCGCCCGATTTTTGGAACCTCATACTGTTGTACATTTCGTGGGGGGGTTTTCCGTAAATATAACGCCATGCAATGCATCAGAAGCCGCAACCTGAGCCAACCAACGTCTTCATCCAACCAAACCCACCAGCTATTTTGATCTCCGCCTGCCCTCAAGCAGCATTCCATTCCCACCGTCAACCCACCCTCTACCTCTTCCCGTCCTCCTCAACCTCAGCCCTCTTCCCTTGCAACTTCCCCTGCTCATCCAAATTCCACCACTCCTTATGTTTCCTCCGCGCATCCTCCAGCTTCGCCGCCGCTTCCTCTTTCAGCCTCCTCCTCTCGCCCGCAAGCTTGAACCATTCTCTCCGCGCCTTGTCCATTTCGTCCTGGCCCTGGAACTGGATCATGCAGCTGTTCATTGCGATTTTCTGGTCCCGGCACGCCCACACCATGGTTACGGTGCGGCCGGCGGCGCAGGCGGCGAAGGCTGGGGGAAAGTTAGATCAACCAGCTACGCAATCGTTTAATGTCGAAGAAAGACCAAGGAGCTGGGAAGAGTAGGTATTTGTGAAGAAGAACCAGTACGGCCCCTCCTCACGCCTGACAATTAAACTTTACAAATCGAGGAAATATATGTCCGCACCTTTTATCTCCTCTGCACACTTCTCTCTCACGTTCCTGTAGTAGATATCGCGCACCTGCTGCTCCTGCGGTGCCGACAGCGGCGTCGGATTACTGGGTAACTTCTTTCCCGCAATGCCTGTGTCGGAGCTCGGGTCGGGGCGCTCTGGGTTCGCCATGGCCATTGTGGCCCCGTCAATTGCGGAGAGGGATGGCGAGTGTATGCGAGGAGAGCTTGGGGAAGGAGTTTTTCGTGGTGTACTTCTGGTTGTCTGGCTGGGATAGTTCGGTGGTGGTGATGGTGGTGGTGGTTCGAGATTCGAGATTGATGTTATCTGGAGCAGGAGGGTGGGATTGGGAGCGGGGGGTCGGAGGTTTGGATATGAAGATGCCGATCCGATGTGGTGCTTGATTGGGAAGGTTTGGGGAGGATGTAGAATGTGGTGCTAGAGTCCTGTGCCGAGGCATGCCGCCGGGTTTGGCACCCATCTGAGCGAGCTTCGGGATGGATCCGGTCTATTTGCATTTGCACATGCTAATGCTAGATGGTAAATGACTTCCTCCAGGTAATGAAAACCTGCCACTTCATTACGATATTCTTGTGGTTTAAATCACAAGTCGATTGAATTGGATTTATTATCTCGATTCCCGAGCTTTGTTCTATAGCGCATCTCCTCCGAAAGCAACGCCACATCTCCTCCTCATCATACTCATCACAGACCAACCCAACCCTTTAACACATCATGAAAATCGCAGACCGAACCTACATAATCTCAGGCGGCGCCTCAGGCCTCGGGCTCGCCACAGCCCGCGATCTCCATTCCCAGGGCGCCTACGTCGCGCTCCTGGACCTGAACTCCGAATCCGGCACCGAAATCGCGACCTCGCTCGGCGAGCGTGCAAAGTTCTTCGAAACCGACGTCTCGGACACAGACTCCATTGCCGACGCAATACAAGGCTCAATCGCATGGGTCAAGCAGACGGGCAAAGATATCGGGGGCGTAGTTGCGGCTGCGGGCGTCGGATTACCGGGACTCATTGTTGATAAGAAGAATGAGCCACTCCCAATTTCGAGCATTGATTTCGTGCTTAATATTAATTTGAGGGGAACGCTGGATTTGATTAGGCAGGTAGTGCCACATATGACAACGGGAGTACCGGAAGGGCGGGATGGAGAGCGCGGTGTGATCATTATGGTTGCATCGTCAGCGGCTTTTGATGGGCAGGCCGGTCAGGTTGCGTATGCTGCATCCAAGGGCGCGGTGGCATCGCTCACGCTGCCGCTCGCTAGAGATTTATCGAAGCATGGCATTCGGGCGGTTACAATTGCGCCAGCACTATTCGAGTCGAATATGACGAAGATGATGAGTGGGAAGGTTCGGCAAAGTTTGGAGAAGGCGATGGAGTTCCCCAAGAGGGCGGGGCTACCGGAGGAGTTTGCGCGGACGGTGAGGGATAGTATTGAGAACAGTATGTTGAATGGGACGGTGATACGGCTGGATGGTGCTATGAGGATGCCGTCGAGACTGTGAGGAGGTGTGAGGATAAGTCATTACACAAATGTATCATATGAAATGGCCGAGCACCATCAACAAAATCTTTCTTCACACTTGGAAGCGCGACTATCCTGTGAGGATTTGGGGTATCATATTTGCCATATCTATTGTCCAGCCGTGACGGGTAAGTAGCCTATCTCCCGCTCATCGCTTTCGCTCTCGAATCTTGTATTTGACTCCGCTTTTGTTGACTCCTCCAATCGAACCACTCATCTTTGCCCGCTGAAGCTCCAGTTCGCGCTCTGCCGTCATCAAGTCCTTCTCCTTTGTCTTCAAGCCCTTCAGATGTGCGAGAACCCTTTCATGTGTCCGCTCCCTCTTTGACTCCCTGCTCAATTCTTCCTTCTCTGCTAACTTTTGCGCATCTTGCTGTTTCTTCGAGAGCTTCTTCGGTCGCGATGCCTCATCCTGTTCTTCATCTTCTTCCAGCTCAGGAACTATCACTTGGGGTTTCCCAGCACTCGACCATTCCTCCGGGTCAAAATCTTCCTGCTCATCCACGTCACCCACAAATGCAGTATGCTTTGCCTTCTTGCTCTTGCTACCTAGGGTCTGAATCTTCTTGTCTGACAACATGACCCTTTGTTCAAGCTCCTCCTTCTCCTTCCGAATCATCTGTAGCATCGTCCGAATATAGTTCGCATCCTGAGTCTTGAGCAGTTTCGCAACATCTATATTTAGTGAGGAGTTTCCGCGGTCGGCGACTTTGCGACCGGCCTTGTCGACAGTCGACGAAAGCATTTTGTAGGAGAATTCATCGGGATTGCGGTCGGTAGCTTTCTGTTTGAGAATACGAAGCTTCTGTTTCTTTTCCCGGTAATCTTTGGCACGGAGTTTGTAGTCCTAAATGATACAAGTCAGAAAGATCCATTCATATCCTTCAGGATGGATTACATACTTTTCTTTTCTCAAGTAGTCCCCACTTTTGCTTCTCGCCGACCTGAGCTCGCTCTTTGTGCGGTCGACGCTGTACGCTATTCGCCCACTGGTATGCAGGCATTGTGTGTTTTTCAGAGGGTCTCGAGTTGCAGAATGTTGGAGGCGTTGTAGTTCAGAAATTATTTTCGGATCGACAAGCCTGCCAAGTCGCTCGGGAGCTATTTCAGATCTAGCTTTATCGGGATTGGCGCACTCTCGCTCCTTCTTGCGACCTATCATGCCTGCTCACAGACATTGCCACAAACCTTATCATCACCTCCTCATAGGTAATAAAAAAAACTCAAATATCTACTTGTAATACGTTTCTTCTTTCATAACATATAGAGTTCTCTTTTCGCATCGGTAGGTTCTGCCAGATCTCAATGGCCCTTACAAAAACACGCTAACGGTTCCAGCATACCGTTTAGTACAATATACTAATCTCCTTCGTATAAGAGCTCCTTCCGTCGTGAAAGGTCGATGGCCTTGAATTGATAGACACATATCCATAATGAGGAACAATCCAACCTTTCTAGGAGTTCCTCCGGAGATCCGATTGCTCGTCTACGAGTTTCTCTTTCTGGCAGACGGGGTTGTGGATATCGGGGATCAGCGCAACTTTACACCTGCACTTGCACAAGGTACTCCCAAGAATTTAGGCCTAGATGTCAGCCTTCTCCAAGTTTGCCAACAAGTATATTCCGAGGCTGCCCCTATCCTTTACAGAAATCACTTCGTCACACATCGATATTTATTTTCGCACAAGCGTTCTGATCATCCTCGCTCTGAACTTCAAGATTTCACGTCTCGGATCGCCAATAAGCCATGGCGTGTAACTGAATATATTCATTATCACTGGTCTCCTGACGGCAAATTCGTCTGCTCTTGGGGTCCAGAAGAGAGGGCTAAATATCGCTCTGATTCACGGATCGATTTCCACGTTTTGCCATGTGTTATGCTTATCCGCAAATTCCCGAAATGCATTCTCGAGTTAATCCCCAATTGCGAATGTTTATGGCTAGGACCTATTACACTCGTAAACGCTATCAGGGGAATCGCAAATCATGTTTTGATTCTCCGGTATATCGATTTGGGACTTGTCTATGCCATTATCCTAGCAAGGAATGGCCTGAATGGTGGGGTAATCTTCCAACCGAAGTCACCATCCTCAAATACACGTTGGGACCACCTTTGGAAGCAAGAGTTCACATTCAACCCAGAAGACAACCAGTTGACATTTGGCCATGCAAAAGTTCCGAATCTTGTTGATCTTCACCCAGACATACTACATAAAATCATACGATATGCTCTCGAGCCCTCGAGAACTATTGATATAGACAGGAATGAGGTTGTAAACCTTCCCCAGGGCCTCTATGCAAACGAATATCTCTCTAGACTAGGAGCAACTATCTATTGTTCCCACCATGAATTCACCAAGACGATTGAAATCGGGACCGACGAATTCGAATTCCCCAGTAACCACTACTTTCTCTATCAGCGCATGTCTCCTAGTGGCAAGATTGTTGGGCGTAGATTTCGGATACTTTTTTGCTGCAATATAGAAGGGGTACGGTTGGAGGATCTACGCATCCGACTTTGCAAACATGGCAAACCCAAAGATATTCGTAGGCCTCAAAGGCACCGTTTGCATACATCCGACAGTATAGATATTTGCTTTACAGTCACGAATGGCTCAACGTACACAACCCGTTTGATACACCAAAGAAGATGGATAAAGCATGGCCTTATTAACGGACGTGGGATGAGTGTTGAATAGTGTCTAGTAGTATGAAACAAGTGCAAGATTTCGGCTTTTCTTTCGCTCACTGCTGTACAGGGCATGTTGACAAACACACAGCAGACAGAACAACCTATGTTATCGAATATCAACACTATTTTCCCGACTATGTACCATAATTCAACAACGGATCACAAACTTCTACTCCAATCTTGCATAAAACAATCATTACTGCGATAGGCAACTACACTATACCCTATCTCCACCCTCATTCCGCACACAGAAATACACGAAAAAGAAGAAAAATGCACCCTCTTTGCCCTTCATTCCCCAGACACTTTGAATCGTTAGCAACTAACCAACTCATCACAATCCTCCACACCCACATCCCCAATCACAATCACAATTACAATCACGAAGTCATTTTCACAAACAATCAACACCATCAACATCCAAGCCAAAATAAACCAAAATTAAATCAAATCATTACCCTAACTTAAAAGAAAAGACCAGTCTGACTCTCCACCTCCAATACTAGTTCGCCATTATCCCTATCCTAGCCCATCCTTACGACCTAGCTACATCCTCCTCTTCCCCCTCTGTTCTGACTCCCACCAGCACGCGAAGTATTTGACCCCGTCCCCGTGTCCCCTCTCTTGGAACTCCCCGATGCTCTCGGCATCGCTGTTGCACTTACTCCACAGTCTTCACTTGCTGGCCCTGTGTCTATTATAGTGCCTGCAGCCCCAGTAGTACCTACGATCCCAGTAGTACCTGCAGCCCTAGCAGTACCTGTAGTCCCCGCCGCCAGAGTCCCCCCAGCCGCTGCAGCGCCTCCATTCCCCCTCCGCCTCACTACAGCCCTCACTCTCGTCGTCGCAGCTGGCCTCGTAGCTGCGTGCAACCTTCGTGGTGGACTCGGTGGCTGCTGCACCTTATCAACCTCCTTAAACTCAATGAACCCGCCATCCCACTCTGCCCCATGGATAGCAGGATCATCATTTGGCTTTGCATCTTGGAACGACCTCATGCGTCCCCAGCGAGCATACACCCATCCATGAGCCAGTTGCCTGGAGCGAATCCCTCTTATTGCAAGGTTGTCGACGTAGACGCGCCTTCCGAGCGTGCTGGCGGGTTGTTCCCATCCGCCGACACGGTATGCGGTGAGGCCTTCGGTGATGGTGATTTGCGTGACGGCTTCGTAGGAGCGTGCGCGTCTGATATTCGCTTCCGTGTAGTTGGTCGGCCAATCCGCGCGCTCGCGCGGATTCAGCTCTTGCATTTGGCGCCGGTTGAAGCAGTCCATGGCCTTGCTGTCGAATTTGTCATCTTTGAATACAGGCGTGAAGTAGTACGCAGTGTGCGGGTCGGTTCGCATGATCAGACTGAGGATACCAGCTTTGGCGACGATACTGTAGAGTTCCAGTATGAGATCGTTGAAATTGGCTTCTGTTTGGATGACAAATGGGTGGAGGTGGAGGTAGATAGCGGCGACGATGGCTTTGGCATGGGTGTGGAAGTCCTTGGGGAGTTTGAGGTCGCGGGTGTTATTATCATAGTTGAGTTGTTCGCTGACGAACTGCGCGTAATATCCGATACGTTGAAAACCTTGAGAAGTTAGTCGGGTTTCGAGGTTGAGTGGTAATAGTGGGGAGAGAGTTTACCGTCTTCGTTTCTGTATTTGCGTTGAATTTGTGCAATTGTTGCTTCTTGCTCTGCGGTGCAGCCGAAGAATACGTGTTGGTATACTTGCTCCGTGATAACGTTGCTGATGATGGCTATGATGAGTGGAACTCGTTTCGAATCATTCAAAAACAAATCTAACCAGCCAGCAGCGCCGCCCGGCCCTCCAGACGCAACACAGCCAATAATTTTGACCGTCTCGGGCGATAACTCAGGAATAAGAACGTTGGGTACCGTTTGTGAACATCTCAAATTTTTGCTCTTAACAAAGTGCTTCCGCACAAACTTCTCCATGTCATCTATGACTTGCCAATATGCATCGCGAATTTCGACATCGCGGCATGCGTATTCCGGCTCTAAAGTTTGATCTTTGACGGTTATAGCCGCCTCATTAACGCCAGTATCTCTTAAGATCCGTCGTGCCAGTTTATTCGGAGTCTGAGGCCAGCTGTCGGTCTCTGATGGTTGTTCGAGCCGAGCTATTGCTTCCCGTCGCTCTGATTCTGTCCTAAAATGGTTTCTTCCTCTGGGTGGAACAGAGTTGCCCCCGTTGCCATTATTCGGTGTTGTTTTACTGGGTGCCCGGTTGGTTGTGGCATTGAGAGCGGCCGGTGTGGCCGATGTATTATTAGTAGCGGGGGACAGTTCACGACCGCGACCGCGTTCAGTATAAGGGCGGCGTTGTTCACGACGGCCGCGATTACCTCCGCCACCACGAACGGTCTGATTACCGCCGCGACTCGTTGTTTCGTCGTAGAAATTCGAATTCTGGTATACATTTGCTCCAAGTGGGGGATCCACTTTCGGCAACTTCCGAGTAGCAGCGTCCGGTTCATCGCTCGGGCGCTTTGTTGACGTGTTTCCCCCCCGGATCGTGGGAATGGTATTTTGGGGTAAAGGAGTCCCGTGTGTGTTTTGATCCATCTTTGAGGCTGATATTAGGCGTGGGCAAAACTGCTAAATCGAACACAAAAATAGTTATCTGCTGGACTGGTTGCTCGAACTTATCGAAAGGAATCGAGGATCGTCTGAGAGTGAAGAGTTGAATGTTGGAAATATAAATGTGTCTTGTCTTTCTCATTTCATATATGGTAGAGCCTAGTTTGTCTTTGTGCAGTTTGCCGCATGCGGCGACGTTAGCAACCACTGACCGGAATGGGCCATTCTTTGAACGGGAACAAAGACCAATAACGAAAAGTCCAGCAACGAAAAGTCTAGAAAACGAAAATCTACTTCGAGACCGAAAATTGCATAGGCTGATCTGCTTTGAACTACAATTGGGTCGTCGTGTTCTCACGATGTGTCTTTGGTCGTGGCCAGTGGATGTTTCACCAAACACCACAGGAATGCTTACATAATCCACAAAACCACGCCGTCCCATCACAGAATATGAACATCGGTGCAAGGCTGCTCATCAAACCAAGGAGCAAAAGACAGGATGATTCCGACACCTACTCTTTTGAATACATGTGTGGAGCTATCTGAGCGTTGCAGCACCATTATCCATTCTTTATAACATCTTTTGGACTGTAGATGCGCGAGATCGAACCTGCCTCTCATTAGTTGGAGACAAAAAGTGTCTTCACTGGATAGAAATTCATCTTCATCTGAAAGGAACCAGCCGAAAATATCGGTGGTGTTATTACACACAGCCCTGAGTCTGCCTCGAGATGCAGCAGGTAATGCGTCAGTCAGAGTTGACAGAGCACGTGTAATGGCGCATTCGCTGGCATGATTCAACGGGAATGGGGATATGAAGTTTGGGACTTTCTTCATCGACGCTCGAACAGTTAGAGCCTGAGTCTCAGCGTCGAAATGGAATCTTTCACATGTATTCTTCGCGTGTTTCATGTCAAGAAAGCGAACGCCATGGATAGTACTCGCCCAGGTCCACGTCGACAGCTGTAAAGGGCTGGCGATTCGTTCGGCCGGATTGATGCAATACCACAGGAGCTGATCAGGGAAGCTATGTTTCCAGAGACCCAAGCAATACGTATCACTTGAACGCTTCTTTCCCATTTCGGTGCGAAGGCCTTCGAGGGCAACGAGGCGATCGCTGAGCACAGTCAGAGAGCGTGCGGAGTACTTTTCGACGATATTCTTCCATCGTGAATTACGTGCAGTGTCATGGAATGAGCCACTGGCAGATCCATTATATCAGTGGCCGTTCAATTACAGCATGGATGTGATTGCTTACCCATTTTCCCGTTGAGAAATTACTTTGCAAGACCAGACGATGGATGTAGCGGTGTAGAAGAGCATACGACGGGAGAGAAGCCATTCCTGGGTCGCCCATGCCCGTGATGCCAGGACACCGGCTTCGGGAGAAATGAGCGTGTAGTCGGTCTCCATGAGAGTCACAAACACTGAATCTGGAAGTTGGATACCGTGTGGTGGTGGAGGACGAGTATTGAAGCAGGACTGGCTAGAATCAGACGCGTGAGAAGCTGCGATGGTTAGACTGGCGTTTTCATAAACAGTGCCCATGGACTTTGATTCGCGAAGCCAATCCTCGTGACTATCCTGGATGATGCATAGGGAGTCGATCCAAAGAAATTGAAAGCCGAGGCGCCGCGTAACAGTGATTGCCTGCTGAAAAACGCGCGGGAGGTTCTCCCAAGGGATGCCAGTTAAGTGATAAGGGAGATTGGATTGGGTGGTCATAAGAGGACGCTTCTGAATTGGGCCCCAGCAGTGAGACAGTGCGATATAGTGCCCGTATCCTCTGTCTGTCTCGAGCAAGCACGGTGATATGTCCTCTTTAAGAGAACCAACATGGATGACTCGAGTTGGCAGGACGGGCGGACCGGATTCGTCAATAACAGCACCAGAGAACGACTCCTGACATGCTACATGTTGATTGAGACAAGTGGTCAACCAACGCTGGATGAGATCAAAGGCCTCCGGCGAGTCCGAGGAGGGTAACGGTGGTCGGCCGACGATTTGACCGCTGGATGCAGCTGGACTTTCTACTACCTACTTAGTCCAGCAGGTAAGAAAGGCTATTAATGAACAGGACTACCTCTGGGGGCGTATAGTCTAAGCTGGCCAGTCAAAATTGCGTGATGGATAGGTACAAAGACCTTGAAACCTCTCACGTGGGGAGCATTCGCCACAGGGTCATCTGGGAACGACTGCTTGGCTGGATCGAAGCTTGGTCGAAGATAGATTGGACCGTCGGCCAAATGAGTTTCCAGCTCTTGGAGAGTCCAAGAGTGTGCGGTCTTCTGGAGACCCGAGGTAGAGGTGTGGTGGTTTTGGCGGATGGCAGCAACAAAAGCAGCACACAAAGGGCATCCGCGTGCGGCTGAGATTGGTAGCTGCCTCGCATCAGGCAGGTGCAGTATGCCTCGCGGCGTTGATTTGCTGTTGACGGTCTCCCACCAATCTGGCACATGGGTCAGCGGTAAAGTGAGAGCAGAGACGGTGACGCCGCTACAGGCCGAACAGAATGCCATAGCATGAAGAAGCGAGGGAGTGGGAACTGTCAATGGGGGATGGGGGGGGGGGGGGGGGGGGGGGGGGGGATGACAAGGCAGCTAGAAAGTGCCGTAACTCGGGAGTTGGAAGCGCCGGCTTCCAATCATGAATCAAGTTCCCCAGATTTTATGGAGAGTCAAACATGTGGCGCTGATGCACGAGCAGCCACAGTTGCAGTCACGGGAATCCGAGGCGATGTCCGTCCCAAGGAGCACGACTCCTATTCGATAGGGGGTTAAAATGAGGGCAGTCTAGGTGGTTAGCTCGCAAGCAAAGGGGAAACAGGTAGCTGCTCCGCAATCCAGGGGAGCGGGTGTAGGGATGAAGATGGGGATTAAAATAGGGATGGAATCATTGATAGCGATATGAAGGGTCTGGAAATGGAAGAAGAAGCTTAGTGGCGGCAATAAGGAGGATGCATGGTTATTCTCGGGTGGTGTGACAGGAGAAGGCTGTACAGCCTGCACATGTGAGGGAAAGGTGTGTCTGTGAGAGGGGGACTGTGGCTGCGCTACCGCTGCCGCTGCCGCTGCAGAATGGTGAGGGCAGTATTCTGGCCTTGAGGGTGACGGCAAGACGTGTCTGTGTGGTTCGTGAGCAAGAAGAATCTGCTGTTCATCAGGGTCTTGCAGATGAGATGCCGGCAGGGTGCAGATGGTGCAGATGGAGATGCAAGCACAGGTGCAAGAGCAGGCAGAAGGGCAGGTGTAGGCGCAGCAGGCAAGGGGACGGGATCTGGATCGAGTGGCAGGGCGAGGAGGGGTACTCGAGATGGAAGAGTTGGAGGGTGGGAAGTGGTGTTGAGTGGGTGGGTGGGCGATGGTTCCGCATGAGTGAGTGAGTGAGTGATGAAGGTGAATGGTGAATGGTGAATGATGAATGGTGAATAACCTGGAGTGAAGAAGACGAAGCCAAGGCGCCATGTGGAGCAGCGATTGGGGCTTTTGGATTGTCGATGACGAAGATCGACCAGATGGGCCCACTCATCTCCACCCGGATCCACTCAGGCTGCTTCTCTGGATCTTCTAGCGTCTTGGCGGCTCGTTTCCAGCTTCTGGGCCGTCCTTTGCTCTGGCTGCTGGCCGCGTCTCCCGCTGCGCTTCCCTTTGCCTCCTCCAACGTTTTTTCTTCGTCCCAGGATTGCCGGGCCAGGGCTTTCTACAATAGGTCTGGTCAAGCACAAGGGTCTGCAGGGAAAGAAAGTTCGGTCTGCCCTGGTGCAACTCTACACTGCCTCGCCCACGGTTTTGTCCTTGGGCAGATTGACAGCGGATTGGCGGGTTTGCGGTTTGCAGCGCCTTGTTGCACCGTCGTGCAACCGTCGCAGCGAGGGAAACACTGGTTCGAACTGGCCCAAACCGGCTCGTACTGTACATAGTAGCTGGGCAGTTGGGGCATGTGGATGGATGGATGGATGGATGGATGCACTTTGGGGGCACTCTGGGAGTGGAAGTGACAGGAGGGCTGCGCCGCTATCCCCTGTGCGGCGCAAGCCCCCAAGGCAAAACGGCAGGGCAGCACATGCAACACAAGCAAAAGCATGCACATTGCAGACTCGGGAGCAGAGAGACACAGAGAAAACAGAGAAAACAGAGAAAACAGAGAAAACACTGGCTTGCTTGGGCTGGCCCGGGCTGGCTGCACCGGTGCAACAGGCCAGACGGGGAGTGTCGCAGCCGGATCGTATCCCCGATTCTGCCCCCAACGGGCGCCGCCACTGAACTCACTGGCAAACGCCTGGCTACGACATGGGGGACAGTCCCTTTCGACAGGCACACCTGGGCAGCCTGCTGACTGGCTGACTGCCTTTGACCGACGCCTGGCTCGCCACCCATTCCGTGCTGGGGGGGTCTGCCCCGAAGCTGCTGCCACCCACAGCGCTGGAAAGACGCCCCGCTGCCTTGGCTTCCCATGGATTCCAACCGCCTTTAAACGACGGCTTGTGCTTGTGCTCGTGCTCGTGCTTGAGCCCAGTGCCGCCTTATTACCCACCGCCTGGCCCACCTCTCTCACTACTTGACTACCTCACCACCGAGTGCATGCGCTTCATCCTTCACTCTGCCCTGCCAACACCACACCATATCCTTTTCTCAACTTCTTCAAACTACCCCCTCCTTCGATAATTCCAATCGCCGCCGTCCTCACCACCATCACCCATGAGCACCACACGTTGAATAGGAATCGACAACTCCTCGCCGAGCACACTCGTGTCTGCCTCGTTGCCCACCATGGCCCACCTGTTTCGCGACTTCTCCTTCGAGGCTGCCTCCCGGCACTGCGACGCAGACCGTGCTGCCATGAATGTCTCGCCCACATCAATGCTGCACCACCCCAGCCCAAGAGATCTCTCCATGGGAACCTCCACTCCTCCTCCCCCATGCTCCATCGGCGAATTGGCTGCACGTTTCGACCAGCAGAGCTTACAGGTCGAGGTGGACCCCGCCTACGCATTCACATCACCCAAGGACGACTCCCTCGTCTCGCCCACCAACATCACCTTCCCTGCACACATACTCGAGCCGGCCCCAAGATCTCGATATTCACGCGTCTCGTCTGCAGCACTGAGGATGCAGCGCCAATCCAACGCGCGCATGCTCCAGTCCAGCCCTGCTCATCTCAAAGAGATATCAAATCTCGTCCAGAAAATGGTTCAAGACGGAGACCAGTGCCGGGTTCATTCCTTCAATTCGCGGACCTCCTCAGCGTCCTCCAGTTCGGACGAGGACGAGGGTATCGATATGGACTACACTCCATTGAGTACACCTCTTTACACTCCCTCCTACAGGAGAGCCGCCGACCGCATGTCCGGCTGTGCGGTAGTGCCCAACTCCATACGAATGCGAAAGAGGTCGCCTATCTCAAAGCGTCCCTCTAAATAATTTCACTCACACCTTCTACTACTTTCATTTTCTTGTATCAAAGCATTGCGAAGGCGTCTGGGTATTTTCGGCCATCTATAGGCCAGTGCGCTTACATATACCACTGTTATCACGGGGACCTGTTATGGCCCACTACCTTGGAAAGGACCACCAAAATTTAGGGATTAGGGATATACTGGCGGACTATTTTAATCTTGCGGGTGTAGGTGGCTATTTTGAGCTGGACTTTGGTCTTAGTTAGAAGAGCTCCCTTCGCGGTTGAGCCTGGCGTTTGAACGGCTGCGATAAGCTTCAGTGCTATCGTAGCCAACACGACTCGACAGTCGAAAAATTGATTTGGTTTTTATTGCTCACTTGTTTGAATCGATTCTCTGCTGGTGACCTGCAATCCTTCTAGCCTGAGCAAGCTTTCGTTCGAACTTTCCAAGACTCCAAGATTTCGATGTCAGCCCTACCATCTGATCCTTGCAGGGAGCTGATCGGCCCTCACGTGACCTAGTACCCTGGCTCTCGCGCCCTCGGATCTGCGCTTTCTAGAAGTTTGGCATTGCAATCTCACATCGACCTCACCGCAACCAACCATGTCCTTCGCCCGCAGAGCCGCATCTCAGCTACTCTCCTCGCGGTCAGTCCATCTACGCATCCAGCCACGCCCTGCCAATCTGTCCGAGAGTCGTGAAATCTTGCGCGTTCTCCAAGGTTTCGGAGAGCTCAGCACCTACAAGTACCTTCGGGTTTGTACCCCTCCACCACTCCTTACGGACGCCCGACGTGTGCTTCGGACAGAGCAGCCCTCGGGTCTGCTTATTGCTTATAGATCATATAGCTGACGTGTTCCCCCCTACAGTACGAGTATCACAATCCCGCAGCCAATATTGCTCTGGCCATCTATAGTGACGAGGCTGGCGCCCAGAAGGCCTTGAATGCCTCCCCGATACGATTCGCCCTCGAGAAACTCGTTGACGACACAAAACTTACGGGCGAACGGCAATTGAGCGAGGGAAGCGTCGGAGACGACTCCATCACTCCAGATTCCCCTGCCAACGATGGCGTGGACGAAATCACAGAACTTGGCTCTCTGGTAAATCGCATGCCAAAGGATCCACCCCGAATTCCAGACCTCAGGGATGGATCATTACCTGACTCCACGGTCAAGTCACAGCCCACCCTGATGCCCTTCGAGCAACCTTCCCAAGTACGCATGGTCAGCACAAAGTGGTTCCAGGTCACAGTTGACCGATCACGCGTCGTACACCAGGACTACGTGGAGAGGCAGCCATATTGGAAACAATTCAGCCCCATGCAGTCCATGGCTCAGCAGGATCTCTCCAAGTCGGTCCCGCACATCGGTCTGAGTGATGTCTCGAAGCGGCCTATTCATGCCCATCGAACACCAAATAGAGTTCTGGCATCGATGGCGAATGACGTTGAATACAAAATGCCCAGTCTGAAGCGGATGTACGAGGAAAGCCTACCAACACGGGTCCGATATTGAGGAGTTTGCCCATGACCGTGTTCCCCGTTTAGTATAGACTTCCACACAACCTCGACTCTCCATAGCTTGGGTTCCTATGCGGCTTCGAATCTTCTACAGTTTGGACTCGACTGTTGACCATTTGCCTCACAAATCATGTGAGGTATACAATATCCATCAACCCAATAGCTCGACCAGGGCTGAAACCCTATTCAGAGTACCGCCTTGACTACAAAAGCCTCCAAACGTCGTGGCATTTGTTGGAAATACCTATCGACAGTCTTAACTTGAGTCACAGCGGAATCATTTCTAGTTTGGGACTGCACGTAAACAACAAAACTCAAACACCTCGAAGTAATTCAGTTGTCTATTTTTCTATGATTCATGCTAATAATAAGTTTAGGATGCAGTGCTTTGCACTGATTTTTGACTAAGACCATTGATCCTGATTTAATTGCCATTGCTCTAAATCATGGATGCTGGGCAAAAACCTCTGATTTTTCCAATGATACCAGTATGAATCCCAGCGACCGAGAACATCAGGCGTGTCATTTACGCCAAACATTCTTCTCATCGCCTTTTCTAATTTGGCGGTCATCAGGTGCCATGCTCTTCCATGTCCATCCTTTGTCTGCTTGTATGCCATTGCCTGACAAGCGTAGCACGAGTATTGAGCGATATATGCATGTAACATTTCATGTAACACAGTTCCAAGTCTCTCCCAATGGTAAACTTTGGGATCCCTCCCCTTACGCATACCATCCATTCGTACAAGAGACTTGGTGTCGTTCTCCTCGGCAATGCAGTGCCCCAAAAGCGTTGTACCCCTCCGACCCCTCAAATTTTCTATCCATTCAAAGTCAAGCTTTAACGCACCGAAAAAAAATATATCATTGAATATATCCATGCCGATTTTTCATTTCCTCGGTCGATACGGCAAGCTGAGCATTATCATAACCGAGGCGGACAATCATGTTCTCCTCGCCGTTCCCTGCTTCTTCTTCAATATCCCTCATGTCCGCAATCGCCCTCATCTGTCTCGGGTGAAATCCCAACCCGTCTGTTTCGAAGTAGTTCATGGCTGCACGGGCAAGATGCAGCAGTTCATATCGCGTTCCAGGCTTGGGCTCGGCGCCTTGGCTCTTATTGCCAATGTTTAGAAGGCCTTTCATACATCTTGTGGTGCTGTTTGCGCATTCTTGGTACTTGTCCGGTCGACAGATATCGCATTCACAAAAAATTTGTTCACAATGACCGCATGGACAATGTTTGTATTTATCGCGGACCATACTTTTCAGCTCGTGGACGGTATTCGGTCTGGTGTAAAGGAATTTTGAAGTCATAGTTCTTATTCACAATGTAAGTTTGATGTGGAAGTAAAGTGGGCAGGTTGCAGGATCTAAACATTCTTATGATCATCATAACGTGTCTTAGATTACTAAGACATTTCATATCTTCATGTGGGTTTCGTAGTATCAGAGACTAGAGTCGTAGGAAGGAGGTGAGATGATTTGTATAGAAATGTCTTGTCGCGGCTTGAAGGTTACTGTGTCTGCCTAACGAAAATGAGATTTTGGATTTTTTTCATGTCTCAAGGGGAAGTGAGAGGGCCGACTGTTTCTCGTGATACAGCAACAGCCCACGATTAGTGGAATTCGAGAATGGAGTGGAATGAATTGACATGACGAGGTCGATTACGGAATCCCAAATTATCTATTACAATCACCAAAACAAACTGTCATCTACATAAACATAAACGGAGGGGATATAGTGAGCGTCGTGTGACCGTCATTGCACAGAGAAAGAATTGAAGGAGTTTTGTGAGAAAAGTAACATATCTAGACAGTTGAATAATACATTTGTGGTTTGAAATCAATCTCACTATCATACTCTCCTTTTTCTTCGAATACGCTATGGTTCATCGTTTCTACATATTCGCATACTCGCTCTGATGATATTACTGATTCCCCAAGCACATTCGTATGAACAGCCATACCATCTATACTGACGCATCGCAAACCCAGCCCACTACTAAACGCAAATCGAACCAGCAAGAACATTAGGCTCAAAAATAGCATATTAGGATGCTAGACAATACTTTTCAATTTCCTGATCCATTCAGCGGTTGTCTCCAAAACACCGAGACAGCATGAGACATTGTATACAATCATTGTGAAACGTTACAATAGCATACTTTGGAGTCTCAAACTGACCTCACTATTTTTTGTTTATAGATATCTGGTTGAATATGTAAGTGATCTCATTCCCAGATCCGGGGTTTGTACATTGTAAACAGTGCCTTCCAATCCCATCAACATTGTGCATATATTTATGAACACTACTCAATCATCTTATCACCATTATGTATATACTGTATGTGATTTTGGTGAGAGAATAGATACTCAAAAGATTGAGAGATGGATCACTATCTATTTTAGAACTACAGAAATTGGACTATGTATATAGATGCTCGTACAAGCTCCCAAGGCCAGAAAGCCGAGCTCGTATAAGCAATCAAGGAAGCGAATGCGCTGTCTAGCTAGCTCGTGCATCCTCCATATTCGCGTGTGTGTAGCACGATATCATTGGTGAAAGGCATACATAGGGACATACAAAGAGTCTTAGGTGTTCTAGAGTTCTTTGTCTGCTCTCTCGAAGTTCAAAGGCGCAATACCTCATGTAACAATTGCATTGTTAAATTGATGTATAGTGCACAGATATATATAACTGCAAGTATGAAACGTCTTCCAGATTGAATTTTCATCAGGACATCAATTTGCCAAGCAGTAAACACACCATGCCGACAATAAACAAGCAGATCAAGAGCGCAGTTAGGTCTCCAGAAGACCTTCAGAGCACTGTTGCAACTGCGGATTTGGAATTTACGTGTGATGTTTATAACCCCGAACTGTACGAAGTCTCATCTAACCCTTACACAGAGGACAGCCATCTAAAGCTCGACTACCCATGCGTCATGAACAGGAACCACGAACTCTTACAGGGGGCACCGAAGCTTCAGATCCTCAAGCACGAATCTCTGTATCTGGCTGAGGAAAGAATATCCTATTTCTCCAAGCCTGTCGAACGTATGAACTAATTTTAATTGCAGTCAATTGAACGTTTCCGCAGTTTGTACAGGGACTTGGAGAGTCGACTTGAACAGCGCTTCATAATGAGACTCATCGACTCATCCGAAATGCTTGCCCTACTGCGGACATTCAACGACTTCTTCTTCTTCTTCGGTTCCATGAAGATGGTAAAATTCGAATGGAAATCGACTCCCGGATCCCCGTCCCTGTGTTATACCGACAAGAGCGGGGACTCTACCGTTTACCTCCACAACAGTAAGTGGGGGGCGTTTGGACCTGGTCCAAGTGTTAATTGAAAATGGAGCAGATATGGATTTGGTGGATGCCATGGGCATGAGTCCTATGGATTGGGCATTGTCAGTCCATTCCGAAAGTGTCATCCAATATCTTGGGTTGCAGAAGCGATAACTTGTGGGTTATAGCTTGTCTCAGTATTAGCAGTACCCACAATTCAGTTCTCGTGGTTTTCACGTAACCCTTAGAGCCTTGTTATCTCTTGTCCTCGCCTAACTAGCAAGTCCCTAGAGCTTTTTAGGCAATTAGGCAGCTTCTTCTACTTAGTCTCTATCCATTTTTGTTAATGCTTTCCTGATTGTTCTTGCTTTGTGGTTCCTTGCTTTTTGGTATGCTTCCTATGATTCTTGTCTGTTATCCTACTAGTGCCTTGGCACCTAGCATAGATGAATTGATGGTACCACATACACTCTCAAGATCAATACACACACATATGCACTGCCTGTTAGTCTTGCCCCTTGCTGTGGCATTCTCATAATTGCACGGCTTAAAAAGCAACTATTGTCCACTTTGGAATTAAAACTTGGCAGTGGGCAACAATGTCGGTTAAGCTACTCAGCCACAGGACCGGCGTCGTTAATGCATTGCATCATGCATCTCGACTTGAGGTCTTTCTCAAGGTAGATTTCTAGATTGAGCAGATTTCTAGATTTGGCAGGCATCATACGATGTGGATATGTTAGGCGAGGAAAGTAGGCCAATGAACGAAATTTAACCGCAACGGACTCAGTTCTAACCTAACCAGTCGGGCAGATTTATACGATATATCTTGGACCTCATGCAGTTCACCTAGAGCTAGATAGGGAGTTTTTTACGAACCATAAACGGACATAAACGACCACATACACGTATGATGGTTCCAGACCTGAGTGAGATTTTACATATAAAAGGGACAGAATCGTACAGGTTGAAGAGACATCGCAAAGATCCGTCAAATCCAAACGCCATTTCATCAATAACAAGACTCTCTCTTCTAAACAACTATCTCGAGAAAATGCTCTTCATTTCCAACGCCGCTCTCTTCCTGGCCTCCCTGGCCCCCCTGGCTGCTCAGGTAAAGTTCATACCCATATTCGTAGCATATGCATGCTACTTGATAAAATGATTTTAGCATCCGCTAACTACCTACTTGATAGGCCGCAGCATTGGATCCTTTTTCTGGATATACTATTGTACCTCCCAAGTGGAGGATCGAGCTATCACCCGGACAATTTGAAATATTCAATGGAACAATAGAGGAAGCAATCGCCCAGGCCAAAGCAATCAATCCAGAGTTCGAAGTCGCAACTGAGAAGCGTGATTTTGTCATGGATCGCGACGTAGTCCGACGTAGCAACGTGATCTGTGGTCAACAACCGTCAAACGCCCTGAAATCCCGTATTGAGCAAAATATTGCTGAACTCAGGACCCGGGGCCATAATGTGTGGACTTTTCTTGGTGGTCACCAGTGCACTCGTCTGATTTGTACGTCAGGCTCAGCTAACTACTGGTGCAATGATGTAAGTTGGTTACGAGACATAGAGGCTTAACCTACATGCACTAATCAATTCTTCGGATAGAACGCGGACACCATGATTCTCACGTGGGGTGCTATTGGGGACAGTATTCAGCACGGCGTAAACTCCTGCGCTGCAAGTATTGACTGGTTCTCAGCACATAACTTCCAAGACGGAGGTTGGAACACCTTGTCTCGCGGAGACGATTGTTAAGTCAACAAGTGAATGTGTCACGAAAAAGTCCTGATAGCTACTTATGGTTGCTATAGGTTTAGAAACAGAGGTAAACCAAGCACATTCATTTGGAGGATTTGGTGGATGCAGTGAGGAGACTAAGTAGTACGAAATGCAGAAAAAAGTGCAATTAATCAAAATCTAATTACACTACATCTGAAGTCTTTAATTCAAACGTGAAGTTTCAAATACATAAACTTGTCCTTAGTAGCACGTAGTAGAGAAGAGTTTAATTAGCTATTATAAGCAGTAATTCAAGCTAGTAAATTATAAAAAATACTTCTTTAATATTTTAGCTAGAAAAAAGAAATAAAAGTAATATATTCTAAGATACTAAATTTATTACAAAGCAAGCAAAGCAAGTAAGTAATATACTTTTAAACTATTTATATAGCAGACTCTATATAGTAGTATTAAAGATTTAACTTTTTATTAAAGCTTCTAATTAGCTATTTAAAACCTAATATATATATGCAGCTACCTTAGCAATACTTTAAAATTATCTCTATAAGATAGAGCGCTAATCCTATACAATAAAACCCTTATTCAAGTACTTTTAGCACGCACTTCTATAAGACAGAAAACCTATTTGAATACCTCTAGCGCACTCTTCTATTTTATATATATTATTTAGTTATTTAGCTTTTTAAGTATATATAAGTAAAGGCAATTGTTTTTAGTAATAATGATATAAAGTAAATAATTTAATAAGACACTACTTAATTTACTACTCTAATTTAAATTACTATTATTAAGGGATTCATGCAATATGTAGGCTTATAACTATGGGGGAGCAGCCTCCTCTGGTGCGCGCTGAACCAAGTAGCGAATTGAGGAGAACTAATTGAATTGAGGGTGCACAGGGGTTACCCCCCCCCCCCCCCCCCCCCCCCAGCTGTAGTCCTCTCGACGTATATAGTCTCGGTACCCCTGTGTACCCTCAATTCAATCAGTTCTCCTCAATTCACTACTTCCCCACAGTATTTAATAATCCTGCTTACAATTTCAAGGTGAACTACGCCGCCTCGTAATCGCTAAGATTAACATTATGGCGCGAACCTGGCCCCGCTCAGCATTCCAGCCTCTCCCCTGTCTCAAACAATCTCCCTGGCTGTTGCCGAAATATCCTACTCACATTCTCCTTCTACTCTCTATCTATCCCCGTTCATTACAAGCGTATTTTGGGGGCTGTTGTTATGTCTCTGCTTCATCATGCGACTAGTTAGCTGCAAGAGCTCTCAGTTGCTTCATGCGCTGCGTTTGCAATCATCTTATTCATTGTAGCCCCTGCAATTGGCTTTTACGCGTCCCAAATGTTTTTCCAAAAAGACCTCCGCAATCGAGGCGGCGTGCCTCCCACTGTGCCCTATGCGTTTCCCTTCATTGGACACACGTGGACATTCGCGTTGGGGGACAACAGGCTGGCTTCAACATTTCTGTCAGTCCCAATACCTTGGTAAACACGCTTTATCTAGCCTCTCATCGTTTACTAGACACTGAGTGGGTTGAGATGGACGAGCTCTTTGCCTTTGTCCACGATCTGGCCTTCCGTTGCGCAGTGGAGTCTTTCTTTGGTGAGAGTATGTTTAAGCTTAATCCTGATCATCAGACCGAATTTCTCGCGTTTGAAGATAATGTACCTTTCCTGGCGTCGGGTATGCCAACGTGGTTGAAGCCAAGTGCCGTGCGCTCCCGGTAGAAATGCATTGACGCAGTGAAGAAGTGGAGAAAGAAGGCTGTGCGTAACAGTGCAAATCTTCCCGAGTCAGATACAGCTACATGGGAATCTGTGTGGGGTCTCCAGGCTTTGCGCCGGAGGAACAAACTCTTCGAGGCAACCGAAGGTTTGTTCGACGAGGAGGCGACAGCTGCTACCGATCTGGCCACCATTTGGGCCTTCACCTCTAATGTCATCCCCGCGTCATTTTGGTTTCTTTTCGAGATCTTTAGATTAAATCAGCTGCTAGACCGCGCTAGAGCGGATATCGGCATTTCCAAGGAAACGACAGGGTCCATCGATCCAACCAAAGTAGTGCACACCCCTTTCCTCCAGTCCGTCTACGCCGAGGCCTTGCGTTTGCATAGCGCTTCTCTCATAACAAGGTCTCCTAAGCAAGAGCACAAGGTCGACGAATGGATAATTCCGAAGGACCAGGCTGTTGTCATATCTACACACGTCGAGCATCGGTCATCCTATTGGAACACAGTCGATCCGATCACCGGCACACACCATCCACCATCTTCTTTTTATGCCGAACGCTTCCTCGTCTGGGATGAGAATGAAAACGATCAATTCTCGACTGGTGGGACACAGGGGTTGTGGATGCCGTATGGTATGGGTGAACACATGTGCCCCGGCCGCCACATCGCAAAATACAAGTTGATGCTTGTTTTTGCAGTCTTGGTTGATATATTTGATATAGAGCTAATAACGCCCCCTGGGTGGGCACCGGATGATGATCATAAGAGATACAGGTTTGGAACGCTTAGGCCGAAGCAGAAAGTGAGCTTTAGAGTCCGAAAGCGTGTTACTCCGTTGTAGTGTCACCTTGCTATAACGAGTAGATATTTATTTGCATATTATACCACTGTAGCGCGCTTTGGAGATACATATCACGCAAGTGGTTTTTGTAAACACTTGAGATACTGTTCATTTTTGATACAGCTTTTGACAAGGGCAGCTATCACTATACATCTCACATGTGACCTTAAAGCCAAGAACAAGAGAAGGCACAGCTGTGTTTATGTAGCACAGAAACTATGATTGTGATGTCATCACTACATGAAGATACCTAGATGTTTTGCCAAAGAGAAGATGCGTATCTCCTAGTGCCAAACCAAAACCCGCAAACCCTTACTCCCTTTAGCAGGAGCAGGAATAATATACTCCCCGTTGCAATCAATATCCCTCTTGCGCACCGTGTCATATAATTCAATTTCGCTCGCGAGTCGAAAATCAGTCTTCTCTTCATCGGGGAGGGTACTGCTCAACACTCCACCAAAGATGGTATTCTTGACTCGCTCCGGGTCGTTGGAAGCCCTTATTTCATGGACCTTCTGGATCCACCACTGTCATTGTTAGCATCTGTGTGCTTCGAAGCAGCGTCATCTTATGTACTAATTTCTTTTCCCACATCTCCCTCAACGAGGGTCCGAAGTTTCTCATCACCCAGCCCGGCGCCGATCGGACTAGGTACCTGATCCAGGGCCAATGGCCAAAAAGATGATTAAGCGCAAAAAACGTGTCGACAGCCTCAAAGTAAGGCTTACCCCATTTGGGGTCGTCAAGGAAGTGGAAGCAGTCTCAGAATGCATATTGAACGATGGTATCGCTTGCATACGCCTTGAACATTAGATTCATCTCCACTGGCTCGCCAGTGATGCTCGCCCGCTCCATGCGACTCAACACTTTGTTCGTGTGTTCCCGGATGGTGGGCTCCAATTTCCAAACACTGGCAACTGAGAAAAAAGGGTTCAGGGCCCCGCTCCGCCGCCGATACGGGTCATAGTCGTATGTACCCGTCATTGAATCCAGAGCTGCGCGATATCATAGTCGGTAAAGAATGGCATGTAGTCCAGCATCAAGATTGCTTACTTCCGCCCCGCTTGCCCACCATGAGTGGTCTGTTAGTCTTTCTACCTGAAGCTCCGGGATACAAAGTGTCGATAAAATCAAGATCATTAAAATGTATTTCGTTGGGGTTGAATCGCACGACTGGGCCATATTTCTCGTGCATCTTCGCAATCTGCCGAAAATCTGTCCACCCAGCCATACATCGTAATAGATCTCATACCAGTACGTAAATGCTGCACATAGTTAAGTCCCGGAGACGCAGAGTGAACTCAGCCCTTCTCACCTGCTAGTTTGGGCCCTGGGATGTTGGAAAGTGGATGAAGTGTTACTGTGTGCGAGCAAATTAGCTTGAATGTTATATGTGAGGAATAAAACCACGACAATTCACCAATTCCACTAAGGATTGGTACCAGTTCTTTTTGGTCTTACATTATAGGCTAGGCCTTGTCTGGACACACGTACATCGGTATAACCCAAGACAAAAACTGTAACCAGGGTAGATGGTTACGAAAAGGAACACAGCCTTCATTTTTTTGGTCATCGTCATGGTACATAGGACTAGAAAGGAAACTGTCTAGGAATTTTTCGAGCACGTGGTTCATGGTAGTCCTTTCAGATAGCGTTGGATCCTGGCAATGCGCGGCACGACGATGGAAGCGTCACAAAGATTCATAGATTGTGGAATCATGAGCCGTTATAATTTCCGTTCAACTTTATGTAAAGCTACGCTACGATGATATGAACTGTAGTACGATCTTTTATGATTATTCTACTGCACGATCATGCTGCACTGTTGGTACAATAGCGTAAAAAGACTAGTATCCTGTTCTTCGCTCTGCTTACCTCTGGTACAGGCTTGAGAAAATTGGGAATCCTACTCTAAGCAGTGGAAGTGCTGAAAACGCATAGTTTTGCACACATATGCCGCCCCTCATTTAATGCACACAGACGCTTTCGATAATTGTCAGCGGTATCAGAGCGCTTAGTAATACTTCGAGTCTCTGTGTGCAAAAAAGGCAGATATATAGCCGAGTAGCTGTTCTACTCAAGGTCCCAACTTATTTTGATTATCTCTACGCCATGGAACCCAAAACAACAGTTCTGATCACAGGTTCTAATAGAGGTATCGGGCTTGGTCTCGTAGAACGTTTTCTGGCGAAACCGTCGCATGTCGTCATTGCGGCTGTGCGTAACCCAGGCCATCCAACTGCTCAGGCCTTGCACAGCCTACCTACAGGTCCTGGCACCCAACTCATCGTCGTGAAAATCGACGCCAGCATTGAGAAGGACGCACATGACGCTGTTGCGGAATTGCAGCAGAAACATGGGGTTGCGCATCTTGACATTGTGATTGCAAATGCGGGCGTGGCATACATATTTCCCACCGTCGCAGATGTCAAAATACAGGATGTCAAGGCCCACATGCAGCCGAATGTATATGGTGTCATATCACTGTATCAAGCTACTCGGGGATTATTGAAGAAGGCTGCGCGGGAGCCCATCTTCATGATCATGGGATCTTCGGCTGGACTTTTGGGGTAGGTGTCTCTTTTTATTTACGAAAGCTTCAACCGTTTCGCTACATTCTTTAGCTACTCTATTCAGTGCATGTTTTGCTAAGGAAACGTCTAGGAATCATCTCCCCATACCCAACGCTGCTTACGCCCCTACTAAGACGGTACTTAACTGGTACACGCGACGCATCGATGCCGAAGATGACTGGCTCAACTGCTTTTCTATCGACCCCGGACATGTGTCAACGGATTTGGGCAACGCGGCGGCACAAGCTGTGGGAATGGGCGATCATGCACCTACCACGGTTCAAGAATCCTGCGATGGCATGATGAATGTTCTGGCAAAGGCTTCCAAGAAAGAGTATGGTGGAAAGCTGGCGGTGTATACCGGAGAGTTTCATGGGTGGTAAAGGAAATTCTATCTCATTTCTTTCTGTTCTATTACAGCCAATATAAGCGTTCATTAAGCTTGACAAGATAGATGCTGAACATGTCTAGTTTCTAAACAATCTCGTGAAGACTACCACCTACACTCAACACCCTCATCACCCCCCCATCCCCTGAAAAGGCCTGGATGAAAACAACCAAGCGGTTGATTGAGACGAGAGGACGGGCAAGATGCCAGAGGCTGAGACGGTCAGAGAGGCGTGCACAGGCAGGCGGTGATGCAGAGGTGCAGAGGTGCAGAGGTGCAGAAAAAGGACACAGACTACTAGTGTGATGGTGTAAACCAATGTAGACGTAGATGTTTACACATGGACACATGGCTAGTTGGATGATACATTACCATAGTAGCAGTGATGGCGGCAATGCAGAGAAGGTGCAACTGCGCAGGTATGTTTATTATTCTGAATCAAAATGTCGAACATGGACATGTATGTGTGCATCATGGATGCGTCCTGGTCCTGGTCCTGGCCCTGGTGGCTACAGGGGTCTAACCGAGCCGACCGACGACGGGCAGGAAGGAAGGAAGGAGCTCCTCAAAGCCCTGGCAGACAGGAAGGGGCAAGGGCACGGATACGAGCACGAGCAGGGGTCTGTGCAGGCCAGGGTCTGTGCAGGCAAGTGGCAGGGCAGGTGCGACTGTGCAGCGACCAACGACCGACGACCGACGACCGACGATGGACAAACGACGACGGGCAACGGACTCACTCCACTCAGCGTCCACTGCTGCCAGCAGGCCAGGGAAGGAGCCACCGTGACCGTGACTGTAGCCCACCCACCCACGGCCGGCCGGCCCTCCCTCTATTCCTTCCTTTCCCCACTCACTCCCTCACTCCCTCAGTGCACAGTATAGGGCCCCCCCCGTGCGCGGCCAAACCAACAAAAAGTGACGCCGTCGACATTGGATTCATGTTTGATTTCATGCTACCTACGGACCTATTGTACTTTCCACACCGTGATGAAACCAGTCCGTTCGATTGGCGGTGCATTCGATTCGGTTCGATCCATACCAGAAAGGAAAAAGGCCCCAAATGGACCCAGACGTCGTGAAAGGGCCTGAACGGCTCTGGCCCTTGCGCCACACGCCACACGCCACAAATAGTAGCCAACCACTGCGGCCCCCCGTTCCTCTCAAGTGCTCCTACTCTCCTCTCCACTGCCACCTGTTTGTTGGCTCTTCCGACATGTCACCACCACTCACCACACCACTCACCACTTCATCTCGACGGACATCTGTCCACTCATCAACCATCTACGTCACCATCTACGTCACCATCTACACTACCATCCATGTACTGATCGAGTAGTATGCATCATCATATACTGTGTATGCTGTGCAATGTACTGTGCAAAATACATGCCATCAATGGACAGACATGCACTAATGGGCACTGACTGATTGTCTCACTCACCGACTGACTGATCCACTGACTGACTGACTAACTGACTGCGGCCTCTGCCATAGCCATCATGTGCCACGATTCATATGATCCATCAAGAAATCCATGCATGCATCATGCATGCCCGTCGCTCCCGCCGTCCCGTCTCTCTCCACTCTCTTGTCTAAACCCATTTCATTCCTTCTTCTTTCATGCTTTCCATTGTCAAGATGGGGGTCAACCATCCACCCTCAGCCTCATCTCTACATTCTTCACCTTGATGCTTACTGTCTTGTAGGTTCCCCTCTCGCTTACCACCATTCGATTCAACACACTGGCTGATTCTTCAACCTAGGGGGGTTTCCTTGATATAGTACCGTAACTATACAATTTTGGACGACGTGATACTACAAAGTTGGCTGACAATCATCCCCCATACCGACGCCTTTGTTACGCTTGCTTCAGGACTAAGGTTGGAATTCTTGTGTGCAGGCATAACGGATTTCGTGGCACCACACAAGGATAAAATCTTATCAAAATAGTGAAATGTTGGCTAAAGAAGTGGTTTTAATATCCGTGGAAGTGTCAAATCCTGATGTTGGATAGTCCATGTTGGATCTGTTTCGAATATTTGTTCAGTAGCCAGGTAATCACGACGATAATGCGGCAAGGTAAGAGCAATGCCGCACTCATTCACTCCACGAATTGAAAGCACAGTCAATACAACCTGATTTAAAAATAAGAGTTGTACAAGATCAGCACATGAAATATACATATAGCTGTATAGACACTAGCTACCTCTATAAAATAAAAAAAGGGCTAGTTTAAAGATCCAACAAAGAAAGACCCGCTATATCTTTCGACCGTTAACCCTGCAAACAAACACAATTGCACAAAGCCCTTCAAAAGCGACAGTGATTAATAGAATATGTGCCCACAAGGTTGGTGAACACGTGTTAATACATCAACACATTCTTTTTTTATCGCATCATGGCGTGGATAGTCCAAGGTCCTTCCAAGCTGAATCCTGATTAAAAGAAGCGACAGTGTCTTCCACTGTATCTTTCTACCGTATATCTCCTAGTACATAAGGATAACCTCTTCAAGGTAAAACTTTTATATTTATTTCATTCTCAAAGTTATAATTAGCTCGTTAATATTCATCATGGCTTACAACAACAACTACTACGGCGGCAACATGAACATTCCCCCCAATATGGCGGACTACAATCAGCGGCAGCCCAATTATCCACCAGGCTACAATCAGCAGCAGCAGAGCTATTATCCAACAGGCTACAGTCAGCCGCAGGGCTATTATCCAACAGGCTATAGTCAGCCGCAGGGCTATTATCCATCAGTCTATGATTCAACTCAGACGTTCTCTAGTTCGTCGTCTAGCGCTCAAGCTCAATACAACCCTCAATACGCCGCCTATCCGCTGCCCCAACCTCGATTATGGACCTACCATCGCAGACGGTACCGTAAGAAGCAAGCCGACCCCTTTCGACGGCCCACAGATCAAGAGACATTCGACATGTACTTGGACCCATCAAATAGGAAACCGTACTTTCAAGACAACGTAGCATTGTGTTTTAACTACTTCAAGCAGCAAGTGACACGTGTGGAGTACAACCCTAAATTAGAACGATGCTACATACGTCCGCTTAGTATGGATGGCCAGAGCCATAGAGATCTTTACGACCAGTATGATGTTTTGACACATAAAGAGTTTGGATACTGGTATACAATTCAAGACATGAGACAAGTGCTAACAGACCCGTGGGGAAGAAAAATAGAAACGAAATACGATGACGACAAGGTGCCAACGCGATATGTTGAAGACAAACATAGAGACCGTATCTGTCCTGATGCAAGAGTCCCAGTAGACATTTATGGAAGAACCCTCTACTCGTTAAAGCGGGGAGCAACACGCCTTGACTTTATATATGGTCCAGGTGGGGAAATTTACTATGTGGATGATTTGGGGAGACCGTATAAGGATGGTATCGTTGTATATGCGAATGGGAGGGGAACTGGCGAAACGCCACGTTTTTTCCCACCAGGTAAGTGATTTTGAAGGTCGAGTGTGCAAAGGATCCAGCTAAAGTTTCTTTAACTCAGAACAACAACAATCATCTTATGCTAGGCCTGATTCTCCAACAGAATCCAACATAACAAACGCCTTTGACGTGCCAACAAATAAAAATAGGCAGTCCGCCAATACCTACAGGTTCGCAAATCGTAACTCGTCGAACATACCACATTCAAAAAGAGGTGAAAACTGGCAACCTACTCCAGAGGCAAGAACGAAGGCTAGAAAAGCAGGGATTCCTGATGGATACAGCTTAAAGAATTGGGATCCAGATGAAGAGCCAATTATGCTTCTTGGAAGCGTTTTTGACGCTAACAGCCTTGGAAAGTGGATTTATGACTGGACAGTGTTTCATCACGGACCAGCAACGCCATTAGCTGATATGGCAGGAGAGCTTTGGCTTCTTCTTATTCAACTTGCAGGAAAAATAAAGAGAGCAGAAGAGAAGTTAAACAGGATTACAAATCAGGAGAACGCAGAAATGATTGAAGATTTCATAGAGAGTGGTGAAAGGCTGGGGGACCGTTTGAAAAGAGTATTGAAACCATGCGAGTATGCCATGCAGATGGCAGCCAAAAATCCTGCTGCATTAGGTAAGAGTAGTGGCACAGAGTTTGTTGATACTATATTTGGTCGGGACAGAGAATTAGAGAAGACTGAGGGGTAAGTAAAGCACTATTATTATTGAGTTTGTAGGCTTGCTTCTAATGTTTCTACAACATAGGTTAATGGCTGCAATTAATTTGTGGAACATGCGTTTTGACGCAAACTGCGAAGAGATTCTCAGAAAAAGGTAATGCTTGAGTGTACAATACATCTTTA